>CM026389.1:44642978-44694100 GCA_014843695.1 Archivesica marissinica
TAAAGAACAGAAGTATATATAGTCCAGTGGTAGCACACACACATACATTCACACCCACACACAAAAATTCACCCACACACTCAACCATACCAACTACCTACCCACTCAAATACCTAACCCTTACTTTCTTAGAGATTTATGGTACTATACTATTATATCTCCATACAAACGACAGCCATTTAGCTATCATGCAGTGGATAAGTAGATATATAGTACTGGGACTACATGAGATTCTGGCCTTTATTATGAACATTGCTTTGGCTACTACATTGTCAATGTATGTCGTATTGGGAATGGCGTCAAGAGGTGCTTCTATGAGGGAAAGGTTTATTATGAACATTGCTTTGGCTACTACATTGTCAATGGATGTCATATTGGGAATGGCGTCAAGAGGTGCTTTTATGAGTGAAAGGTTTATTATGAACATTGCATTGGCTACTACATTGTAATGGATGTCGTATTGGGAATGGCGTCAAGAGGAGCTTCTATGAGGGAAAGGGTTTATTATGAACATTGCTTTGGCTACTACATTGTCAATGTATGTCGTATTGGGAATGGCGTCAAGAGGTGCTTCTATGAGGGAAAGGTTTATTATGAACATTGCTTTGGCTACTACATTGTCAATGGATGTCGTATTGGGAATGGCGTCAAGAGGTGCTTCTATGAGGGAAAGGGTTTATTATGAACATTGCTTTGGCTACTACATTGTCAATGTATGTCGTATTTGGAATGGCGTCAAGAGGTGCTTCTATGAGGGAAAGGTTTATTATGAACATTGCTTTGGCTACTACATTGTCAATGGATGTCGTATTGGGAATGGCGTCAAGAGGTGCTTCTATGAGGGAAAGGGTTTATTATGAACATTGTTTGGCTACTACATTGTCAATGGATGTCGTATTGGGAATGGCGTCAAGGTGTGCTTCTATGAGGGAAAGGTTTATTATGAACATTGCTTTGGCTACTACATTGTCAATGTATGTCGTATTGGGAATGGCGTCAAGAGGAGCTTCTATGAGGGAAAGGTTTATTATGAACATTGCTTTGGCTACTACATTGTCAATGTATGTCGTATTGGGAATGGCGTCAAGAGGTGCTTCTATGAGGGAAAGGTTTATTATGAACATTGCTTTGGCTACTACATTGTCAATGGATGTCGTATTGGGAATGGCGTCAAGAGGTGCTTCTATGAGGGAAAGGGTTTATTATGAACATTGCTTTGGCTACTACATTGTCAATGGATGTCGTATTGGGAATGGCGTCAAGGTGTGCTTCTATGAGGGAAAGGTTTATTATGAACATTGCTTTGGCTACTACATTGTCAATGGATGTCGTATTGGGAATGGCGTCAAGGTGTGCTTCTATGAGGGAAAGGTTTATTATGAACATTGGTTTGGCTACTACATTGTCAATGGATGTCTTATTGAGAATGGCGTCAAGAGGTGCTTCTATGAAGGAAAGGGTTATGAACATTGGTTTGGCTACTACGTTGTCAATGTATGTCGTATTGGGAATGGCATCAAGAGGTGCTTCTATGAAGGAAAGGGTTAATGGATGTGCTATTGGGAATGACGTCAAGAGGTGCTTCTATGAAGTAAAGGGTGAAGAATGTCTCTAACTTACCTCTTATATTCATAGTTATTTCGGTTATCTACTCGTCCCCTGGTTCTCATGATGTACGACATCTTCTCCAGTAATATACGATTGTCACGTTCTATTGTTGCTAATCTTTCTTCCTCCAACTGTAAGAGGAATATATCACCCAATTTTATATTTTGTAGACGCTTTTGAAAATTGTCTGATCGACATTAACCACAAAAGTAATGCTGTAAAATAAGCCAGGACAGTGTGTACCCACATTCTACAACTATGGATCCAGTGTATTACCTTAGGGGGTGCTAGCAGCAGATAAAATCACTTTAGCAAACAGCACAGAGCAAGATGAGACAGAACATGCCGCCTGATCAGGCTCTATGCTAGCAGCAGATAAAATCACTTTAGCAAACAGCACAGAGCAAGATGAGACAGAACATGCCGCCTGATCAGGCTCTATGCTAGCAGCAGATAAAATCACTTTAGCAAACAGCACAGAGCTAGATGAGACAGAACTTGCCATCTGATCAGGCTCTATGCTAGCAGCAGATAAAATCACTTTAGCAAACAGCATACAGCAAGATGAGATAGAACTTGCCATCTGATCAGCTCTATGCTAGCAGCAGATAAAATCACTTTAGCAAACAGCACAGAGCAAGATGAGACAGAATGTGCCGTTAGATCAGGCTCTATGCTAGCAGCAGATAAAATCACTTTAGCAAACAGCACAGAGCAAGATGAGACAGATGTGGAAGTCGTGATAGCGCAGTGGATGCGCGTTCGCTTCAGGTGCGAAAGGTCCGGAGTTCGAGCCCCGCTGGAGCCGTTACGATTGTGTCCTTAGGCAAGGCATTTAAATTCCACGTTGCCTCTTCTCTCCCTCGTGGCGATGGATTCCATCAGGAATGAGGTCTCGAGAGCGATTTATATAAGTTGAAAGAACTTGTTTCGCAATCGAGCTAAAATAAATTTGTATAAACTAAGATGAGACAGAACATGCCGCCTGATCAGGCTCTATGCTAGCAGCAGATAAAATCACTTTAGCAAACAGCACAGAGCTAGATGAGACAGAACGTGCAGGCAGCTCTATGCTGTTTGCTATTCATTTTCACATTTTTCAAGTCTAAATATCTGGACTAGCACACGGGTAGTCTTGTAAGAATGTGCTCTTATGCACTATGCTAGCGACAAATAAAATCACTTTTGCAAACATCATAGCACATGCCGTCTGATCAGACTCTATGCTGTTTGCTATTCAGATAATGGAGCTAAGACACTTGGCTGAATAGCAAACAACATAGATCCCGATCAGATGCGGTGTTACGCCACGGCTGATCTAGATCTCTGTTGTTTGCAAAAGTGATTTTATTTACTCAGCAGACAAAGCACCACAAGCGTAAAGTAGTTAGAAATAATAAGATCATATTTGCTTGTGATCGAATTATATTTCACCGACTGATCATTGCATGACAGCATTATCATCACGCGTGACGCTAACCACGAGTGATACTAATAGCTTTCTATGTTCCAGTGTAAAATACAATTTGATTATTCACTTAAAGCGACACTACATTGGTGACAACGCAAATTTCTACATAATGTATTTTTCCCAAATATTTGCCTCAAAAACTGAGTATTTCAACTAATAAACAAACGTCGTATACGCGGTTTGTTGACATAACAAAATAATGTAAATTGGGTCGGCATCCATGCGTAATACAACTCGTGTATCCTTAATAACACGATTTATGGTACAGATTTACCGTTATATCTCACATTTGTGCCTATGCATATTTATTTGTAGACTAATCTTAGTTAAATTATCCATAAACACGTTTAGCATTGACTCCGATGACAAACACACGTCAATTCAGGAGTGTGGCTGATCGCTATATGAAATCCTACTTTCAATTTTATAAGTTTGTAGACCACTAAAACACTGTTTATTGATTGAATGTTTGTATTCGAATGTGAAAAAAATGCATTGTATTTGCTTTTTCCGATTGAAAAGTGTTTTTATGATAGAAACGATGCAACCTTAAATGACGTCCCCAACGGTTTGAGTCAGAAAATGTTCGCGTTAACAACATTTCAACATGCAGCAGTTAGAAACGACACATGCAAAAGCAGTGAGAAATAAAATGTGTTATTCCACTGCTTTCGAGTGGAATAACACATTATATTTCAGTGTGTGTTTTACGTTTATTTATCGTCTCTACCGGTTGCCCATATGAGCGACGCCTCCTGATCCATTATATTTCACTGATAAATTTCTATATTTAATTGGAAAGCATAAAATATGCATTCCTTGCTTCATTGATTGAACACGTAGTGTTTTACATTTATTTATCGTCACTACTGGTTGCCCATATGAGCGACGCCTCCTGAAGAGATTAGTCATTTTAGATTTTTGGAGAATAGTGCAATGATACAGACAGAGACCCATTCCAGAGTCTCCTCTGGTTCTTTTACGTAGACGGTGTACAGCACCGACACGAGACCTCGGTTTAATATCCCATCTGAAAGACTGTTAATTTTATTAGGGTCAGACGGGGGATCGAACCTGCGATCCCTGGATTACCCGTCCACCGTGCTACCATTGGACTACAGATCCGTCTGTTTGATTGAACACGCATCATTCTGTACATTAAATGTGATCTCTGCAAATTGACCTGTTTGATGAGTGAGCATAAAAGGTTGCTTTAAATTATTGTTCAAAACCCATTATAGCAGTTTGAAAGCCTCCTGGCTTGTTCTTTGTCAAAAAAAAGTTGTTTCGTAATCAATTAAATGGGTATGTGGTGTATATTTGAATAACAGGGAGCATACGAGCAGTACGTTGTACAGACTGAAATACCTTTCATATTAAAGTCTTTAAATGCCGATAATTGAATGGCTCGATGGGGATGTATAGAAACGGCTCGATGAGTAACGGCTCGATGAGTAACGGCTCGATGAGTATGTATAGATAAACATGTCATTTATTTGAACAGTTGATAAATACGACACCTCCTGTCGGTTAAACATTTTAAACAAATTTACCAGTTCAACAGTTACAGATTATGCCTAACAATTTGTTTTCTAGCGCTGTCCTAACCAGTAACCAGTATGTACATTACATAATTATGGTTTTGATCCAACCATAGTCCAAATATTTAGACTTGAAAAAAAGTGACATTTTACTATCAAGGCATTTTTCAAAATAACAGAAATTATTTTTTTATATCATTTTTCAAAATAACAGAATTTTTTTATGTAGAGGTCCAAACCTAAATGGCCTAATATTTGAGGACAATTTATCCACTGACGTTCTCACCCCCCCCCCATTATTTACAACATGCCAGATAAATGAGTACATGTTGAGAGTGCATAAAATAACTATCATATAAGTATAAACTTTATTTATTTTTCAACGATTGCGAAACAAGCTTTAACAACTTATATTAATCACTCTCGTTGGTGCGGATGAGAGTGTAAATGTGGTCATTCATGTGGGAGGAAACCAGAGTACCAGGAGAAAACCCACCTGTCCGTACCATCTCACATACTTCCCAGTCCGAGGATCGAAACTCGGGTTACATTGGTGAGAAGCGAGCGCACTAACCACTGCGCTAATCGAACAGCCATAATGCACTGTCATATGCATATGGGTTAGAGATAGAGTAGAATAACCATAACCCTAATGTCCAGATTACTGCCAATTGTCCCTTGTATACCTTAAACTTCTCCCTTGTATACCTTAACCTTCTCCCTTGTATACCTTAACCTTCTCCCTTGCATACCTTAAACTTCTCCTTTGTATACCTTAAACTTCTCCCTTGTATACCTTAAATGTCTCCTTTGTATACCTTAAATGTCTCTTTTGTATATCTTAAATGTCTCCCTTGTATACCTTAAATGTCTCCCTTGTATACCATAAACTTCTCCCTTGTATACCTTAAACTTCTCCCTTGTATACCTTAAACTTCTCCTCCCTTGTATACCATAAACTTCTCCTTTGTATACCTTAAATGTCTCCATTGTATACATTAAGCTTGTCCCTTGTATACCATAAGCTTCTCCCACATAAAATTCTCCCAATTCCAAACAACTCATACCTTCCCACATACATTTACAATCAATATAATACCATGCACCCAACTCATACCTTCCCACATATATTTACAATCAATATAATACCATGCACCCAACTCATACCTTCCCACATACATTTACAATCAATATAATGCCATGCACCCAACTCATACCTTCCCACATATATTTACAATCAATATAATACCATGCACCCAACTCATACCTTCCCCTATACATTTACAATCAATATAATGTCATGCACCCAACTCATACCTTCCCACATACATTTACAATCAATATAATGCCATGCACCCAACTCATACCTTCCCACATACATTTACAATGACATTTATCAATATAATGCCATGCACCCAACTCATACCTTCCCACATACATTTACAATCAATATAATGCCATGCACCCAACTCATACCTTCCCACATACATTTACAATGACATTTATCAATATAATGCCATGCACCCAACTCATACCTTCCCACATACATTTACAATGACATTTATCAATATAATGCCATGCACCCAACTCATACCTTCCCACATACATTTACAATCAATATAATACCATGCACCCAACTCATACCTTCCCACATACATTTACAATCAATATAATACCATGCACCCAACTCATACCTTCCCACATACATTTACAATGAAATGTATCAATATAATGCCATGCACCCAACTCATACCTTCCCACATACATTTACAATGACATTTATCAATATAATGCCATGCACCCAACTCATACCTTCCCACATACATTTACAATGACATTTATCAATATAATGCCATGCACCCAACTCATACCTTCCCACATACATTTACAATGACATTTATCAATATAATACCATGCACCCAACTCATACCTTCCCACATACATTTACAATCAATATAATGCCATGCACCCAACTCATACCTTCCCACATACATTTACAATGTTATTTATCAATATAATGTCATGCACCCAACTCATACCTTCCCACATACATTTATAATCAATATAATACCATGCACCCAACTCATACCTTCCCACATACATTTACAATCAATATAAACCATGCACCCAACTCATACCTTCCCACATACATTTACAATCAATATAATACCATGCACCCAACTCATACCTTCCCATATACATTTACAATCAATATAATACCATGCACCCAACTCATACCTTCCCACATACATTTACAATCAATATAATACCATGCACCCAACTCATACCTTCCCACATACATTTACAATCAATATAATACCATGCACCCAACTCATACCTTCCCACATACATTTACAATCAATATAATACCATGCACCCAACTCATACCTTCCCACATACATTTACAATCAATATAATACCATGCACCCAACTCATACCTTCCCACATACATTTACAATGACATTTATCAATATAATACCATGCACCCAACTCATACCTTCCCACATACATTTACAATGACATTTATCAATATAATGTCATGCACCCAACTCATACCTTCCCACATACATTTACAATGACATTTATCAATATAATACCATGTACCCAACTCATACCTTCCCACATACATTTACAATCAATATAATACCATGCACCCAACTCATACCTTCCCACATACATTTACAATCAATATAATAACATGCACCCAACTCATACCTTCCCACATACATTTACAATGACATTTACAATCAATATAATGTCATGCACCCAACTCATACCTTCCCACATACATTTACAATGACATTTATCAATATAATGTCATGTACCCAACTCATACCTTCCCACATACATTTACAATGACATTTATCAATATAATGTCATGCACCCAACTCATACCTTCCCACATACATTTACAATGATATTTATCAATATATTATAATTAGGACATGTACACAACTCAATAACCCATCTCGTCAGGTACATTACATGTATATTAAGTACATTTTGTAATAAATGTTATCATAATGATCGTCATCAAGGAGAGGACAATCATAAGCTATACAGATTTCTGTCCAATTCCTTATATCAGTTGTTGTAAATAATCCTGTATAGACAGAAAATAAATATGTTTAAACTAACTAATGATCGTCATCGCAAAGGAAGATTCTATGTTTTGCACTAAAAAGGATTTAAATACACTATACACTTAAGTGCAAGTTTTAATCAATTAAGGATTCGATTTAAAACTTTGAATAAAGTTTTAGCTATGCGATTAATGAGATTAAATCATAGAATCATTTAGAAGATATTTGTCCACAAAAGCACAGTCTATAAAAGCATTCAGTTAAGTCTAAAATTGAATTTATTGATTTATAGAATATAATGTGAATTAAAGTAAACTATCTACATGTACATTATGTATGCATGCAGGCACGTAGCCACACTGAGGCATATCGAGGCAGGTGCCTCGGTTAAAATTTACAAAGCAAAAAACAAAATGAAAAATTACGGTAAGAAAAGAAAATGCCAAAATATCCATCCCTTTACTGTAGAAAATGTTGACTGCTAGAGAGTTGAAAGGTCAGTACATAGGTATACGTCTAAACTCATTCAATCAGAAAACACAGGAAATCGCTTCTATACCCCAACACTTAAGCGGGAACATGCCTCCGGACCCCCCATAGAATGCCTCAGTTGAAATGTGCCTCTGGCTACGGTCTTGGCATACATATAATTATGTTAATGTCTTTTATTCCGATTTTGTTTTGCAAATGATATAATAAAACTATAATTAGTATGCAAATTTCTCCTACTCTTAACATTGGAAACAGTTTATTCAACATGTATATAAATTTTATTATAACATCAGTTTAACACTTAACACGACTTATTTTTTTGATTGCATGCAAATTGTATATGTATTATTATGATGATGAGCTATGTAATGCTTAAGTCTAATAAACAATATGTTCTGTTCTGTCCTGTTAATTTATAGAATACATTGACCTGCAACAATCTTGACCAGCCAGCGATCGAAACATTATGTCTCGATAGTAAACAGCAAGGACTCTCAGTACAGAGAGGGACACTATTGTATACCCCATAAGAACAATATGGTCACAGGAGAAGAATTATATAAGAATCTGTCTTTCGTTCTAATCCTTTTTCTGTATTTTGATATGTGTAATGTATGCATTGTTCAATATGGAAAATAAAATATGTTTAACCCTTTCCTTCATAAAGATTTAGGTTAATATACTATTATATCTGTATACAAACGACATCCATTTTGCTACCATGCAGTGGATAAGTAGTCGCCATACCTATCCCACCTCCATAGATATTACTGGGACTACATGACATTCTGGCCTTTATTATGAACATTGGTTTGGCTATTACATTGTCAATGTATGTCATATTGGTAATGGCATCAAGAGGTACCTCTAAGAGGGAAAGAGTTAAGCACTCTTGTTGATCAGATTTGGGTATATGACGGTGCTATATTTATTTGGGGTTTTTTCTACCGGTATTCAAATATTTGTGTTTCCCTAGCATACAGTCATTGGAATTGATATTCCTTAACCCTTTGCACGCTAGCGGCAGATGTAATCACTTTTGCAAACAGCATAGAGCAAGATCAGGTGACACAGAATGTACCATCTGACTAGGCTCTATGCTGTTTGCTTTTCGAATAGTGGAGCTAAAACACTCTGCAGACAAAGAGATAAATATCTCGTATATTTTACCTTTAGTCTGATAGTGTCGCTTTAACGTGACTTATGCTCACATATTTCATTTTTGCTTGATTATAAGATTAACCCTTAACCTGCCAGGAAGTATATGAGATAGTACGGTGGTCGCCAGATCGGAAAGGTGGGTTTTCTCCGGGACTCCGGTTTCCTCCCACACACGAATGACCACATTTATAATAATAATAAAGACTTTATTTAACGAGAGTACTCATTTAACAAAAGTTAATCTACCATGAGGCCCACGCTTTCATCTTCGCCAACGAGAGTGATTAATATAAGTTGTTAGAACTTATTTCGCAATCGTTGTAAAATAAATAAAGTTTAAACAATCTGTCAACTAAATTATACGGAATGTGCAAAAAAACGTAGGTCCAGATCAGCCGCAGTGCAATGCCATGTCTGATCAGGATCTATGTTGGTTGCTATTCAGACAAGTGTTTTAGTTGCACTAATAGCAAACAGCATAGAGCAATTATGTGCCGTCTGATCTGGCCTTATACTGTTTGCAAAAGCGACATTAGTTGTGATTGGCGGATTAAGTGTTAACTATAGGATATCGCCCATGTAATATGAGAAATGTTCACTAATCTACATTTTATAACTCATAATACCAAATTATTCAAAAGTGTTTTCATGCCTTATATATCGCTATATGTGTGATTCGACAGCTTTCCAGACTAATTTATTACTCTGGCATTTCTTCTGCAATCTTTATTGTGAAATAAAATAGGATGTAAATCAATAAAATGATCTCCAAACTTATTATATAGATTCTTCACAAGAATTGAAGTACTTTTAAAGTGGCCCAGTGTACAGAGTTATTACCAAACTGTACAACTTAAATAGTTACTACATTTGTGTACATAGTGGAAGCCGCGATAGCGCAGTGGTAGCACGTTCGCTTTAAGTGCGAGATTTTTTGACATGTTATGTTATATTTCGGGTTTTACGCCTGCATCAGCACCATTTTGGGCTATATCTCCGGCGGACAGTTTACCTAACAACACCATTCCTGGGCAGGCTCCAGCGGTTAACCAGTACTTGGGTGCACCAACCTCTGTAAGAAACTGCCAACTTTTGAATGTGACACGGCCTGAGCGGGGCTCGAACCCGTGACCATCAGTGATGATAGGTTACAGTGGTATACAAGTCAGCGACCGTAACCACTCGACCACGGAGGCGGACAATATTTTATGACATACAATGTACAAACATTATAGTTTTCACATGTTAACAATATACATAGCACTGCATGAATACATAGTCTATATATCTAATGATAGCATGCTTACATTTATTTTTGTGTTCAATATTCGTTTCTACGTAATTAATAGACATGTCATAAAATATGTACCATTTGTAAAATTGACTCTCATTGAAATGCCTTCCCTAAGGGCACTGCTACATTCGCGCTTGAAGTGAACGAGCTACAACTGCGCTACCACGACTTCCACAAAGAGTTAAAAGTGATCAATTGTAACATTGGCGGACACTCTGTTACTGTTACTGCAACAGAACACAAGAAAGACATTAAGGAAATTTGTAATTAATGATTTTAATAATTCATAGAGTACCTATTCAGTATGAACTAAATTGATTCTTCAAGACAATGTAATAGTTAAATCAATACATAATCTGATAAACCAGTTTACTGATATTGATTTTGAAATTAATTCCCTCGGAGCCCATGAAATCATATCACACGATGATATATCAGCTTTTATAATGCAGCTAGTTAACACGTTCATACGGAGTGTGTGTGTGTTTTACATTTATGTATCATCGTTACCGGTTGCCCATATGAGCAACGCCTCCTGAAGAGATTTGTCATTTTAGATTTTTGGAGGATAGTGCAATGATACAGACAGAGACCTATTCCAGAGTCTCTTCTGGTTCGTTTACGTGCACGATGTACAGCACCCACCGACACGAGACATCGGTTTAATGTCCCATCTGAAAGACTGTTAATTTTTATTAGGGTCAGACGGGGGATCGAACCTGCGATCCCTGGATTACCAGTCCAGCATCTTACCACTGGACTACAGATCCGCCTGTGTTCATACGGAGATGAGGTGTGGAGGAACATAATTATAAACAAGTATCATGTATAATGTACTCATTCTAAATATTCACACAAAGTAGGCCTATTCTCAAATTATGCGATTTCTTTCCCTGGACATGGCAAAATAAAACTACAAATTTATATAATACAAATGTATAATGGTTGAAATCAGTGGAATAACACTTTATTTCTCACTGCTTTGCATGTGTGGTACCTAGCCGCTGCATGTTTAAATGTGGTCACCGCAAACGCTTTCAGACTCAAGCTGTCAGTGACGTCATGTATGACATCATTCATCTAAACACATAGCATAATTTAGCGCACGGTTGCTTCGTTTTATATCATCAAAAAGACTTGTCACCATAAAATAAAAAAGAAATTGTTCATTTAAGTGAATGATCGATTTATATGTCACGGATAACAATATATGGCTAATATTATCACTCGTGACTGCGCGCGCTGGATAATATTCCTTTCAATGATCATTCGGAACACCGGTGTCATATGATATTTTCACCCGCCTATTTTTTCACCCACGGGTAAAAATATCGCGCGACATTTTCACCCGCGGGTGAAAATCTCATGGCATTGTTTTCACCCCCCCCCCTATGAGATTTGGTTAGGGTTAGGGTTAAAATATTGGGGGGCGGGTGAGGGGGTGAAAATCTCATGGCATTTATTTCACCCACAGGTGAAAATATCGTGAGGGTGAAAATCTCATGTGAAACCGGGACAACTGATCCTCTATGGTATTATATTTGTTATGTACCCGAAACAAGGATCTTTTTCATATCTATCTGGGTTTTTCTGCCAAAACTGAGTGGACATACGGTTACTCAACAACAGTTTCAACAATAATCTATGCCTTATGAATATTCGTATGACCTCTCAATAAAGACACCTCAATCTGCACTATCAATAGTTAATACACTGTCGTGACGGCATTCCTTTGTACTTGCAGTCCATTATTATTAATATTGGACTGCAGTCAAAGTGCCAGATTTATTATATTAAATCCTACGCGTAAATGGGCGAACTTAACAATTTAGTAAGATCTTGTTGTATAAGTGTGTGTTTTAAGTAAGATATAAGCCTGAAACGGATCCAATATGTAAAATATTGGTACTGTCTTCAGCGCTATGCGCCTCACACAGTCCAATATTTTACATATTGGATCGTTTTCGGCTTATATCATATACTTAACTGTTGGGATCATATACAAAGATATTGATGATATTGTAAATATATGTCTATAAAAGGAGGTAATGTCACAAAAATAACAACCTTTAACCCTTTCCTTCATAGAGATTTAGGTTAATATACTATTATATCTCCATACAAATGACAGCCATTTAGTTATCATGCAGTGGATAAGTAGTCGCCATATCTATCCCACCTCCATAGATAGTACTGGGACTACATGAGATTCTGGCCTTAATTATGAACATTGGTTTGGCTACTACATTATTAATGTATGTCGTATTGGTAATGGTAATTGGTCAAGAGGTGCTTCTATGGGGGAAAGGGTTAAGACAGCAATCAATATTTCTAATATAAGTACTGGTACATGCACATTGGGACTTGAAACCTATTTATGTTCTTCACAAGCATTTGGAAAGCAGGGGCATAGCCTTGTGCTTGATATGTGTAGGTACAATAAGATAAGGAGGTCCGGATGATCCCCAATGGTCTAAATCTCCGCAGCTGCATTCCGAGGCATGTATTGTTTGTTTTGGGATTTAACGTCACACCAACAGCTTCGGTCATATGGCGACATTCCAGCTATTATTGGTGGAGGAATCTGCGTAGAACCACCGACCTTCCATACGCCAGCAGTTGTGATTTTAAGTCAATGGTAACGAGCAATACGAAACATAATAGTACATATAGGAAAGTCTTCCATTATCAAGTTAATCCTTTGCTTGCCGAGTTAATAAATCCCATTTGCAAACAATATAGAGCCAGATCAGCCGTGGCATAACGCCGCGTCTGATCACGATCGTCTGATCAAGATCTATGTTGCTTGCTATTCAGCCATATGGCTTAGCTCCACTATCTGCATACATGAAGCAAACAGCATAGAGCCAGACCTGGCTCTATGCTGGTTGCAAAAGTGATTTTATCTGCCGCTTCTTGAAATACCGACTTATTTATATTTTATGGGTTGTTGCTCATTATGCACATCCACATTTTGTCCATTCTTTTATTGCCTTTTTTGCATTTTCAATGTTTGAAGAATATGTGTAGGCACACGCCACACATGCCTACAGGAAGCTACGCCACTGATAAGAGAAAATGAAGCTCACCGTCCAGCTTTAACCCTGGTGCTGCGGTAAACACTTACCTGTAACTTCTTAAGCTGCGGTAAACACTTGCCTGTAACCTCTTATGCTGCGGTAAACACTTGCTTGTAACTTCTTAAGCTGCGGTAAACACTTACCTGTAACTTCTTAAGCTGCGGTAAACACGTGCCTGTAACTTCTTAAGCTGCGGTAAACACTTACCTGTAACTTCTTAAGCTGCGGTAAACACTTACCTGTAACTTCTTAAGCTGCGGTAAACACTTACCTGTAACCTCTTATGCTGCGGTAAACACTTGCTTGTAACTTCTTAAGCTGCGGTAAACACGTACCTGTAGTAACTTCTTAAGCTGCGGTAAACACTTACCTGTAACATCTTAAGCTGCGGTAAACACATACCTGTAACTTCTTAAGCTGCGGTAAACACTTACCTGTAACCTCTTAAGCTGCGGTAAACACATACCTGTAACTTCTTAAGCTGCGGTAAACACTTACCTGTAACTTCTTAAGTTTCAGATGAAGATGCATGTATGTTTGTGGTGCCTTCGTGTCAACCATCGGCTGAGCTTCCTTTATCTGTACATAAAAAATATTGAAAACGACGTTTTAATAAAGGACATTTATTTAACTGGAGGATGCAGAGTAGCATCCATGGTGCTGTAATAGAGCATCAGTTTTGGATCCAGGCGTCCTGGGTTTCGTACTTGGTCACAGTACGTATACATGTAGTGTCTTAAGCAAGGTACCCCTGCTTAGTACTGGTTAACTTCTTAGAGAAGTCGTGATAGCGCAGTGAATGCGCATTCGCTTCAGGTGGAAAAGGTCTAGAGTTCGAGTCCCGCTGGAGTTGTTACGATTGTGCCCTTAGGCAAGGCATTTAAATTCTTCCACATTGCCTCTTCTCTATCCCTCGTGGCGATGGATTCCATCAGGAATAAGGTCTCGCGAGTGATTAATATAAGTTGTAAGAACTTGTTTTGCATAAACTAAACTTCTTAGATCGACTAAGCATGCCTAGGTAAATACCAGTATACATGTCTAGGTTCCCGCAAGGCGTTTAGCTAGGTTTATACAAATTTATTTTTAGCTCGATTGCGAAACAAGTTTTTACAACTTGTATTAATCACTCTAGAGACTTTATTCCTTCCATCGCCACGCATGTGGAATTTAAATGACTTGCCATAGAGCACAATTGTAATGGCTCCAGCAGGCCTTTTGTACCTTAAGCGAACTCGCTACCACTACACTATCTCGACTTCCACAAGCGGTTTGAGATAAATGGAAAACAAAAAATAGAAGAGTAGTGATGTACCGGTGTGTATGTTCCATTAACCCTTTCAACCCCACAGGCCTCTAAATAGGCTTATGAAAAGTGTAGATCCAGATGAGCCGGCTCGTAACGAGCCGTCTCATCAGGATCTGCACTTTTTTGCCAGTAATAATTATTACTATTTTTAGATAAAATTACCCATTTTGATAAATGAACTGGTCCAAATGTAATTTTCTTATTAATTTATTGGTCTAAAAATAGCATGCACCAGTCCATGTCAGTTACTTGGGGTTGAATGGGTTAATATCAAACCAGAAGGACACCGACAAACTTGAGAAAGTACAGAGACAGGCCGCCAGGTTCATATCAGGAGACTACACCACCAATTCTACAGGGTGCGTCACTCGAATGCTCCATGACTTGAGGCTTCCATCCCTCCAGGACCGAAGGAAGGCGAATCGTCTGATATTCTTCTATAAGGTGGTCGAGGGGCTGGTACCAGCCCTGCCAAGCCATGACTTTTTAACACCAGTACGTAAGAACAAACGTAAAGTAACCCCCAAGACATTTAGTGGCTATAATACTGACAACATCATAGATAGACAAACTGTGAACCACTCTAGGTGTTTTGTGCCAGTGCAGTGTAGGACAAAACAATATAGACAGTCATTCTTCCCACAGACTATTATTGACTGGAATAAACTGGAAGATAGTGTTGCATGTGCGAGTGCAGTCGGCAGCTTCAGAACAGCTGTCCACAAGTGGGACTAGAAGACTCCCACACTCTCTCTCCCGTTGCGTCTACGCTGAAAGGCCCAGCAACGTTACTATCCAGATCCAGACCCCTTGTGGGGACCTAGACATGTAAATTCCTGGGCAGGCTTAGCCAACCTAAACAGTTAACCAGTACTAAGCAATGTGTGTGAGGTGCCTTGCTCAATGGCACTATACGTGTCCTGACCGAGTATCGAACCCGGGACCGCCCAACTCCAAATCCAACGCTCCACCGCTGGACGAAGGACGCCATTCCTGGCAACAAGGTCAGATGGCAATAAACACTCTTACACCAATAATATTCAACTTTACTACACTACAGTATAATTAGTTTTTTTTCTGAATATATATAAATTAATCTATAAATTGATAATGTATATATAAATTCATCACCACTTATATAGATATGCCAATATTCTAGATAATAGGCATACAATATCATAAAGTAATCAGAACCACAAAATAGAGTCAATAAACAAATATTTGAAGAGATAAACAGTAGCCAACAGTCGCAGGTGGGGTATGAACTGTTTACTTACCAATCGCCTGTGTTCTTGATAATAAGTTTGATCCCATTTCATCTGTAACAGTTTATTAGATGATGGTAAGATGCCCTGGTACGAGCGGAACATCTTCGTATTGCCTTGACTATGCATTTTCTCTCTCCGGTTTTTAATTCACAATTTTGTTTGCCTGACTGTTGTAAATACAATATACCTGTGTGAATTATTTGTACAGGTAACTGAACCACGTGATCAAGCGCGACTGATCTCCATAACGACGTTCCGAATATTGACGAATGGTTCGTGTATTTTCGTAACCTTCCGTGTTTGCCCGTTTGTTATGTAAGAAGCGTCGCCATATTGACCTACTTGAACGAAAGCGAGACTTCTGGTAAATAAGCATGCAAACAATGTTTGGTCCAAGAAGCAGAAGTTCATATCAATGATCAACTATCGAATTATAACTGATATTCTTAGAATATAACCTAATAGGTATCTTCTATATGTGTTATTATACATCTATTATCTTAGACTTCCTGGCTATACCGATTTATACCGGTGACATAAGCCTATAAATTAATGAACATGAGCAACACCACCAAAATGCGTCTCTGGAAATAATGTTTACTCTCAATTAAGCATATTGATATTTATTTTATTGTATCCAATATCTGTTAGTAAGAACTATAAATATTGAAATACTGTTAATGGGAAGGTTTTTGGACTCAACCTGTCATTGACGTCATATAATAATGTATGACGTCTTCTATGACGTCATCTATAGTTCTCCAGCCAATTAGCCTAACAGTTAGTGTATCCAATAACCATGTTCAGGCTAAAAGAAAATGTGTTTGTCAAAGTGAATGATCGAATTATATTTCACTCCTGAACATAAAAAAACATTATTGTCACTCGTAGGTAGCGCCACTCGTGAAATGTTCATTCAGTGAAATATAATTCGATAATTCACAAAACAAACAAACAATATCTTAATAGGTCTAAATATCTTAATAGGTCTATATATATGTAACGGTGTGTACATTAACTCAATATGTGAGGTGATATGTAGGCAGCCCGGTTAGCTCAGTCGGTAGAGCAATCGCCCTGTGAAGAGATCCCTGGTTCAAGTCCCGGACTGGCTGCATTGTTTTCTCACCGGGGTTACATATATATATATATAATGGGGGAACCTCACCACCTTCAGAGATATGTCTAGCCGGTCTTTTCTAGATGGGTGTCATGGGCTTATTCGGGCCTCGTTACCTGTAGGAATGGTTCGGGCATGTATTTTCCAGATAGATCCAAGTCAGGCTTATTTGGGCCTCATATCCTGTAGGAATGGTTTGGGCATGTATTTTCCAGATAGATCCAAGTCAGGCTTATTCGGGCCTCATTATCTGCAGGAATGGTTCGGGCATGTATTTTCCAGATAGATCCAAGTCAGGCTTATCTGGGCCTCGTTACCTGCAGGAATGGTTCGAGCATGTATTTTCCACAGGGATTCGGCATGTTTGGGGGTACTAGTATATATATTTAAGTACTTAAATATATATACTAGTACCCCCAAACGTGCCGAATCCCTGTGGTATTTTCCAGATAGATCCAAGTCAGGCTTATTCAAGGCCTCATTACCTGGAGGAATGTGTCTACCATGTATTTTCCAGATGGACCCAAGTCAGGCTTACCTGGGCCTCATTACCTGTAGGAATATGTCTACCATGTATTTTCCAGATGGATCCAAGTCAGGCTTATTCAAGGCCTCGTTACCTGCAGGAATGGTTCTGACATGTATTTTCCAGATAGATCCAAGTCAGACTTATCTGGGCCTCATTACCTGTAGGAATGTGTCTACCATGTATTTTCCAGTTACATGTGAGTTGTGATTTATCTGTGTGTCTATTATCTCACAGACTTACAAGACAGACCATGTCCAGACATTGTTATGTGGTCAACTGCAGCAATGGAGATTATCAACTGAAACGCAACTGGCATGGGACAAAGTGTGACAAGCATGTAGTTTTCCACGGGGACCCACCGTGTGATTGTGATCCACCATTCAGGTAATGCATTGCAGCATTGTTTTTATGCATATAGTTTTCGCACTGTCAGTCCGTATGTCAGAGTCAATATTTCCTGTGCTGTAACTTCTTCAGCTATTGAGGGATATCAAAACAATTGTTCACCATGTAGAGGTGATGTATCGTACACATGACCCAGGTCCGTAACTTCAAAGTCAAGGTCACACTTTGTGGGCATTCATCAGCTACTGTGAAATGTCTTGAAAGCCAAACATCAATATTTTCCCCAGACCATGATTCAAAAATGGGATTTTTCTAAAACAGTTAACCCATAACCTGCCAATCACGACTAAAGGCGCTTTTGCAAGCAGCATATAGCCAAATCAGATGACACAGAGTCTGATCAGCTGTTTGCTATTCGGATAATGGTGCTAAATCACTTAACTGATCTGGATCTATGTTGTTTGCATATTCCGTCCAATTTATTCCATCCTTATTATTAGGAAATTCATGAATTTACTGTCACTAAATTGTTACTGGCCAAATTGGTTCCCTTTTGTTGTGTGTGTTTTATGTTTATTTATCGTCGCTACCGGTTGCCCATATGAGCGACACCTCTTGAAGAGATTAGTCATTTTAGATTGTTGGAGGATAGTGCAATGATACAGACATAGACCCATTCCAGAGTCTCCTCTGGTTCTTTTACGTGCACGGTGTACAGCATCGACACGAGACCTCGGTTTAATATCCCATCTGAAAGACTGTTAATTTTACTAGGGTCAGACGGGGGGATCGAACCTGCGATCCCAGGATTACCAGTTCAGCGTGTTACAACTAGACTACAGACCCAACTTTAGTTGATCTAATGACCTAGTTTTGTAATCCAGTGACCCCATTTGAAGAATATTGTTGCATGGGTGCTACTGATACCTACTACTGGTTCATGAGAAGAAGTTATTTAACTCTTTGCATGCTGGGTAAATAAAAGGCTATAAATAGTTCAAATAATTGTAGCAGATGACAGACCGCCTCCGTGGTCAAGAGGTTACGGTCGCTGACTTGTATACTACTGTAGCCTATCATCACCTATGATCACGGGTTCAAGCTCCGCTCAGACCGTGTCCCTTCATACTGGCTAACTGCTGGAACTTGCCCAGGAAAGGTGTTGTTCGGTAAACTGCCCGTCGCTCAAATGGGCAACCGGTAGCGACGTTAAATAAACTTATATTAAAAAAAAAAGTAGATGACAATTATTACAGTCAAACCTGTGTTAGTGGTCACCTCCACTAAGCAACCAGTTTCCAGATTCCCAATATGTTGTTTCATTATACATTTGACATTATTAAGCAGCCACCTGTGCTAAGCATCCATTGAATTGTGCAGTAACATCATGATATTGAACTAATCTTCCTAATATACACAATTCTAGTCGCAAAATAGTCGCCCTATGGACCCTGACATCGCCCTCTGGGTGGCCCCACTTCTCCCTAAAAAAAATAATAACAAAATCTTATTTACAATTTTCATACAAGATTTTGTCCAGTAAGATACACTCGCCAATTATAAAGCACTCCTTCTATTCCTATGTTCTATTTTAACCCTATTTTAACCCTTTCCTTCATAGAGATTTAGGTTAATATACTATTATATCTCCATACAAATGACAGCCATTTAACCCTTTCCTTCATAGAGATTTAGGTTAATATACTATTATATTTCTATACAAACGACAGTCATTTAACCCTTTCCTTCATAGAGATTTAGGTTAATATACTCTGATATCTCCATGTATATACAAACGACAGCCATTTAACCCTTTCCTTCATAGAGATTTAGGTTAATATACTATTATATCTCCATACAAACGACAGCCATTTAACCCTTTCCTTCATAGAGATTTAGGTTAATATACTATTATATCTCCATACAAACGACAGTCATTTAGCTATCATGCAGTGGATAAGTAGTCACCATATCTATCCCACCTCCATAGATATTACTTGGACTACATAGAGATTTAGGTTAATATACTATTATATCTCCATACAAATGACAGCCATTTAACCCTTTCCTTCATTGAGATTTAGGTTAATATACTATTATATCTCCATACAAACGACAGCCATTTAGCTATCATGCAGTGAATAAGTAGTCGCCATATCTATCCCACCTCCATAGATATTGCTGGGACTACATGAGATTCTGGCCTTAATTATGAACATTGGTTTGGCTACTACATTGTCAATGTATGTCATATTGGTAATGGCATCCATTTAAGGACACAATCACTCGCTTTCTCACTTCTCCCAAATATTCTGTCCTGTATATACCGTATCCCTGTACCATACACTACAGTATCCTTTTATTCAGGCTATTTAATTTCCCGGGGAGGGTCAAGGCTCCCAAGGCACGCAAGACGTGGTTGGATGCCATCAAACGGGCCGACCCCAATAAACCAGACACGTGGTTGGATCCATCGAGAAATCAAGTGGTTTGCTCAATCCATTTTCAAGACGGGCACCCAAGCGACCGACACCCATACCCCAAGCTGCACTTGCGAAATAAACGGAGGAGAAGGACGCCTATCTATAGTGAGATAAATGAAAATGTGAAGCGGCGCCTCATCGAGATGGAGAGCACAGGGGAAGATACATGGGATGCAACAGAAACAACAGAAGTAGAACCAGATACACGTGAAATTTCCCCAATCGGGCTAAAATTCATTATATCCATGCTTATGTCCGTCATTAAGAGACTTCGTGAGGAACATGCGACAATAAAAAAAGAAAAAGAAGACTTAATTAGACGAATGCGTGAAATTGAAGCCAAAGCCGTTTCCAACCCAACCACGCAAACTCCAATAGTTTCCCAAATAGACCAAAAAAACAGTGATGTAAATTACTTCCCCGGGATAGGGACCGTGTCATTTTTCAGAAAACTACAGGACTATGTTGCACCATTTATTCATAGCCGGTGGCGAGGAATGAAAATTATTATTGAGGAGACGAGCATCAAAGAGAGGAACTGTATCCCAGAAAAGGCGAGTTATACGATCAAACGCCTTCATCAAGTTCACTTTAACAGTGAGGGAAAGAGTGCTATGTCTCAAGTCACATGACGCTCGAATGAGAATAAGATCTATTTTAATGTTTGTTTCGTCATTTCTCAACTAGTTTCATTTGCATTGTTGTGCAGTATATTTTGTTACCCTTTCCTTCCTAGAGATTTAGGTTAATATACTATTATTTCTGCATACAAACGACAGCCATTTAGCTATCATACAGTGGATAAGTAGTCGCCATATCTATCCCACCGCCATAGATATTACTGGGACTACATAGAGATTTAGGTTAATATACTATTATATCTCTATACAAACGACAGCCATTTAGCTATCATGCAGTTGATAAGTAGTTGCCATATCTATGCCACCTCCATAGATATTACTTGGACTACATAGAGATTTAGGTTAATATACTATTATACCTCCATACAAATGACAGGCATTTAGCTATCATGCAGTGGATAAGTAGTCGCCATATCTATCCCACCTCCATAGATATTACTTGGACTACATAGAGATTTAGGTTAATATACTATTATATCTCCATACAAACGACAGCCATTTAGCTATCATGCAGTGGATAAGTAGTCGCCATATCTATCCCACCTCCATAAATATTACTGGGACTATATAGAGATTTAGGTTAATATACTGTTATATCTCTATACAAACAACAGCCATTTAGCTATCATGCAGTGGATAAGTAGTCGCCATATCTATCCCACTTCCATAGATATTACCGTGACTACATGAGATTCTGGCCTATATTAAGAACATAGGTTTGGCTACTACCTTGTCAATGTATGTCGTATTGGTAATGGCGTCAAGAGGTGTTTCTATGAGGGAAAGGGTTATGAACATTGGTTTGGCTACTACATTGTCAATGTATGCCGTATTGGTAATGGCGTCAAGAGGTGCTTCTATGAGGGAAAGGGTTTATATAACATTGGTTTGGCTACTACATTGTCAATGTATGTTGTATTGGTAATGGCGTCAAGAGGCGCTTTTATGACTGGGGGAAAGAGTTTATGAACATTTGTTTGGCTACTACATTGTCAATGTATGTTGTATTGGTAATGTCGTCAAGAGGTGCTTCTATGAGGGAAAGGGTTTATGAACATTGTTTTGGCTACTACATTGTCAATGTATGTTGTATTGGTAATGGCGTCAAGAGGTGCTTCTATGATGTAAAGGGTTTATATAACATTGGTTTGGCTAGGACTACATTGTCAATGTATGTCATATTGGTAATGGCGTCAAGAGGTGCTTTTATGACTGGAGGAAAGAGTTTATGAACATTTGTTTGGCTACTACATTGTCAATGTATGTTGTATAATGTATTGGTAATGGCGTCAAGAGGTGCTTCTATGAGGGAAAGGGTTTATGAACATAGGTTTGGCTACTACATTGTCAATGTATGTCGTATTGGTAATGGCATCAAGAGGTGCTTCTATGAGGGAAAGGGTTTATGAACATTTGTTTGGCTACTACATTGTCAATGTATGTCGTATTGGTAATAGCGTCAAGAGGTGCTTCTATGAGGGAATGGATTTATGAACATTTGTTTGGCTACTACATTGTCAGTGTATGTCGTATTGGTAATTCTAGGATCCTCCCGTGTTATGTAAAGGGTTTATGAACATTCGTTTGGCTACTACAGTGTCAATGTATGTCGTATTGGTAATAGCGTCAAGAGGTGCTTCTATGAGGGAAAGGGTTTATGAACATTGGTTTGGCTACTACATTGACAATGTATGTCGTATTGGTAATAGCGTCAAGAGGTGCTTCTATGAGGGAAAGGGTTTATGAACATTTGTTTGGCTACTACATTGTCAATGTATGTTGTACTGGTAATGGCGTCAAGAGGTGCTTCTATGGGGGAAAGGGTTTATGAACATTGGTTTGGCTACTACATTGTCAATGTATGTTGTATTGGTAATGGCATCAAGAGGTGCTTCTATGAGGGAAAGGGTTTATGAACAATGGTTTGGCTACTACATTGTCAATGTATGTTGTATTGGTAATGGCGTCAAGAGGTGCTTCTATGACTGGGGGAAAGTGTTTATGAACATTGGTTTGGCTACTACATTGTCAATGTGTGTTGTATTGGTAATGGCGTCAACAGGTGCTTCTATGAGGGAAAGGGTTTATGAACATTGGTTTGGCTACTACATTGTCAATGTATGTTGTATTGGTAATGGCGCCAAGAGGTGCTTCTATGAGGGAAAGGGTTTATGAACATTGGTTTGGCTACTACATTGTCAATGTATGTTGTATTGGTAATGGCGTCAAGAGGTGCTTCTATGAGGGAAAGGGTTAATGAACATTGGTTTGGCTACTACATTGGCAATGTATGTCGTATTGGTAATGGCGTCAAGAGGTGCTTCTATGAGGGAAAGGTTTATGAACATTGGTTTGGTTACTACATTGTCAATGTATGTCGTATCTATGAGGGAAAGGGTTAAGATGTAGTATTTGTTTTTCCGTTGTTTATTGGTGATTAAAACATGGTTTGAAGTTCTGACGCATAGAAATTAACCATCTCAGAATGACAAACCATGTTTTGAAAAATAAGTCACGCAAATACAAATATTATTTTGATTCTAATGTGATCAAAATATGTAAAAAGTGCAAAAATAGTTGATGTTATTTTTAGAAAGCCACAAATGACGTCACAAAACTACAAATATAACATTCATTTGACATCACGCGCTAAGCCATGTTTTATTGTAGATGTAACAATGGTAAATTCCTTCTTTGCATATACAGACAAAATGCCCAGCCATGTTAGAATCGTTATTTCGAAATAAATGCATATACATGTAGATTCTATATTGACAGCAAGAATGTGCAATCTATTTTGGGGATTTCACGACAACGGGCACCTTTATGTGGTGGAGGAAGACACCCTGGTGCCCACTGCGAGTGTTGCCATGGACCCTAATAGAACCACTGACTTTACGCAAGTCTGCTGCATAACGTTTTCATATGAAAGAGAAAGACACTCATTGCATTTGCTTCAGGTGCGAAAGGTCCGGAGTTGGAGCCCCGCTAGAGCCGTTACGATTGTGCCCTTAGGCAAGGCATTTTAATTCCACATGTCTCTTCTCTCTCCCTCGTGGCGATGGATTCCATCAGGAATGAGGTCTCGAGAGTGATTAATATAAGTTGTAAACACTTGTTTTGCAATCGAGCTAAAATAAATTTGTATAAACTAAGTGGTGATGGTCAAGTTAGCCGAAATAATGGCAATAGCAACCTCAGGCCCGTAGCAACCTCAGGCCCGTAGCAACCTCAGTAGCAACCTCAGGCCCGTAGCAACCCCAGGCCCGTAGCAACCCCAGGCCCGTAGCAACCTCAGGCCCGTAACAACCCCAGGCCCGTAGCAACCCCAGGCCCATAGCCACCTCAGGCCCGTAGCAACCTCAGGCCCGTAGCAACCTCAGGCCCATAGCAACCTCAGGCCCGTAGCCACCTCAGGCCCGTAGCAACCTCAGGCCCGTAGCAACCCCAGGCCCGTAGCAACCTCAGGCCTAACAACCCCAGGCCCGTAGCAACCCCAGGCCCATAGCCACCTCAGGCCCGTAGCAACCTCAGGCCCATAGCAACCTCAGGCCCGTAGCCACCTCAGGCCCGTAGCCACCTCAGGCCCGTAGCAACCTCAGGCCCGTAGCAACCTCAGGCCCGTAGCAACCTCCGGCCCGTAGCCACCTCAGGCCCGTAGCAACCTCAGGCCCATAGCAACCTCAGGCCCGTAGCCACCTCAGGCCCATAGCCATATCAGGCCCATAGCAACCCCAGACCCGTAGCAACCCCAGGCCCGTAGCAACCTCAGGCCCGTAGCAACCCCAGGCCCATAGCAACCCCAGGCCCATAACCACATCAGGCCCGTAGCAACCTCAGGCCCGTAGCAACCCCAGGCCCATAGCAACCCCAGGCCCATAACCACATCAGGCCCGTAGCAACCTCAGGCCCGTAGCCACACTGAGGCACAAGGAGAGAAGTTTCCAAAGCAATAAATAAATAAAATGCCAAAAATATGTCATTGCTGTATAAAATGTTGACTGCTATAGAGCTGAAAGGTCAGAACATATTTATACGTCTAAACTCAGTAAATCATAAAAATGCAGGAAATCGCTTCTATACCCCAACAATTTTAAGGGGGAACATGCCCCGGGCCCGCTTGATTGCCTCAGTTGAAATTTGCCTCTGGCTACGATACGGCACCTGGTCACCCGATCTGTGGTATGAAGTTAGTTGTACAGTCAAACCTGTGTTAGTGGTCTCCTCCATTAAGCAGCCAACTTTTGTTTTAGCAGTCAGTGTCCAGATTCTCAATATGTTGTCTTTATTATACATTTGACCTCTATTAAACAGCAACCTGTGTTAAGCAGCCACAGTTTGTGATCCCCTTAGCTGGCTGCTTAAGACAGGTTTGACAGTATATATACATACAAAGAGAATATGATTCTGAATATACCAGTAAAAGCTAAAACAAGCTTCGAAATAAAATCTAAAAGTAGATCTACTTTAATCAGAAATATTGCACACGTATATATCTGAGGTGGAGTTGCATGTTGTTTTTTCTGCCAAATGAAACGGGTCGTTTTTGGTGATAGTAAATGTTCGCAAAATCAATATAAACTATTATTTGCTTAGGTTTTGCTAACAATACGGAACATTTAAACAAGGTGCAGATCCAGGATGTTGGGTTAGGGTGGAGTGGAATTGAGCACCAAATGTGCGAGCCTTGTAGGGGCCATCCAGAAACAATTTAAAACCTAGTCGGCAGATAGTTCAATATATAGCAGATAGTTCAATCTATAGCAGATAGTTCAATATATAGCAGATAGTTCAATATCTAGCAGATAGTTCAGTATATAGCAGATAGTTCAATATCTAGCAGATAGTTCAATATATAGCAGATAGTTCAATCTATAGCAGATAGTTCAATATATAGCAGATAGTTCAATATATAGCAGATAGTTCAATCTATAGCAGATAGTTCAATATATAGCAGATAGTTCAATCTATATAGCAGATAGTTCAATATATAGCAGATAGTTCAATATATAGCAGATAGTTCAATATCTAGCAGATAGTTCAATATCTAGCAGATAGTTCAATATCTAGCATATAGTTCAATATATAGCAGATAGTTCAGTATATAGCAGATAGTTCAATATCTAGCAGATAGTTCAATCTATAGCAGATAGTTCAATCTATAGCAGATAGTTCAATCTATAGCAGATAGTTCAATATATAGCAGATAGTTCAATATATAGCAGATAGTTCAATATCTAGCAGATAGTTCAATATATAGCAGATAGTTCAATATCTAGCAGATAGTTCAATATCTAGCAGATAGTTCAATATATAGCAGATAGTTCAATATCTAATTAAATATTAATTACCAATCTAAACAAATAGTTTTCCACCCATACATTACCGAACCCTGGACTCCTGCGGGATAGGTCAACACTCCACCCATACAGTAACGAACCCTGGACTCCTGTGGGATAGGTCAACACTCCACCCATACAATAACGAACCCTGGACTCCTGCGGGATAGTTCAACACTCCACCCATACAATACCGAACCCTGGACTCCTGCGGGATAGTTCAACACTCCACCCATACAATAACGAACCCTGGACTCCTGCAGGATAGTTCAACACTCCACCCATACAATAACGAACCCTGGACTCCTGCGGGATAGTTCAACACTCCACCCATACAATACCGAACCCTGGAGTCTACCCATACAATAACGAACCCTGGACTCCTGCGGGATAGTTCAACACTCCACCCATACAATAACGAACCCTGGACTCCTGCGGGATAGTTCAACACTCCACCCATACAATAACGAACCCTGGACTCCTGCGGGATAGTTCAACACTCCACCCATACAATAACGAACCCTGGACTCCTGCGGGATAGTTCAACACTCCACCCATACAATAACGAACCCTGGACTCCTGCGGGATAGGTCAACACTCCACCCATACAATACTGGACTCCTGCAGGATAGTTCAACACTCCACCCATACAATACCGAACCCTGGACTCCTGCGGGATAGTTCAACACTCCACCCATACAATAACGAACCCTGGACTCCTGCGGGATAGTTCAACACTCCACCCATACAATACCGAACCCTGGACTCCTGCGGGATAGTTCAACACTCCACCCATACAATAACGAACCCTGGACTCCTGCGGGATAGTTCAACACTCCACCCATACAATAACGAACCCTGGACTCCTGCGGGATAGGTCAACACTCCACCCATACAATAACGAACCCTGGACTCCTGCGGGATAGGTCAACACTCCACCCATACAATAACGAACCCTGGACTCCTGCAGGATAGTTCAACCCTCCACCCATACAATAACGAACCCTGGACTCCTGCGGGATAGTTCAACACTCCACCCATACAATACCGAACACTGGACTCCTGCGGGATAGTTCAACACTCCACCCATACAATACCGAACCCTGGACTCCTGCGGGATAGTTCAACACTCCACCCATACAATAACGAACCCTGGACTCCTGCGGGATAGTTCAACACTCCACCCATACAATAACGAACCCTGGACTCCTGCGGGATAGGTCAACACTCCACCCATACAATAACGAACCCTGGACTCCTGCGGGATAGTTCAACACTCCACCCATACAATACCGAACCCTGGACTCCTGCGGGATAGTTCAACACTCCACCCATACAATAACGAACCCTGGACTCCTGCGGGATAGTTCAACACTCCACCCATACAATAACGAACCCTGGACTCCTGCAGGATAGTTCAACACTCCACCCATACAATAACGAACCCTGGACTCCTGCGGGATAGTTCAACACTCCACCCATACAATAACGAACCCTGGACTCCTGCGGGATAGTTCAACAATCCACCCATACAATAACGAACCCTGGAAGCCTGCTGGATAGGTCAACACTCCACCCATAAAATACTGGACTCCTGCAGGATATTTCAAAACTCCACCCATACAATACCGAACCCTGGACTCCTGCGGGATAGTTCAACACTCCACCCATACAATAACGAACCCTGGACTCCTGCGGGATAGGTCAACACTCCACCCATACAATAACGAACCCTGGACTCCTGCGGGATAGTTCAACACTCCACCCATACAATAACGAACCCTGGACTCCTGCGGGATAGGTCAACACTCCACCCATACAATAACGAACCCTGGACTCCTGCAGGATAGTTCAACACTCCACCCATACAATACCGAACCCTGGACTCCTGCGGGATAGTTCAACACTCCACCCATACAATAACGAACCCTGGACTCCTGCGGGATAGTTCAACACTCCACCCATACAATACCGAACCCTGGACTCCTGCGGGATAGTTCAACACTCCACCCATACAATAACGAACCCTGGACTCCTGCGGGATAGTTCAACACTCCACCCATACAATAACGAACCCTGGACTCCTGCGGGATAGGTCAACACTCCACCCATACAATAACGAACCCTGGACTCCTGCGGGATAGGTCAACACTCCACCCATACAATAACGAACCCTGGACTCCTGCGGGATAGTTCAACACTCCACCCATACAATAACGAACCCTGGACTCCTGCGGGATAGTTCAACACTCCACCCATACAATACCGAACACTGGACTCCTGCGGGATAGTTCAACACTCCACCCATACAATACGAACCCTGGACTCCTGCGGGATAGTTCAACACTCCACCCATACAATAACGAACCCTGGACTCCTGCGGGATAGGTCAACACTCCACCCATACAATAACGAACCCTGGACTCCTGCGGGATAGTTCAACACTCCACCCATACAATACCGAACCCTGGACTCCTGCGGGATAGTTCAACACTCCACCCATACAATAACGAACCCTGGACTCCTGCGGGATAGGTCAACACTCCACCCATACAATAACGAACCCTGGACTCCTGCGGGATAGTTCAACACTCCACCCATACAATAACGAACCCTGGACTCCTGCGGGATAGGTCAACACTCCACCCATACAATAACGAACCCTGGACTCCTGCAGGATAGTTCAACACTCCACCCATACAATACCGAACACTGGACTCCTGCGGGATAGTTCAACACTCCACCCATACAATAACGAACCCTGGACTCCTGCGGGATAGTTCACCACTCAACCCATACAATAACGAACACTGGTCTCCTGCGGGATAGGTCAACACTCCACCCATACAATACCGAACCCTGGACTCCTGCGGGATAGTTCAACACTCCACCCATACAATAACGAACCCTGGACTCCTGCATGATAGGTCAACACTCCACCCATACAATAACGAACCCTGGACTCCTGCGGGATAGTTCAACACTCCACCCATACAATACCGAACCCTGGACTCCTGCGGGATAGTTCAACACTCCACCCATACAATACCGAACACTGGACTCCTGCGGGATAGTTCAACAATCCACCCATACAATACCGAACCCTGGACTCCTGCAGGATAGTTCAACACTCCACCCATACTGTAACGAACCCTGGACTCCTGCGGGATAGTTCAACACTCCACCCATACTGTAACGAACCCTGGACTCCTGCGGGATAGGTCAACACTCCACCCATACAATAACGAACCCTTGACTCCTGCGGGATTGTTCAACACTCCACCCATACAATAACGAACCCTGGACTCCTGCGGGATAGTTCAACACTCCACCCATACAATAACGAACCCTGGACTCCTGCGGGATAGTTCAACACTCCACCCATACAATACCGATCCCTGGACTCCTGCGGGATAGTTCAACACTCCACCCATACAATAACGAACCCTGGACTCCTGCGGGATAGTTCAACACTCCACCCATACAATAACGAACCCTGGACTCCTGCGGGATAGTTCAACACTCCACCCATACAATACCGAACCCTGGACTCCTGCGGGATAGGTCAACACTCCACCCATACAATAACGAACCCTGGACTCCTGCGGGATAGGTCAACACTCCACCCATACAATACCGAACCCTGGACTCCTGCGGGATAGGTCAACACTCCACCCATACAATAACGAACCCTGGACTCCTGCAGGATAGGTCAACACTCCACCCATACAATAACGAACCCTGGACTCCTGCGGGATAGTTCAACACTCCACCCATACAATACCGAACCCTGGACTCCTGCGGGATAGGTCAACACTCCACCCATACAATAACGAACCCTGGACTCCTGCGGGATAGTTCAACACTCCACCCATACAATAACGAACCCTGGACTCCTGCGGGATAGTTCAACACTCCACCCATACAATAACGAACCCTGGACTCCTGCGGGATAGGTCAACACTCCACCCATACAATAACGAACCCTGGACTCCTGCGGGATAGGTCAACACTCCACCCATACAATACCGAACCCTGGACTCCTGCGGGATAGTTCAACACTCCACCCATACAATAACGAACCCTGGACTCCTGCGGGATAGTTCAACACTCCACCCATACAATAACGAACCCTGGACTCCTGCGGGATAGTTCAACACTCCACCCATACAATACCGAACCCTGGACTCCTGCGGGATAGGTCAACACTCCACCCATACAATAACGAACCCTGGACTCCTGCGGGATAGTTCAACACTCCACCCATACAATAACGAACCCTGGACTCCTGCGGGATAGTTCAACACTCCACCCATACAATACCGAACACTGGACTCCTGCGGGATAGGTCAACACTCCACCCATACAATACCGAACCCTGGACTCCTGCGGGATAGTTCAACACTCCACCCATACAATAACGAACCCTGGACTCCTGCGGGATAGTTCAACACTCCACCCATACAATAACGAACCCTGGACTCCTGCGGGATAGGTCAACACTCCACCCATACAATACCGAACCCTGGACTCCTGCGGGATAGTTCAACACTCCACCCATACAATAACGAACCCTGGACTCCTGCGGGATAGTTCAACACTCCACCCATACAATAACGAACCCTGGACTCCTGCGGGATAGTTCAACACTCCACCCATACAATAACGAACCCTGGACTCCTGCGGGATAGTTCAACACTCCACCCATACAATACCGAACCCTGGACTCCTGCGGGATAGTTCAACACTCCACCCATACAATAACGAACCCTGGACTCCTGCGGGATAGTTCAACACTCCACCCATACAATAACGAACCCTGGACTCCTGCGGGATAGTTCAACACTCCACCCATACAATAACGAACCCTGGACTCCTGCGGGATAGTTCAACACTCCACCCATACAATACCGAACCCTGGACTCCTGCGGGATAGTTCAACACTCCACCCATACAATAACGAACCCTGGACTCCTGCGGGATAGTTCAACACTCCACCCATACAATAACGAACCCTGGACTCCTGCGGGATAGTTCAACACTCCACCCATACAATAACGAACCCTGGACTCCTGCGGGATAGGTCAACACTCCACCCATACAATAACGAACCTGGACTCCTGCGGATAGTTCAACACTCCACCCATACAATACCGAACCCTGGACTCCTGCGGGATAGTTCAACACTCCACCCATACAATAACGAACCCTGGACTCCTGCGGGATAGTTCAACACTCCACCCATACAATAACGAACCCTGGACTCCTGCGGGATAGTTCAACACTCCACCCATACAATAACGAACCCTGGACTCCTGCGGGATAGTTCAACACTCCACCCATACAATAACGAACCCTGGACTCCTGCGGGATAGTTCAACACTCCACCCATACAATAACGAACCCTGGACTCCTGCGGGATAGTTCAACACTCCACCCATACAATAACGAACCCTGGACTCCTGCGGGATAGTTCAACACTCCACCCATACAATACCGAACCCTGGACTCCTGCGGGATAGTTCAACACTCCACCCATACAATACCGAACCCTGGACTCCTGCGGGATAGTTCAACACTCCACCCATACAATACCGAACCCTGGACTCCTGCGGGATAGTTCAACACTCCACCCATACAATAACGAACCCTGGACTCCTGCGGGATAGTTCAACACTCCACCCATACAATAACGAACCCTGGACTCCTGCGGGATAGTTCAACACTCCACCCATACAATAACGAACCCTGGACTCCTGCGGGATAGTTCAACACTCCACCCATACAATACCGAACCCTGGACTCCTGCGGGATAGTTCAACACTCCACCCATACAATAACGAACCCTGGACTCCTGCGGGATAGTTCAACACTCCACCCATACAATAACGAACCCTGGACTCCTGCGGGATAGTTCAACACTCCACCCATACAATAACGAACCCTGGACTCCTGCGGGATAGTTCAACACTCCACCCATACAATAACGAACCCTGGACTCCTGCGGGATAGTTCAACACTCCACCCATACAATAACGAACCCTGGACTCCTGCAGGATAGTTCAACACTCCACCCATACAATAACGAACCCTGGACTCCTGCAGGATAGTTCAACACTCCACCCATACAATAACGAACCCTGGACTCCTGCGGGATAGTTCAACACTCCACCCATACAATAACGAACCCTGGACTCCTGCGGGATAGTTCAACACTCCACCCATACAATAACGAACCCTGGACTCCTGCGGGATAGGTCAACACTCCACCCATAAATACTGGACTCCTGCAGGATATTCAAACTCCACCCATACAATACCGAACCCTGGACTCCTGCGGGATAGTTCAACACTCCACCCATACAATAACGAACCCTGGACTCCTGCGGGATAGTTCAACACTCCACCCATACTATAACGAACCCTGGACTCCTGCGGGATAGGTCAACACTCCACCCATACAATAACGAACCCTGGACTCCTGCGGGATAGTTCAACACTCCACCCATACAATAACGAACCCTGGACTCCTGCGGGATAGTTCAACACTCCACCCATACAATAACGAACCCTGGACTCCTGCGGGATAGTTCAACACTCCACCCATACAATAACGAACCCTGGACTCCTGCGGGATAGTTCAACACTCCACCCATACAATAACGAACCCTGGACTCCTGCGGGATAGGTCAACACTCCACCCATACAATACCGAACCCTGGACTCCTGCGGGATAGGTCAACCCTCCACCCATACACTAACGAACACTGGACTCCTGCAGGATAGGTCAACACTCCACCCATACAGTAACGAACCCTGGACTCCTGCAGGATAGGTCAACACTCCACCCATACAATACCGAACCCTGGACTCCTGCAGTATAGGTCAACACTCCACCAATACAATAATGACCCCGGACTCCTGCTGGATAGGTCAACACTCCACACATACAATAGCGAACCCTGGACTCCTGCGGGATAGTTCAACACTCTACCCATACAATACCGAACCCTGGACTCCTGCGGGATAGGTCAACACTCCACCCATACAATACCGAACCCTGGACTCCTGCGGGATAGTTCAACACTCCACCCATACAATAACGAACCCTGGACTCCTGCGGGATAGTCAACACTCCACCCATACAATAACGAACCCTGGACTCCTGCGGGATAGTTCAACACTCCACCCATACAATAACGAACCCTGGACTCCTGCGGGATAGGTCAACACTCCACCCATACAATAACGAACCCTGGACTCCTGCGGGATAGTTCAACACTCCACCCATACAATAACGAACCCTGGACTCCTGCGGGATAGGTCAACACTCCACCCATACAATAACGAACCCTGGACTCCTGCGGGATAGGTCAACACTCCACCCATACAATAACGAACCCTGGACTCCTGCGGGATAGTTCAACACTCCACCCATACAATAACGAACCCTGGACTCCTGCGGGATAGTTCAACACTCCACCCATACAATAACGAACCCTGGACTCCTGCGGGATAGTTCAACACTCCACCCATACAATAACGAACCCTGGACTCCTGCGGGATAGTTCAACACTCCACCCATACAATAACGAACCCTGGACTCCTGCGGGATAGTTCAACACTCCACCCATACAATACCGAACCCTGGACTCCTGCGGGATAGTTCAACACTCCACCCATACTGTAACGAACCCTGGACTCCTGCGGGATAGGTCAACACTCCACCCATACAATAACGAACCCTTGACTCCTGCGGGATTGTTCAACACTCCACCCATACAATACCGAACCCTGGACTCCTGCGGGATAGTTCAACACTCCACCCATACAATAACGAACCCTGGACTCCTGCGGGATAGTTCAACACTCCACCCATACAATAACGAACCCTGGACTCCTGCGGGATAGTTCAACACTCCACCCATACAATAACGAACCCTGGACTCCTGCGGGATAGTTCAACACTCCACCCATACAATAACGAACCCTGGACTCCTGCGGGATAGGTCAACACTCCACCCATACAATACCGAACCCTGGACTCCTGCGGGATAGTTCAACACTCCACCCATACAATAACGAACCCTGGACTCCTGCGGGATAGTTCAACACTCCACCCATACAATAACGAACCCTGGACTCCTGCGGGATAGGTCAACACTCCACCCATACAATAACGAACACTGGACTCCTGCAGGATAGGTCAACACTCCACCCATACAATAACGAACCCTGGACTCCTGCAGGATAGGTCAACACTCCACCCATACAATAACGAACCCTGGACTCCTGCGGGATAGTTCAACACTCCACCCATACAATACCGAACCCTGGACTCCTGCGGGATAGGTCAACACTCCACCCATACAATACCGAACCCTGGACTCCTGCGGGATAGTTCAACACTCCACCCATACAATAACGAACCCTGGACTCCTGCGGGATAGGTCAACACTCCACCCATACAATACGAACCCTGGACTCCTGCGGGATAGTTCAACACTCCACCCATACAATAACGAACCCTGGACTCCTGCGGGATAGTTCAACACTCCACCCATACAATAACGAACCCTGGACTCCTGCAGGATAGGTCAACACTCCACCCATACAATAACGAACCCTGGACTCCTGCGGGATAGTTCAACACTCCACCCATACAATACCGAACCCTGGACTCCTGCAGGATAGTTCAACACTTCACCCATACAATAACGAACCCTGGACTCCTGCGGGATAGTTCAACACTCCACCCATACAATACCGAACCCTGGACTCCTGCGGGATAGTTCAACACTCCACCCATACAATACCGAACCCTGGACTCCTGCGGGATAGTTCAACACTCCACCCATACAATACCGAACCCTGGACTCCTGCGGGATAGTTCAACACTCCACCCATACAATAACGAACCCTGGACTCCTGCGGGATAGTTCAACACTCCACCCATACAATAACGAACCCTGGACTCCTGCGGGATAGTTCAACACTCCACCCATACAATAACGAACCCTGGACTCCTGCGGGATAGTTCAACACTCCACCCATACAATAACGAACCCTGGACTCCTGCAGGATAGTTCAACACTCCACCCATACAATAACGAACCCTGGACTCCTGCGGGATAGTTCAACACTCCACCCATACAATACCGAACCCTGGACTCCTGCGGGATAGTTCAACACTCCACCCATACAATAACGAACCCTGGACTCCTGCGGGATAGTTCAACACTCCACCCATACAATAACGAACCCTGGACTCCTGCGGGATAGGTCAACCCTCCACCCATACAATACCGAACCCTGGACTCCTGCGGGATAGGTCAACACTCCACCCATACAGTAACGAACACTGGACTCCTGCAGGATAGGTCAACACTCCACCCATACAGTAACGAACCCTGGACTCCTGCAGGATAGGTCAACACTCCACCCATACAATACCGAACCCTGGACTCCTGCAGTATAGGTCAACACTCCACCAATACAATAACGAACCCTGGACTCCTGCGGGATAGTTCAACACTCCACCCATACAATAACGAACCCTGGACTCCTGCGGGATAGGTCAACACTCCACCCATACAATAACGAACCCTGGACTCCTGCGGGATAGGTCAACACTCCACCCATACAATACCGAACCCTGGACTCCTGCGGGATAGTTCAACACTCCACCCATACAATAACGAACCCTGGACTCCTGCGGGATAGTTCAACACTCCACCCATACAATAACGAACCCTGGACTCCTGCGGGATAGTTCAACACTCCACCCATACAATAACGAACCCTGGACTCCTGCGGGATAGGTCAACACTCCACCCATACAATAACGAACCCTGGACTCCTGCGGGATAGGTCAACACTCCACCCATACAATAACGAACCCTGGACTCCTGCGGGATAGTTCAACACTCCACCCATACAATAACGAACCCTGGACTCCTGCGGGATAGTTCAACACTCCACCCATACAATAACGAACCCTGGACTCCTGCGGGATAGTTCAACACTCCACCCATACAATAACGAACCCTGGACTCCTGCGGGATAGTTCAACACTCCACCCATACAATAACGAACCCTGGACTCCTGCAGGATAGGTCAACACTCCACCCATACAATAACGAACCCTGGACTCCTGCGGGATAGTTCAACACTCCACCCATACAATACCGAACCCTGGACTCCTGCGGGATAGTTCAACACTCCACCCATACAATACCGAACCCTGGACTCCTGCGGGATAGTTCAACACTCCACCCATACAATAACGAACCCTGGACTCCTGCGGGATAGGTCAACACTCCACCCATACAATAACGAACCCTGGACTCCTGCGGGATAGTTCAACACTCCACCCATACAATACCGAACCCTGGACTCCTGCAGGATAGTTCAACACTCCACCCATACAATAACGAACCCTGGACTCCTGCGGGATAGGTCAACACTCCACCCATACAATACCGAACACTGGACTCCTGCGGGATAGTTCAACACTCCACCCATACAATACCGAACCCTGGACTCCTGCAGGATAGTTCAACACTCCACCCATACAATAACGAACCCTGGACTCCTGCGGGATAGGTCAACACTCCACCCATACAATAACGAACCCTGGACTCCTGCGGGATAGTTCAACACTCCACCCATACAATACCGAACCCTGGACTCCTGCGGGATAGGTCAACACTCCACCCATACAATACCGAACCCTGGACTCCTGCGGGATAGTTCAACACTCCACCCATACAATACGAACCCTGGACTCCTGCGGATAGTTCCACTCCACCCATACAATAACGAACCGATCGCGGGATAGTTCAACACTCCCCATACAATACGACCCTGGACTCCTGCGGGATAGTTCAACACTCCACATACAATACCGAACCTGGACTCCTGCGGGATAGTTCAACACTCCACCCATACAATAACGAACCCTGGACTCCTGCGGGATAGGTCAACACTCCACCCATACAATACCGAACCCTGGACTCCTGCGGGATAGTTCAACCCTCCACCCATACAGTAACGAACACTGGACTCCTGCAGGATAGGTCAACACTCCACCCATACAGTAACGAACCCTGGACTCCTGCAAGATAGGTCAACACTCCACCCATACAGTACCGAACCCTGGACTCCTGCAGTATAGGTCAACACTCCACCAATACAATAATGAACCCCGGACTCCTGCTGGATAGGTCAACACTCCACACATACAATAGCGAACCCTGGGCTCCTGCGGGATAGTTCAACCCTCCACCCATACAATTGCGAACCCTTGACTCCTGCGGGATAGGTCAACCCTCCACCCATACAATAACGAACCCCTGACTCCTGCGGGATAGGTCAACACTCCACCCATACAATACCGAACCCTGGACTCCTGCGGGATAGTTCAACACTCCACCCATACAATAACGAACCCTGGACTCCTGCGGGATAGTTCAACACTCCACCCATACAATAACGAACCCTGGACTCCTGCGGGATAGTTCAACACTCCACCCATACAATACCGAACCCTGGACTCCTGCGGGATAGGTCAACACTCCACCCATACAATAACGAACCCTGGACTCCTGCGGGATAGGTCAACACTCCACCCAATAGACCCTGGACTCCTGCGGGATAGTTCAACACTCTACCCATACAATACCGAACCCTGGACTCCTGCGGGATAGGTCAACACTCTACCCATACAATACCGAACCCTGGATTCCTGCGGGATAGGTCAACACTCCACCCATACAATAACGAACCCTGGACTCCTGCGGGATATGTCAACACTCCACCCATACAATAACGAACCCTGGAATCCTGCGGGATAGTTCAACACTCCAACCATACAATAACAAACCCTGGACTCCTACGGGATAGGTCAACACTCCACCCATACAATAACGAACCCTGGACTCCTGCGGGATAGTTCAACACTCCACCCATACAATACCGAACCCTGGACTCCTGCAGGATAGTTCAACACTCCACCCATACAATAACGAACCCTGGACTCCTGCGGGATAGTTCAACACTCCACCCATACAATAACGAACCCTGGACTCCTGCGGGATAGTTCAACACTCCACCCATACAATAACGAACCCTGGACTCCTGCGGGATAGTTCAACACTCCACCCATACAATAACGAACCCTGGACTCCTGCGGGATAGTTCAACACTCCACCCATACAATAACGAACCTGGACTCCTGCGGGATAGTTCAACACTCCACCCATACAATACCGAACCCTGGACTCCTGCGGGATAGTTCAACACTCCACCCATACAATAACGAACCCTGGACTCCTGCAGGATAGGTCAACACTCCACCCATACAATAACGAACCCGGACTCCTGCGGGAGTTCAACACTCCACCCATACAATACGAACCCTGGACCTGCGGATAGTCAACACTCACCCATACAATAACGAACCCTGGACTCCTGCGGGATAGTTCAACCCTCCACCCATACAATACCGAACACTGGACTCCTGCGGGATAGGTCAACACTCCACCCATACAATACCGAACCCTGGACTCCTGCGGGATAGGTCAACACTCCACCCATACAATACCGAACCCTGGACTCCTGCAGGATTGTTCAAACTCCACCAATACAATAACGAACCCTGGACTCCTGCGGGATAGTTCAACACTCCACCCATACAATAACGAACATTGGACTCATGCAGGATAGTTCAACACTCCACCCATACAATACCGAACCCTGGATTCCTGCAGGATAGGTCAACATTCCACACATACAATAACAAACCCTGGACTCCTGCGTGATAGGTCAACATTATGTAGCCCAGTGATAACACGCTGGACTGGTAATCCAGGGATCGCTTGTTCGATCCCCCGTCTGACCCTAATAAAATTAACAGTCTTTCAGATGGGACGTTAAACCAATGTCTCGTGTCGGTGCTTTACACCGTGCACGTAAAAGAACCAGAGGAGACTCTGGAATGGGTCTCTGTCTGTATCATTGCTCTATCCTCCAACATCTAAAATTACTAATATCTTCAGGAGGCGTCGCAACCGGTAGCGACGATAAATAAACGTAAAACACACAAACTGCTGCAAAACATGTACAGTATAAGATATCTTATTTCTATAAAGATTGTTGAAATTGTTTTATTTCAATGCCATATGATTATTTTATCAGTTGGTTTGAAACTACAGTCAAACCTGTGCTAAAAGCCACCTCCGAATAAAGGCCGCATATGAAAAACCTGTCTCTAAAGACCACCATTTTTCTCTCCCGTCGAGTCATTTTCAATTCATTTTAACCCTCTATTGAGAGTCCACCTGCCAACAAAGGCCACTTGTGGTCATTCGTGTGGGAGGAACCCGGAGAAAACCCACCTGTCCGATCTAGCGACCACCGTACCATCTACCATCTCACATATCTGTCCGAGGATCGAACCCGGGTTGCATTGGTGAGAAGCGAGCGCGCTAATTGGACATATTAGTATATGAGGGGTCTTTGAGATTGTGTCCTATGATTCGTATGTTCGATAGTTTTATATGGTGTGTTCTCTGTGATGGAGTGTTGCATCATGGACCTGTGATTTGTATGTTCGATAGTTTTATATGGTGTGTTCTCTGTGACCGAGTGGATCATGGACCTGTGATTCGTATGTTCGATAGTTTTATATGGTGTGTTCTCTGTGACCGAGTGGATCATGGACCTGTGATTCGTATGTTCGATAGTTTTATATTGTGTGTTCTCTGACCGAGTGGATCATGGACCTGTGATTCGTATGTTCGATAGTTTTATATGGTGTGTTCTCTGTGACCGAGTGGTTACAGGCAGGGACCTGTGATTCGTATGTTCGATAGTTTTATATGGTGTGTTCTCTGTGATGGAGTGTTGCATCATGGACCTGTGATTTGTATGTTCGATAGTTTTATATGGTGTGTTCTCTGTGACCGAGTGGTTACAGGCATGGACCTGTGATTCGTATGTTCGATAGTTTTATATGGTGTGTTCTCTGTGACCGAGTGTTACATCATGGACCTGTGATTCATATGTTCGATAGTTATATATGGTGTGTTCTCTGTGACCGAGTGGTTACATCATGGATCTGTGATTCGTATGTTCGATAGTTTTATATGGTGTGTTCTCTGTGACCGAGTGGATCATGGACCTGTGATTCGTATGTTCGATAGTTCTGTGACCGAGTGGTTCATGGACCTGTGATTCGTATGTTCGATAGTTTTATATGGTGTGTTCTCTATGATCTAGTGGATCATGGACCTGTGATTCGTATGTTCGATAGTTTTATATGGTGTGTTCTCTGTGACCAAGTGGTTACATCATGGACCTGTGATTCGTATGTTCGATAGTTTTATATGATGTGTTCTCTGTGACCGAGTGGATCATGGACCTGTGATTCGTATGTTCGATAGTTTTATATGGTGTGTTCTCTGTGACCGAGTGGATCATGGACCTGTGATTCGTATGTTCGATAGTTTTATATGGTGTGTTCCCTCTGACCGAGTGGTTACATCATGGACCTGTGATTCGTATGTTCGATAGTTTTATATGGTGTGTTCTCTGACCGAGTGGATCATGGACCAGTGATTCGTATGTTCGATAGTTCTGTGACCGAGTGGATCATGGACCTGTGATTCGTATGTTCGATAGTTCTGTGACCGAGTGGATCATGGACCTGTGATTCGTATGTTCGATAGTTCTATGACCGAGTGGATCATGGACCTGTGATTCGTATGTTCGATAGTTCTGTGATCGAGTGGATCATGGACCTGTGATTCGTATGTTCGATAGTTCTGTGACCCAGTGGATCATGGACCTGTGATTCGTATGTTCGATAGTTATGTGACCCAGTGGATCATGGACCTGTGATTCGTATGTTCGATAGTTCTGTGACCGAGTGGATCATGGACCTGTGTATGTTCGATAGTTCTGTGACCGAGTGGATCATGGACCTGTGATTCGTATGTTCGATAGTTCTGTGACCGAGTGGATCATGGACCTGTGATTCGTATGTTCGATAGTTCTGTGACCGAGTGGATCATGGACCTGTGATTCGTATGTTCGATAGTTCTGTGACCGAGTGGATCATGGACCTGTGATTCGTATGTTCGATAGTTCTGTGACCGAGTGGATCATGGACCTGTGATTCGTATGTTCGATAGTTCTGTGACCGAGTGGTTCATGGACCTGTGATTCGTATGTTCGATAGTTCTGTGACCGAGTGGATCATGGACCTGTGATTCGTATGTTCGATAGTTCTGTGACCGAGTGGATCATGGACCTGTGATTCGTATGTTCGATAGTTCTGTGACCGAGTGGTTACATCATGGACCTGTGATTCGTATGTTCGATAGTTCTGTGACCGAGTGGTTACATCATGGACCTGTGATTCGTATGTTCGATAGTTCTGTGACCGAGTGGATCATGGACCTGTGATTCGTATGTTCGATAGTTCTGTGACCGAGTGGATCATGGACCTGTGATTCGTATGTTCGATAGTTCTGTGACCGAGTGGATCATGGACCTGTGATTCGTATGTTCGATAGTTCTGTGACCGAGTGGATCATGGACCTGTGATTCGTATGTTCGATAGTTCTGTGACCGAGTGGATCATGGACCTGTGATTCGTATGTTCGATAGTTCTGTGACCGAGTGGATCATGGACCTGTGATTCGTATGTTCGATAGTTCTGTGACCGAGTGGTACATCATGGACCTGTGATTCGTATGTTCGATAGTTCTGTGACCGAGTGGATCATGGACCTGTGATTCGTATGTTCGATAGTTCTGTGACCGAGTGGATCATGGACCTGTGATTCGTATGTTCGATAGTTCTGTGACCGAGTGGTTACATCATGGACCTGTGATTCGTATGTTCGATAGTTCTGTGACCGAGTGGTATCATGGACCTGTGATTCGTATGTTCGATAGTTCTGTGACCGAGTGGTTATCATGGACCTGTGATTCGTATGTTCGATAGTTCTGTGACCGAGTGGTTACATCATGGACCTGTGATTCGTATGTTCGATAGTTCTGTGACCGAGTGTTACATCATGGACCTGTGATTCGTATGTTCGATAGTTCTGTGACCGAGTGGATCATGGACCTGTGATTCGTATGTTCGATAGTTCTGTGACCGAGTGGATCATGGACCTGTGATTCGTATGTTCGATAGTTCTGTGACCGAGTGGATCATGGACCTGTGATTCGTATGTTCGATAGTTCTGTGACCGAGTGGATCATGGACCTGTGATTCGTATGTTCGATAGTTCTGTGACCGAGTGGATCATGGACCTGTGATTCGTATGTTCGATAGTTCTGTGACCGAGTGGTTACATCATGGACCTGTGATTCGTATGTTCGATAGTTCTGTGACCGAGTGGATCATGGACCTGTGATTCGTATGTTCGATAGTTCTGTGACCGAGTGGATCATGGACCTGTGATTCGTATGTTCGATAGTTCTGTGACCGAGTGGTTACATCATGGACCTGTGATTCGTATGTTCGATAGTTCTGTGACCGAGTGGTTACATCATGGACCTGTGATTCGTATGTTCGATAGTTCTGTGACCGAGTGGTTACATCATGGACCTGTGATTCGTATGTTCGATAGTTCTGTGACCGAGTGGTTACATCATGGACCTGTGATTCGTATGTTCGATAGTTCTGTGACCGAGTGGTTACATCATGGACCTGTGATTCGTATGTTCGATAGTTCTGTGACCGAGTGGATCATGGACCTGTGATTCGTATGTTCGATAGTTCTGTGACCGAGTGGATCATGGACCTGTGATTCGTATGTTCGATAGTTCTGTGACCGAGTGGATCATGGACCTGTGATTCGTATGTTCGATAGTTCTGTGACCGAGTGGATAATGGACCTGTGATTCGTATGTTCGATAGTTCTGTGACCGAGTGGATCATGGACCTGTGATTCGTATGTTCGATAGTTCTGTGACCGAGTGGATCATGGACCTGTGATTCGTATGTTCGATAGTTCTGTGACCGAGTGGATCATGGACCTGTGATTCGTATGTTCGATAGTTCTGTGACCGAGTGGTTACATCATGGACCTGTGATTCGTATGTTCGATAGTTCTGTGACCGAGTGGATCATGGACCTGTGATTCGTATGTTCGATAGTTCTGTGACCGAGTGGATCATGGACCTGTGATTCGTATGTTCGATAGTTATGTGACCGAGTGGATAATGGACCTGTGATTCGTATGTTCGATAGTTCTGTGACCGAGTGGATCATGGACCAGTGATTCGTATGTTCGATAGTTTGGTGACCGAGTGGATCATGGACCTGTGATTCGTATGTTCGATAGTTATGTGACCGAGTGGATCATGGACCTGTGATTCGTATGTTCGATAGTTCTGTGACCGAGTGGTTACATCATGGACCTGTGATTCGTATGTTCGATAGTTCTGTGACCGAGTGGATCATGGACCTGTGATTCGTATGTTCGATAGTTCTGTGACCGAGTGGATCATGGACCTGTGATTCGTATGTTCGATAGTTCTGTGACCGAGTGGTTACATCATGGACATGTGATTCGTATGTTCGATAGTTCTGTGACCGAGTGGTTACATCATGGACCTGTGATTCGTATGTTCGATAGTTCTGTGACCGAGTGGATCATGGACCTGTGATTCGTATGTTCGATAGTTCTGTGACCGAGTGGATCATGGACCTGTGATTCGTATGTTCGATAGTTCTGTGACCGAGTGGATCATGGACCTGTGATTCGTATGTTCGATAGTTCTGTGACCGAGTGGATCATGGACCTGTGATTCGTATGTTCGATAGTTCTGTGACCGAGTGGATCATGGACCTGTGATTCGTATGTTCGATAGTTCTGTGACCGAGTGGATCATGGACCTGTGATTCGTATGTTCGATAGTTCTGTGACCGAGTGGATCATGGACCTGTGATTCGTATGTTCGATAGTTCTGTGACCGAGTGTTACATCATGGACCTGTGATTCGTATGTTCGATAGTTCTGTGACCGAGTGGATCATGGACCTGTGATTCGTATGTTCGATAGTTCTGTGACCGAGTGGTTACATCATGGACCTGTGATTCGTATGTTCGATAGTTCTGTGACCGAGTGGATCATGGACCTGTGATTCGTATGTTCGATAGTTCTGTGACCGAGTGGATCATGGACCTGTGATTCGTATGTTCGATAGATCTGTGACCGAGTGGATCATGGACCTGTGATTCGTATGTTCGATAGATCTGTGACCGAGTGGATCATGGACCTGTGATTCGTATGTTCGATAGTTCTGTGACCGAGTGGATCATGGACCTGTGATTCGTATGTTCGATAGTTCTGTGACCGAGTGGATCATGGACCTGTGATTCGTAATGTTCGATAGTTCTGTGACCGAGTGGACCATGGACCTGTGATTCGTATGTTCGATAGTTCTGTGACCGAGTGGATCATGTACCTGTGATTCGTATGTTCGATAGTTCTGTGACCGAGTGGATCATGGACCTGTGATTCGTATGTTCGATAGTTCTGTGACCGGGTGGATCATGGACCTGTGATTCATATGTTCGATAGTTTTACATGGTGTGTTCTCTGACCGAGTGGATCATGGACCTGTGATTCGTATGTTCGATAGTTTTCTGACCGAGTGGATCATGGACCTGTGATTCGTATGTTCGATAGTTCTCTGACCGGGTGGTTGCAATCATTGACTTCAAATCATTTGTTTGTATAAGATGTATGTTTGAATCCCACTGGGGTGTTAATTATTGCATGTGAGGAAGCTATCCAGGTAACTTGTGGAAGTTCATAGGTTATATAGGGGTCCCATTTGGGCCTGAAATGCTCGGAGGGGCACCGTTGGTCCTCAACCAAAAACAGCCGCTGTCCTACGCTGTCGTTGCGACATTCTATAATTGTACCAGCTGACTTGTGGAAGGTCATAGGTTATATAGGGTCCCATTTGTGCCGTCTGTGAGAGGACGTATTCTCTGACTTTGAGTCTCCATCAATATGCACATGTCGTGTCCAATTTCGGTTGTTGGTTTACGAAGTCATACGTGTATGCAACTATACATATCGCTTTACATTTGAATAATAATAATATAATAATAATAAAGACTTTATTTAACGAGAACTCATTTAACATATGTTAATCTACAATGCGGCCATCAACATATATCCAAAACAAATGCAATCAAACGATAGGACTATTAGTGAAAACTGCACATTGGAATTATATAGTAATGTAAAAGCTGAAAAGTAGAGAAACTATATAATATTATAAAATGGAATATGATAATACAGTCAAACCTGTCTTAAGCAGCCAGCCAAGGGAATCACAGAATATGGCTGCTTAGTACAGGTGGCTGCTTAATAGAGGTAAAATATATAAGAAAACAACTTATTGGGAATCTGCTAAGTGGCTGCTTAATACAGGTTGGCTGCTTAATAGAGGTGACCACTAACACAGGTTTGACTGTATATGGAATTGGCTATTAGAGTAGAAAATGGGAATGAGACAATTAATGACACTAACTCTATATAACAATGTATGACTTATAGGCCTTACTTGAAAATAAGAATGAAATCAGTTAAAAGACTGTATAGAAACTGAAGTGGCTACCCTATTAGTCCCTCCTTTGTTCTATTAATAGCCACATAAAATGAATTTCTAACCACATGGCAGCTAACCCTAGCCTGGGTTCCAGTCTGTCAATTTTTCACTTTTTAACTTCTGGCAAAATGACGTTGATGTTATCAGAAGCTTTTAATAGTCTCGGTGTTAAAATATATTTATTTGACTGACCATGCAAAATATATCAACGCCTGTTCCCAGACTAAGCTAACATTAGACGCTCGAGTTATTGTTCTCCTAGCCACATACATACCAGTTAGTGTGTGCGGACGGATGGACATATCGTTGACATTAAGCGCTTCTATTCTATAACAGTGAAACGTCATTGGGCGAGATGGGGGAGGGGGTGAGTGAGATGGGGGAGTGAGTAAGTGAGATGGCGGAGGGGGTGACTATATATAGGATCTTACACGAGTGGTAATTTTATGTGTCAGGTTCGATCCCCCGTCTAACACTAATAAAATTAACAGTCTTTCAGATGGGATGTTAAACCGAGGTCTCCTGTCGGTACGTTAAACCGAGGTCTCGTGTCGGTGCTTGGGTGTGTCGGTGCTTCACACTGTGTACGTAAAAGAACCAGAGGAGACTCTGGAATGGGTCTCTGTCTGTATCGTACACTATCCTCCAAAATCTAAAATGACTAATCTCTTCAGGAGGCGTCGCTCATATGGGCAACAGGTAGCGACGATAAATAAACGTAAAACACGGTAATTTTATGAAACAAGTTTTGGAATGTTGCTATTATGCGAGACTTTTGGCGACCTTGACCACGGGGGCGTACAGAGTACAATCTTTAACACCTTATATTAATCACCCTCGTTGGCGAGGATGAAAGCGTGTAGATGATGTCAGGAAGTGTAGGGGGAACTCGGAGTACCCGGAGAAAACCCATCTGTCCGATATAGCGACCACCGTACTACATGCAATTACAAAGGGCAGCAATCGTGTCGAGCCACAATTTCTAGCAACATTATAGTTACCTCCCTTCATATGCTGTAACACTGCTCAAAAATAAAGAATATTTATTTATTTCAATAAACATAGTCAAGTATAAATAATATGTACAGGCCCGTAGCCACACAGTGACACTGAGGCAAATGAGGCACTCTCCTCGGTTAGAATTTGGCACGTAACGACAGGAATATAGGGACACCGAAAAATCTGCCCCCAGAATGCACAGACAAGCATACACAATAATAATTCGGGGGGGGGGATTCTGGCTACGGCACTGATATACATACACGTTTATTTGGCCTAATGTAAACAGAGGAAGATGCCGTGTAGCATTGTATTGCGCTATTCGCAATGATATAAACCAATAACATGAAAACATACGGTTGCTTCTTACGGAGGTTGGTGCAACAAGTACTGGTTAACCGCTGGAGCCTGCCCAGGATGGGCAACCGGTAGCGACGTTAAACAATCTTTTTTTTAAACTTACTGTGATGATGGTACATGTATTGGTAGCAATATAGTTTATTTCACAATACAATATTTTGCCACGATTTCTATTTCTCTAATCACGGAACTATTCAAACGTGTATAGTTTTGTTTCTTTTCCCTTTCTTCTACAAGTTACAACAAGCTTCGACATATTCCTTGTTGAAACACATACCCAGAGGCCTGGACTATGCAGTGGTGCATTGTATATTTCACAATACAATCGTTTAGCACGATTAGAATTCTCCACATTTAAGTTGTCTAATCACGGAACTATTCAAACGTGTATAGTTGTATTTCTTTTCCCTTTCTTGTACAAGTTACAACAAACTTAGACATATCCTTGTTGAAACACATACCTAGTGGATGTACAAGATCGTTTCCCTTTGTAATAATCTCCCTGATGAACGTACATTCCTTGTTCAACTGTTGAATACAGTGTCCATTATAACACATCACATAAACATTGCTATCACTATCTACATTAACTGACCATGGATATTTAAGATTTTTATGTCTATACTGGAACACAAGTTTCCCGGACATGTCAACACAAATTAGTTTATTAGTAGTATCTAATGATATATAAATGCGGTTCAATTTATCATCAAGAACAATGCTATTTGTACCTATCAGAGCATCACTGTATTTTTGGTTAAGCTGTATTGTTCCTGCATCTCTACCGTCCAGGTGGAATCTTCTTAAAGTATTGTCTGACCTTGACACTGTAATTAACTGCTTGTTCTGCTTATCGTATGTTAGTGCCGTTACTGGTGACGATGTTTGTACCGTTCGAATATGTTTCAATTCCGACTGAGATACACTCATGATATCTAACTTATTTGCATCCTGTAAAGCCACAGCGAAGTTTGAACCTTCAACAGCAGTCATTTCATATGGTGCGGCTGAACAGCGGTATGTTGATAGAAGTGTTCCATTTTGAACATCGTACAATTTCAGTTTAGGTGGTTCCTGTAGAGAAACAATCAGATAAATGTCGATCCACAGGCAATATCTTGGATAATCTCTTTCTTGTATGTCGATAGTTCGTTCACAGACGGCTGTCCTTTCTTTAAAATCCCTATACACAGGACACTGAGGACAGGAAGGCAATGTGGGATCAGTCGATAGCTCCTCAATATAAAGACATTTACTAAGTGTGTCGGAGAGTTCTTGCATTGCTTTGGTCTCCGTCATGGACAGTACAGTACTGCTTGCTTGTTCGTGACATGTTCTCAGTGTTTCTTCATATCTCTGCACGTCTGTCAATGTTTGTCTTTCCATGAGAAATATGTGCGTTTTTTGTCCAAATTCAGATGCCCTTTTCATTTTTTCATATAATTTCTTGGCCTCAGTTTTCATATTTTCAACAGTGTCTTTCTGTAAGGAACTCGCTTTATTTAAAGCCTTGCGCTTTGCTGACATTTCCGACATAATCTTGTTTTCAAGTTTATCGTATGTTTCGTCTATACTTGTCTTTATCTCCTTCAGGCGACTCTTCACCTTTTTCTCCGCTACATCTAGGCCAGGTTGATAACCTGTTTCATGCTCTATTAATATATCCGCATGATTCAAGATATCTTCCAGCCGTTTAGGAATATTCGGGCTGCTTTCGATTTCTTCATTTCCTCTCACTTCATCAGCTAATGAAACCATATTTTCACATTTCCTATGGGTCACTATTGCACACTCATTGCAACACAGCTGGTCGTGGTCCTTGCAGAGATATTTCACGTGTTTCTTGTTGTGCTTTGGACACTTTGAAAGTTGTCTGAAATAGTCAATATCCTCCATATCTAGGTTACTGGCACTGTCAACCAGTTTATGATTTGTTGACGATTTACTTTTTTTGTGATGTCGTTTACACTCTTCACACAACTTTTCTGAACAGTCACAGCAGTATATTATAGCTTCCGTCTTGATGTCCTCCCTTAGACACGGTTCACAGTGAGTATCTTCCAAATTCATTGTCAATTTACTATCATTTAAAATCGAAACTAGCGTAAAATTTATTGGAAGGTTCTTCACCCACTCTTCCGTACTGTTGAACTTATGGCTGTCTATTTGTGCATTCGACCTACAAATCGGACAATACACGTTTTGATTACCGGGTGTATCCGAGAGTTTGCGTACGTATCCAATTAAACAGAGATGACAGAATGAATGTAGACATGGCATAGATCGTGGTGTATCGTAAGTTTCCAAACATATACTACAACACAAGTAATCCTTGTTTATTACTACTTCGTTACGTGTCGCCATTTATCACTCCGCTAAAAATAGTCATTATCTTTATCTGTCAAGGACAGTATTTAGTGCATAAAAATTATATACATTACAAAGTATGTGTATGTCTGGCCCATAGCCACACTGATAGTGGGTGGGTGTATCATATATTTTGCTAGAAGTTAAAAAGTGAAAAATCGACAGACTGGCACCCAGGCTACCACATGGGGGTTGGGGGTTTGAGGCAGACCGAGGAAGCTGCCTCTAAAATGTCCAAAGCAACCAAATTATAAATGAAAACTACTAGTATATGTATATATATAATGCAGTTTCCAGTAGATCTGAGTGGGGGGGTCCGAGTGCTGAGTATATATATTTACTGCAGGCCCGTAGCCACACTGAGGAACACCGAGGCAGCCGCCTCGTTTAAAATTTCCAGAGGAAAAAGAAATTGCCAAAAAATATCCCTTTGTTGTATAAAATGTTGACTGCTATAGAGCTGAAAGGTCAGTACATGTACATAAGTATACGTCTAAGCTGATTAAATCATAAAACGCAGTACATCGCTTGAATACCCCAACAATTTTAAAGGTGAACATGCCCCGGACCCCCCCCCCCGCCCCCTAGATTTCCTCCGATGAAATTTGCCTCTGGCTACGGTACTTTATGTCACGGTACATCAACGTACAAAGTGATTAAATGTGTGTGTTTTACGTTTATTTATCGTCGCTTCCGGTTGCCCATTTGAGTGACGCCTTCTTAAGAGATTCGTCATTTTAGATGTGTGGACGATAGTGCAATGATACAGACAGAGACCCATTCCATAGTCTCGTCTTGTTTTCTTACATGCATGGTGTACGCCAGTTATTCTCTTTCGAGATAGTGATTTATATATGTTGTAAGAACTTGTTTCGCAATCTAGCTAAACAATTCTAGGATCCTCCCGTGTTATGTTGTTTTATAGTGTGTGTTCTCTGTTACCATGTGGTTACATCATGGACCTGTGATTCGTATGTTCGATAGTT
>CM026389.1:44695100-44725835 GCA_014843695.1 Archivesica marissinica
TAACTCATATATACCATCAATAACTCATATATACCATCAATAACTCATATCTACCACCAATAACTCATATCTACCACCAATAACTCATATACTCATATATACCATCAATAACTCATATATACCATCAAACATTCATATCTACCAACAATAACTCATATCTACCACCAATAACTCATATATACCATCAATAATTCATATCTACCACCAATAACTCATATCTACCATCAATAACTCATATCTACCACCAATAACTCATATATACCACCAATAACTCATATATACCATCAATAACTCATATCTACCACCAATAATTCATATCTACCACCAATAACTCATATCTACCATCAATAATTCATATCTACCACCAATAACTCATATATACCACCAATAACTCATATACTCATATATACCATCAATAACTCATATCTACCATCAAACATTCATATCTACCATCAATAACTCATATCTACCACCAATAACTCATATATACCATCAATAATTCATATCTACCACCAATAACTCATATCTACCATCAATAACTCATATCTACCACCAATAACTCATATATACCACCAATAACTCATATATACCATCAATAACTCATATCTACCACCAATAATTCATATCTACCACCAATAACTCATATCTACCACCAATAACTCATATCTACCACCAATAACTCATATCTACCACCAATAACTCATATATACCACCAATAACTCATATATACCACCAATAACTCATATATACCACCAATAACTCATATATACCACCAATAACTCATATATACCATCAATAACTCATATACTACCAATAACTCATATATACCATCAATAACTCATATATACCATCAATAACTCATATATACCACCAATAATTCATATCTACCATCAATAACTCATATCTACCACCAATAACTCATATATACCATCAATAACTCATATATACCATCAATAACTCATATCTACCACCAATAATTCATATCTACCATCAATAACTCATATCTACCACCAATAACTCATATCTACCACCAATAACTCATATCTACCACCAATAACTCATATATACCACCAATAACTCATATATACCACCAATAACTCATATATACCACCAATAACTCATATATACCACCAATAACTCATATATACCATCAATAACTCATATACTACCAATAACTCATATATACCATCAATAACTCATATATACCATCAATAACTCATATATACCACCAATAATTCATATCTACCATCAATAACTCATATCTACCACCAATAACTCATATATACCATCAATAACTCATATATACCACCAATAACTCAATAACTCATATCTACCACCAATAACTCATATATACCACCAATATCTTCCAGAAAGGGTTAGTTTTCAAAAAGCCTTATTGATGTATAACTGTTTAAGTTTAATCATACATGTATGTTATTGCAAATCAATAGTAACTATGTAGCATAATAATGCATGTGGCTTCGGTCACACGTTTTAACAACATTGGACAATGGCCCGCACCAGTCTAAATGATCAAGCCCTGTCTACCTCAGAAATACATTCACTTTCAGTGTAGATATCCAAACCCGTCCTTTGAGATCAGTATATGATGTATATCTATAGCATACCAGACAAGACCTAGAAGTGAATTATTAAGAAAGTCACGTGTCTGTACTGTCACACTGTCCGATTAGCGTAGTTATTAGCGCGTTCGCTTCTCACCAATGCAACCCGGGTTCGATCCTCGAACCGGGTAAGTATTTGAGATGGTACGGTGGTCGCCAGATCGGACAGGTGGGTTTTCTCCGGGTACTCAGTTAATGTAAGTCATTGTACTTTTTCTTTTGTTTTTAAACTTTATTTCTTTTACGATTGCGAAGCAATATTTAACAGCTTATATTAATCACTCTTGTTGGCGCGGATGAAAGTGTAAATGTGATCATTCGTGTGAGAGGAAACCGGAGTACCCAGAGAAAACCCACCTGTCCGATCTGGCGACCAGCGTACCATTTCACATACTTCCCGTTTCGAGGGGGGTGGGGGTGACCCCATTTGAGACTTACCTTGTTGCGCTATCACCACAATATATAGCAACGTATGTTTGTACAGAATATATAGCAATGTATGTTTGTACAGAATATATAGCAATGTATGTTTGTACAGAATATATAGCAATGTATGTTTGTACAGAATATATAGCAATGTATGTTTGTACAGAATATATAGCAATGTATGTTTGTACAGAATATATAGCAATGTATGTTTGTACAGAATATATAGCAATGTATGTTTGTACACATATATAGCAATGTATGTTTGTACAGAATATATAGCAATGTATGTTTGTACACAATATATAGCAATGTATGTTTGTACACAATATATAGCAATGTATGTTTGTACACAATATATAGCAATGTATGTTTGTACAGAATATATAGCAATGTATGTTTGTACACAATATATAGCAATGTATGTTTGTACAGAATATATAGCAATGTATGTTTGTACACAATATATAGCAATGTATGTTTGTACAGAATATATAGCAATGTATGTTTGTACAGAATATATAGCAATGTATGTTTGTACAGAATATATAGCAATGTATGTTTGTACAGAATATATAGCAACGTATGTTTGTACAGAATATATAGCAACGTATGTTTGTACAGAATATATAGCAACGTATGTTTGTACAGAATATATAGCAACGTATGTTTGTACAGAATATATAGCAACGTATGTTTGTACAGAATATATAGCAACGTATGTTTGTACAGAATATATAGCAACGTATGTTTGTACAGAATATATAGCAACGTATGTTTGTACAGAATATATAGCAACGTATGTTTGTACAGAATATATAGCAACGTATGTTTGTACAGAATATATAGCAACGTATGTTTGTACAGAATATATAGCAACGTATGTTTGTACAGAATATATAGCAACGTATGTTTGTACAGAATATATAGCAACGTATGTTTGTACAGAATATATAGCAACGTATGTTTGTACAGAATATATAGCAACGTATGTTTGTACAGAATATATAGCAACGTATGTTTGTACAGAATATATAGCAACGTATGTTTGTACAGAATATATAGCAACGTATGTTTGTACAGAATATATAGCAATGTATGTTTGTACAGAATATATAGCAACGTATGTTTGTACAGAATATATAGCAACGTATGTTTGTACAGAATATATAGCAACGTATGTTTGTACAGAATATATAGCAACGTATGTTTGTACAGAATATATAGCAACGTATGTTTGTACAGAATATATAGCAACGTATGTTTGTACAGAATATATAGCAACGTATGTTTGTACAGAATATATAGCAATGTATGTTTGTACAGAATATATAGCAACGTATGTTTGTACAGAATATATAGCAACGTATGTTTGTACAGAATATATAGCAACGTATGTTTGTACACAATATATAGCAACGTATGTTTGTACAGAATATATAGCAACGTATGTTTGTACAGAATATATAGCAACGTATGTTTGTACAGAATATATAGCAATGTATGTTTGTACAGAATATATAGCAACGTATGTTTGTACAGAATATATAGCAATGTATGTTTGTACAGAATATATAGCAACGTATGTTTGTACATAATATATAGCAATGTATGTTTGTACACAATATATAGCAATGTATGTTTGTACACAATATATAGCAATGTATGTTTGTACAGAATATATAGCAATGTATGTTTGTACAGAATATATAGCAATGTATGTTTGTACAGAATATATAGCAATGTATGTTTGTACAGAATATATAGCAATGTATGTTTGTACAGAATATATAGCAACGTATGTTTGTACAGAATATATAGCAACGTATGTTTGTACAGAATATATAGCAACGTATGTTTGTACAGAATATATAGCAACGTATGTTTGTACAGAATATATAGCAACGTATGTTTGTACAGAATATATAGCAACGTATGTTTGTACAGAATATATAGCAACGTATGTTTGTACAGAATATATAGCAACGTATGTTTGTACAGAATATATAGCAACGTATGTTTGTACAGAATATATAGCAATGTATGTTTGTACAGAATATATAGCAACGTATGTTTGTACAGAATATATAGCAACGTATGTTTGTACAGAATATATAGCAATGTATGTTTGTACAGAATATATAGCAACGTATGTTTGTACAGAATATATAGCAATGTATGTTTGTACAGAATATATAGCAATGTATGTTTGTACAGAATATATAGCAATGTATGTTTGTACAGAATATATAGCAATGTATGTTTGTACAGAATATATAGCAATGTATGTTTGTACAGAATATATAGCAATGTATGTTTGTACAGAATATATAGCAACGTATGTTTGTACAGAATATATAGCAACGTATGTTTGTACAGAATATATAGCAACGTATGTTTGTACAGAATATATAGCAATGTATGTTTGTACAGAATATATAGCAACGTATGTTTGTACAGAATATATAGCAATGTATGTTTGTACAGAATATATAGCAACGTATGTTTGTACACAATATATAGCAACGTATGTTTGTACAGAATATATAGCAATGTATGTTTGTACACAATATATAGCAACGTATGTTTGTACAGAATATATAGCAATGTATGTTTGTACAGAATATATAGCAACGTATGTTTGTACAGAATATATAGCAATGTATGTTTGTACAGAATATATAGCAACGTATGTTTGTACAGAATATATAGCAATGTATGTTTGTACAGAATATATAGCAATGTATGTTTGTACAGAATATATAGCAATGTATGTTTGTACACAATATATAGCAATGTATGTTTGTACAGAATATATAGCAATGTATGTTTGTACACAATATATAGCAATGTATGTTTGTACAGAATATATAGCAATGTATGTTTGTACAGAATATATAGCAATGTATGTTTGTACAGAATATATAGCAATGTATGTTTGTACAGAATATATAGCAATGTATGTTTGTACAGAATATATAGCAATGTATGTTTGTACAGAATATATAGCAACGTATGTTTGTACAGAATATATAGCAATGTATGTTTGTACAGAATATATAGCAATGTATGTTTGTACAGAATATATAGCAATGTATGTTTGTACAGAATATATAGCAATGTATGTTTGTACAGAATATATAGCAATGTATGTTTGTACACAATATATAGCAATGTATGTTTGTACAGAATATATAGCAATGTATGTTTGTACACAATATATAGCAATGTATGTTTGTACACAATATATAGCAATGTATGTTTGTACACAATATATAGCAATGTATGTTTGTACACAATATATAGCAATGTATGTTTGTACACAATATATAGCAATGTATGTTTGTACACAATATATAGCAATGTATGTTTGTACACAATATATAGCAATGTATGTTTGTACACAATATATAGCAATGTATGTTTGTACACAATATATAGCAATGTATGTTTGTACAGAATTAGCCAATATCGCGTGCGTATTTAAGTATAGGAACATAACCGGCGCACGTCACATAAAAGTGCTGTAAATATGACACCAAGATGCTGCAGACGGATCTGTAGCCCAGTGGTAACACTCTGGACTGGTAATCCATGGATCACACGTTCGATCCCCCGTCTGACCCTAATAAAATTAACAGTCTTTCAATAGGGACTTTCTCGTGTCGGTGCTGTACACCGTGCACGTAAGAGAACCAGAGGAGACACTGGAATGGGTCTCTGTCTGTATCAATGCACTATGTTCCAAACATCTAAAATGACTAATCCCTTCAGAAGGCGTGGCTCATATGGGTAACCGGTAGCGACGATAAATAAACGTAAAACACATACACACACACACACACCATAATGCTCTGTCCAGAAATCTGATATGCGTTCGACTCATCATTCCCAAGATGCATCAGCATGAACTACTATGTCATTAGCTAATGTAGTGTTCGTTTATTTACTCTGGAAGGAAACCTATTATACAAACGTGCCCAGAATATGCTAATAGATTTCCAATGTCGAACTAACTGGACATTCCAGACATCTCTCTACAACTACAGAAAGCTTCACTGTAACTGAGTATCGGCCATAAGATGGTGTCATATAAAGTAAAGTGTTTGTTTATTATAGTGTCACCCCTATTTGAAGGACCAGCCATTGCTGACATATGAGACCCTTCTTTTTATGAACATCAGTACTTCCCGAATCCTATACTTGTATGCCAGGCGCCAGGTTGGTAGGCAATCGGTAACCATTATTCAACTAGCTGGCGGCTCACCAATCGGCCATATCAGAACGACCCAATGACGAGGGTCGAACCTTCGACATCCTGCTCCGTAGGCGGACGCCTTAACCACTAGGCCACGGAGATGGTATAACTTCGCAAATACACCGGCTAATAACAATTTTGTAACTAGGATGTTATGCTTGGTTAGAAATCTCAAAAATTCTTAATATACCCAGTAGTGTCATTTTTTCTCATTTTTGTTGTTGTTATATTGAAGTTATAAACATTTCTATTCTATCTTAAATAGTCCATATGCTTAATAACAATACAAACTAATCACATATTTCTACTATTATGACTTCATATGATATTGTACACAATCTTTATAGCTAAGTAGGAAGAGAGGGTCACCATGCACCCAAAAGATTTTAGTAATCCTCAGGGTGTCTAGTAATCAAATGTTTGTGTTTCCAATGCGAAATATTGCCCCATGTGTACCAATGGCAGCCATATCGGCGGACATCTTGAATTTCTATAGTTAGCATAATAACAATGCAAACTAATCACATATTTCTACTATTGTTATATACTTCATATGAAATTGTACACAATCTTTATCACAACTGTGAATTCCCATTGCTATATTTCGTATTATATACTAAAATTTAGTGAATTGCTATTAATAATTGTCTCATTCCCGTTTTCTACGAACATTGTTAGGACAGTTGGTAGTGTAATCCAGCAGTGTATTGCGTATTCTAACTGACCTTCTTCATTTTTGTACGACGTCATATAATACAAAAATGATGATTCTTTATCATTTTTTAGATGATTTCCATTGGTATTCGGCTTCAATTATGCTGAGTAACTCCTAATGCTCAACTATTTTTTTCCAAGAATTCGATGCAATTCGTTATACATGCATTCAAACCATCATTCTGCAAGGAGTACCAATAGAAACGATTTGCCTTTTGTAACTCGCGCTCAAACATTGTACATTCTTGAACAAAAACATGTTTGTATCTCACTTTATCACCCTGTTTTGACATTCCGACAAGCTGCATTGAGAGGCACACAAGCTATGCCATTAACTAGATATATTCTCAGACTAGTGTCTTCTTGGAAATACCAACTTGGTTCTGTGGAATATATGGAGTGCCAGAAAGCCCAGAATTCATATTAGCTTGTAGTACTACCACAAATCCAGCCAATGTATGTCTGGGGAAGCAGATAATCCACACAACACAATGTGTTAAATATACAATTATATCCGACATCCGTGTGTGCGTGCGTGCGTGCGTGCGTGCGAATAAGTGACTCCACGCTAACTTTAGGCATGCCCAATGTAGTTCATACCCCGATGGAAACTATTAACCCACGATTCATTACTTATATGTACATTTTCAAGTACATTAATTATTATTTTCAATGACACAAAGAACATACATATCAAAATGTATTTCTGCCAGATTTGCGATTTACAGTATGTCACAGTATACTTGTAGCATGTATAGTTCTTATGTGTATCGTTATTTCAATTATGCCTGATCTAGTTATAGTACAATATAGCTAGTGTATAAATCTATCACATAGCAGGCCCGTATGCAGGATTTTGTTGTAGGGGTGCGTAATATATCGACGGGCCGATGGTCCGGCGTTGCTAGGTCCGGGGGCATGCACCCCCCCTATTTTTTTATTCTTCAATGCCTGAGATGTGTTTACATGCATTATGGGAAGTATATTGTACACCTATAGTTTTTTACTTAATTGCTACAAACATGTACACTGTTTTATGCAATAAACTTATTGTATTGTATTGCATTACATTGCATTGCATTGTATTGTATTGTATGTATTGTATTGTATGTATTGTATTGTATGTATTGTATTGTATTGTATGTATTGTATTGTATGTATTGTATTGTGTGTATTGTATTGTATGTATTGTATTGTATGTATTGTATTGTATTGCATTGCATTGTATTGTATTGTATGTATTGTATTGTATTGTATTGCATTGTATTGTATTGCATTGCATTGCATTGTATTGCATTGTATTGTATTGCATTGTATTGTATTGTATTGTATGTATTGTATTGTATGCATTGCATTGTATTGTATTGCATTGCATTGTATTGTATGTATTGTATTGTATTGCATTGTATTGTATTGTATTGTATTGCATTGTATTGTATTGTATTGCATTGTATTGTATTGTATTGTATTGCATTGCATTGTATTGTATTGTATTGTATTGTATTGCATTGTATTGTATTGTATTGTATTGCATTGTATTGTATTGCATTGTATTGTATTGTATTGCATTGCATTGTATTGTATTGTATTGTATTGTATTGCATTGTATTGTATTGCATTGCATTGTATTGCATTGCATTGTATTGTATTGCATTGCATTGTATTGTATTGCATTGTATTGTATTGTATTGCATTGTATTGTATTGTATGCATTGTATTGTATTGTATTGTATGTATTGTATTGTATGTATTGTATTGTATTGTATTGCATTGCATTGTATTGTATTGTATGTATTGTATTGCATTGCATTGTATTGCATTGTATTGCATTGTATTGTATTGCATTGTATTGTATTGTATGTATTGCATTGTATTGTATTGCATTGTATTGCATTGCATTGTATTGTATTGCATTGTATTGTATTGTATTGCATTGTATTGCATTGTATTGCATTGTATTGCATTGTATTGTATTGTATTGTATGTATTGTATTGTATTGTATGCATTGCATTGCATTGCATTGTATTGTATGTATTGTATGTATTGTATTGTATTGCATTGCATTGTATTGTATTGTATGTATTGTATTGTATGCATTGCATTGCATTGCATTGTATTGTATGTATTGTATTGTATGTATTGCATTGTATTGCATTGTATTGTATTGTATTGCATTGTATTGTATTGTATTGCATTGTATTGTATTGTATTGCATTGCATTGCATTGTATTGTATTGTGTGTATTGTATTGTATTGTATTGTATTGTATTGCATTGTATTGTATTGTATTGTATTGTATTGTATATTTGATTCAGAATAAGGATAGAGAAAATAACAAATAGTGGATAATGAACCCTAAGTAGACCCATGAACGACTGGAGAAAATTAACTATAGCATTAACTATTAACTATAATAGTTTAACATTTACGTTCTGACCGAGTGGACCTCTGTGGGAAAAGGGGTATGTACGCACCCATCGTGCCCCTGTCTACGCGCCTGCATGCTTATAGGACAATCTCTCCCTATTTCTCCCTGTATATATATGGCCAATTAACTTTGTTGACTATGATAGAAATAAATGCATAATGTAAGCAATATTAATAAGTAATCAGTGGTTGGACTGCGAATCTATGGATCGCAGGTTAGATCCCCCGTTTTATTAAAAGTATTTCAGATTATTTAAACCGAGGTCTCGTGTCGGTGCTTTACACCGTGCACGCACAAGAACCAGAATGGGTCTCTTTCTATATCATTGCACTATCCTCCAAACTCTAAAATAACTAATCTCTTCAGGGGCGTCGCTCATATGATCAACCGGTAGCGACGATATATAAACGTAAAATCACACAAGCACAATAACAATTCGACGGCCAATTATATAAAATAATTTATTATAAATTATAACTATGCACATTTATATTGGACGGAATATAACCTTATCCATCATAAATTATTTGTAACAATTGTAACAGCTTGTCGGAAATAATAGCCTGTACTAGTCAATATGTCGCGGCACAAGATTACCAGCATATCATTTCTTAATCATAAAGATAATATGTCCTCATACAACGTTATTTCACCAAAACAAGATTATCTACAGTCGACTTACGTTCAATACTGTGTGTGCTTTACGTTTATTTATCTACAGTCGACTTACGTTCAATACTGTGTGTGCTTTACGTTTATTTATCTACAGTCGACTTACGTTCAATACTGTGTGTGCTTTACGTTTATTTATGGTCGGTACCGGAGAAACCCCACATGTCCGATCTGGCGACCACCGTACACTCTCACATACTTCCCGGTCCGAGGTTCGAACCCGGGTGGCATTGGTGAGAAGCGGCTAACTATTGCGTTAATGTGACATATGCCAAACAGATTTCTAATAGACCCAAACACATTTACTTTATGAATACTATTTGCTATCTATATCCCGTGAATGTTCATTTGCTATCTATATCCCGTGAATGTTCATTTGCTATCTATATCCCGTGAATGTTCATTTGCTATCTATAGCCCGTGAATGTTCATTTGCTATCTATATCCCGTGAATGTTCATTTGCTATCTATATCCCGTGAATGTTCATTTGCTATCTATATCCCGTGAATATTCATTTGCTATCTATATCCCGTGAATGTTCATTTGCTATCTATATCCCGTGAATGTTCATTTGCTATCTATATCCCGTGAATGTTCATTTGCTCTCTTCAGGTTCGATCACGCTTCGAGGCGTCTCTCATATGGGCAATCAAAAATATACATAACTAAAAAATAACAGAATTGACAATGGAAGAAAATATATCTCAATTATCGTTGCAAGCGTGTAGGGTCGTGCTGAATTTATGAATTAAATTACACTTACATCTGCTATGTGCTACGCCTCTGCAATACATGTATTTTACCGTGGCATTGAAGTAGTTTTTATTGAACAAATCTTACGATTTATTTACCAGGGTAACATTAATTTCCAATGAATCCGTTTATTGTGACATTTTATAACGTTATCCTCGGAAACACTCAACTTGTCAGAAAATATATTAGATATAGTGACTTGGAAAGCATGCGATTTAATTAGTTGTCTCCAATTGCACCCATAGTTCATTGCCGTGTTGATTGTCAACTATGCGACGAATGACGTATTATGCAAGAGAGTTCTTAGCAAGAATAGCAGAAGGCGTCTCAGGAGCACGAATAAAACAATCATGCGTGTGTGTTTTAAGTTTATCTATCGTCGCTACCGGTTGCCCATATGAGCGACGCCTCCTGAAGAGATTAGTGATTTTAGATTTTTGGAGGATAGTGCAATGATACAGACAGAGATCCATTACAGAGTTTCCTCTGGTTCTTTTACGTGCACGTTGTAAAGCACCGACACGAGACCTCGGTTTAAAGTCACATCTGAAAGACTGTTAATTTTATTAGGATCAGACGGGGAAACGAACCTGCGATCCCTGGATTACCAGTCCATCTTGTTACCCACTGGAATACAGATTCGTCTGTAAATATAATCCTATATGGATTTAACACTTAAATAGAGTCAATTGGGTTGTCAGGCTTCGTGACAGTTAATCGTGACGGTTAATCCGATACAACTAACGCAAATCCGATAATGATGCTTGAGAATTCACGGAGTAGATAACGTGAGTGCTATGGCTCATTGTGGAAATATCTTGTCTAGCTGGGACAAGTTGAGTCTTTTCCGTTCAAACCATTACACATTTGCGATAGGGTCATCGTTACTAGATGAAGCTACTATTTGCGGCAATAGGTAGTGGAATTATTAGTGAGAATACAATACTTGCATCTGTGCTGAATGAAGAAATACGGCACATCATGGACGTACCTGATTCGGTTCTCGATAACGTTAAATAAATCCGCTGTTATTTGTGTAAATACTATATGATTTGTGTAACGACTGTATTATTTGTGTAAATACTGTATTATTTGTAAGAATATAATGCTAGAACTATAATACATAGTTGTTAACCGCACATACGTTATGTGATGAACGAAGAAATACTACACACTGTTTACGTAACGTGCTAGTTTCAGAGATTCAGTTATGGATAACGTTAAATAAATATTGTATTATTTGTGAGAATATAATACTAGCCTCATAATAAATATTTAACATCACAAGTTCTGTGTTGAATGAAGAAATACCGCACACGTTTCACACAACGTACTTGATCATCAGTCGGTTCTTGTTAATGTTAAATAAATACGGTGCTCGCTACGCAATGCCATCACTTTTAATAACAGAACCAACCGCTGTGTTGACCAACTACTCACGGATTGGACAAACCAACCTGAATGATGAATTCAACAAAACAGGCACTGGTTTCGCCACCAATTCGTCGACTGAAACCAGCACAAGCGTTTCACCTCTGTGTGAGCTTAACATTTACTGTGAGCCCATGGATGATTATTTTGATCGTATGAAGGATTCAATATTTCCAACTCCCGGAGAATGGGTGTTGATCGTCATCTATTCCTTGACATTTTTCGTTGGTCTGATCGGCAACTTGCTGGTGTGTTTCGCGATATGGCGAAACAAGAGTATGAGGACGATTACGAACATGTTTATAGTGAATCTCTCCGTCGCTGATCTAGCCGTCATCATTATCTGTCTTCCGTCGGCGTTGTTAATTGACGTCACACAAACGTGGTTCCTGGGAGCAACATTCTGTAAGATTCACGTATTTCTCATGGTAAGTTAAACGATTGTTTAACCCTAACACATTCGAAATGCATTGTATGAAAATCAACTGTTTAAATCAATAAAATGTTAAATATGCACTAGTATAATTAATTAAAGCGTTTAAAAGTATTCTTTCGATTATTTGCGGTGTGCTGTTTGATTAGCAGGGACTATCTTACACATGTGGTGAATTCATACCATGTTTTATGAAACTCGTTTCCACGCATGTAAGATCATACATAGTCTAGTCTATAGTGCGGAGGCTAGTCGACGATATACTATGTACTTGTCTTGTAAATAAACATATCTTCGGCTTTTTTGTGTTTTACCGAAATAATTCTACTTTTGAGTTTCAATCTAATTTACATAGTGTACGTTGAAATATATGTACGTCAATGAAATACTCGCTTATTCGCTATTGAGACTCATTCCTTATTGAATCACCGTCACGAGGGAGTGAGAAGTTGCAATGTGGATCTGCGTGTCTGACCCGAAGACACCGGCACCGGTGTTCTTGTATGTTTCGAACTCACAACCTCGGACACAGTATCACTTACACCACAGAGGCTCCAGTTTGTTCCGAGATGGCTTGTCTAGGATTACCACACCAATGTCACCAGTAACAGTGTCGTCCTCTAACATTGCTCATAGCATTTCCTGACAACTTTATTACCTCCAGTTTGTTCCGAGATGGCTTGTCTAGGATTACCACACCAATGTCACCAGTAACAGTGTCGTCCTCTAACATTGCTCATAGCATTTCCTGATAACCCTGTTACCTCCACATATCATTTCCTGATACTTTATTACCTCATGTGTGTTCCGAGATGGCTTGTCTAGGATTACCACACCAATGTCACCAGTAACAGTGTCTTCCTCTAACATTGTTCCTATCATTCCCTGATAACCCTATTACCTCCACATATCATTTCCTGATAACTTTATTACCTCCAGTTTGTTCCGAGATGGCTTGTCTAGGAGTACCACCCTCAATGTCACCAGTAACAGTGTCGTCCTCTAACATTGCTCATAGCATTTCCTGATCACTTTATTACCGTGATAAAAATCCCCAAATTCTCAAAGGCACTCAGATATTGGCCATTAAGCTATATCGCATTACCGGGATACTTTCTTTCGTACATTATTAAAACAATAGAGAAACATTAACATGTGAACGGACGGATCTGTAGTCCAGTGGTAACACGCTGGACTGGTAATGCATGGATCGTAGGTTCGATCCCCCGTCTGACCCGTCTTTCAGATGGTACGTTAAACCGAGATCTCGTGTCGGTGCTTTACACCGTGTAATTAAATGAACCAGAGGAGACTCTGGAATGGATCTTTGTCTGTATCATTGCACTATCCTCCAAAAATCTAAAATGACTAATCTCATATGGGCAACCGGTAGCGACGATAAATAAACGTAAACACACACACGTGGTCGAGTGATCTAGTATGCTCGTTTCTCCGCTATCATCAGAGTTGTGAGTTCGCTCTCTGTCAGTGGCAAAAGATACAATGATGATATGTGTGAGCAAGTTGTCAGTCGCATGGTGAGGTTGGAGAATCAAGTACAGGGATCGAGGTTATAAAACTATCTCAGATCTCAAACTCGAGCTCTAGTGATTTGATTGGTTGAGTCCGAGATTTACTCTCAGCTTAGCCAATCAGAAGCACGTGACTGAGCATGAGATTGGAAAAATAAGTTTCATAGCGTCGGAGCAAGGTTACTACCGAGGAGATATTGGTGGTCTTCTCCATCATAACAAACTGCCTTTATACGATAATGCTCCATAGTGGGTCCTGTACAAATTAATGGGAGGGATGAGGGAGTCCAATTGTGCAAGTGCAAAGGAGCAGGTTGGGAGCTAAAAGTAGCTTTATAAAACCTTTTTCCTTGATTGTCTGATGTGCTAAAGGCATAGATGCTTCATTAATTAAGTGGTGAACATATGGGCACACACTGTACATAACATAATCAGATCAGAGTAAACACAAATAAATTGTGTTTTCAATCAGTGTAGTTGTAACAGATTTAGTTGATTTACTAAAATAACATAATGTTATCTGAATGCGTGCCAACAAACAGGTTATGTCATTTTCGATGCTTGCATGGGGCATTCTACAATACTGATTGAACTTTGCCTGGAAAGATCGTTTATCTTTTAAGTAATTACACGTGTACCCTACGCAACAGGAAACACCGCTTATTAGTATATATACAAGAGAAATATATACAGTACATCTAATTAATCGTTAAAGCGCAAGATAATTTATTAGTAAGGCAGATGTATACATTGGAACAGCAAGTGAAGAATTATTTCATTCGTGCTGACAAGATAATGGCCATCAATCATAGATCAATAATTATATATATATATCATCGAGTTCTATTACACATGTACACATTTCTGAAATATTGTACAGCATATTGTCTAGTGGTTAAGGCGTCCGCCTACGGAGCGGGATGTCGAATGTTCGAACCTCGAAATGGGTTCATTCTAATATTGCCGGTTGGTGAGCCACCAACAACTTAAATAATGGTTATCGTTGTAAAATAAATAAAGTTGAAAAAAAAATAGTTATCGATTGCCGATCGATTGTCGGACTCCGTACACTCCCGTATACATGGATGTATGGACTCCGTACACACCCGTATACATGGATATATGGACTCCGTACACTCCCGTTACATGGATATATGGACTCCGTACACCGTATACATGGATATATGGACTCCTACACTCCCGTATACATGGATATATGGACTCCTACCCTCCCGTATACATGGATATATGGACTCCGTACACTCCCGTATACATGGATATATGGACTCCGTACCCTCCCGTATACATGGATATATGGACTCCGTACACTCCCGTATACATGGATATATGGACTCCGTACACTCCCGTATACATGGATATATGGACTCCGTACCCTCCCGTATACATGGATATATGGACTCCGTACACTCCCGTATACATGGATATATGGACTCCGTACACTCCCGTATACATGGATATATGGACTCCGTACACACCCGTATACATGGATATATGGACTCCGTACACTCCCGTATACATGGATATATGGACTCCGTACACTCCCGTATACATGGATATATGGACTCCGTACACTCCCGTATACATGGATATATGGACTCCATACCCTCCCGTATACATGGATATATGGACTCCGTACACTCCCGTATACATGGATATATGGACTCCGTACACTCCCGTATACATGGATATATGGACTCCTTACACTCCCGTATACATGGATATATGACCTACACCGTATACATGATATAGGACTCGTACACCCCGTATACAAAAACCACACCCAAATGGATATATGGACTCCGTACACTCCGTATACATGGATATATGGACTCCGTACACTCCCGTATACATGGTTATATGGACTCCGTACACTCCTGTATACATGGATATATGGACTCCGTACACTCCCGTATACATGGATATATGGACTCCTTACACTCCCGTATACATGGATATATGGACACCGTACAGTACCGTATACATGGATATATGGACTCCGTACACTCCCGTATACATGGATATATGGACTCCGTACACACTCGTATAAATGGATATATGGACTCCGTACACTCCGGTATACATGGATATATGGACTCCGTACACTCCCGTATACATGGTTATATGGACTCCGTACACTCCTGTATACATGGATATATGGACTCCGTACACTCCCGTATACATGGATATATGGACTCCTTACACTCCCGTATACATGGATATATGGACACCGTACAGTACCGTATACATGGATATATGGACTCCGTACACTCCCGTATACATGGATATATGGACTCCGTACACACTCGTATAAATGGATATATGGACTCCGTACACTCCGGTATACATGGATATATGGACTCCGTACACTCCCGTATACATGGTTATATGGACTCCGTACACTCCTGTATACATGGATATATGGACTCCGTACACTCCCGTATACATGGATATATGGACTCCGTACACTCCATACATGGAACCCTACACTCGATACATATATACTACACTCCTCCGTATACATGGATATATGGACTCCGTACACTCCTGTATACATGGATATATGGACTATGTACACTCCCGTATACATGTACATGGATATATGGACTCCGTACACTCCGGTATACATGGATATATGGACTCCGTACACTCCCGTATACATGGATATATGGACTCCGTACACTACCGTATACATGGATATATGGACTGCGTACACTCCCGTATACATGGATATATGGACTCCGTACACTCCAGTATACATGGATATATGGACTCCATACCCTCCCGTATACATGGATATATGGACTACGTACACACCCGTATACATGGATATATGGACTACGTACACTCCCGTATACATGGATATATGGACTCCGTACACTCCAGTATACATGGATATATGGACTCCGTACACTCCCTTATACATGGATATATGGACTCCGTACACTCCCGTATACATGGATATATGGACTCCGTACACTACCGTATACATGGATATATGGACTCCTTACACTCCCGTATACATGGATATATGGACTACGTACACACCCGTATACATGGATATATGGACTACGTACACTCCCGTATACATGGATATATGGACTCCGTACACTCCAGTATACATGGATATATGGACTCCGTACACTCCCTTATACATGGATATATGGACTCCGTACACTCCCGTATACATGGATATATGGACTCCGTACACTACCGTATACATGGATATATGGACTCCTTACACTCCCGTATACATGGATATATGGACTCCATACCCTCCCGTATACATGGATATATGGACTACGTACACACCCGTATACATGGATATATGGATTCCGTACACTCCCGTATACATGGATATATGGACACCGTACATTACCGTATACATGGATATATGGACTCCTTACACTCCCGTATACATGGATATATGGACTCCATACCCTCCCGTATACATGGATATATGGACTACGTACACACCCATATACATGGATATATGGACTCCATACCCTCCCGTATACATGGATATATGGACTCCGTACACTCCCGTATACATGGATATATGGACTCCTTACACTCCCGTATACATGGATATATGGACTCCATACCCTCCCGTATACATGGATATATGGACTACGTACACACCCGTATACATGGATATATGGACTGCGTACACTCCCGTATACATGGATATATGGACTACGTACACACCTGTATACATGGATATATGGACTACGTACACTCCCGTATACATGGATATATGGACTCCGTACACTCCCTTATACATGGATATATGGACTCCGTACACTCCCTTATACATGGATATATGGACTCCATACCCTCCCGTATACATGGATATATGGACTCCGTACACTCCCGTATACATGGATATATGGACTCCGTACACTCCCGTATACATGGATATATGGACTCCTTACACTCCCGTATACATGGATATATGGACACCGTACATTACCGTATACATGGATATATGGACTCCGTACACTCCCGTATACATGGATATATAGACTCCGTACACACTCGTATAAATGGATATATGGACTCCGACCGTATACATGGATATATGGACTCCGTACACTCCGGTATACATGGATATATGGACTCCGTACACTACCGTATACATGGATATATGGACCGTACACTCCCGTATACATGGATATATGGACTCCGTACACTCCCGTATACATGGATATATGGACTCCGTACACTCCGGTATACATGGATATATGGACTCCGTACACTCCGGTATACATGGATATATGGACTCCGTACACTCCCGTATACATGGATATATGGACTCCGTACACTACCGTATACATGGATATATGGACTCCGTACACTCCCGTATACATGGATATATGGACTTAGTACACTCCCGTATACATGGATATATGGACTCCGTACACTCCTGTATACATGGATATATGGACTCCGTACCCTCCCGTATACATGGATATATGGACTCCGTACACTACCGTATACATGGATATATGGACTCCGTACACTACCGTATACATGCATATACGGCTCCGTGTATCTGCATTGCAAAGCAAGTTTAGACTCACATCATTGGAAATCAAATATATGTTAATGATGTGTTACGTTAGACATATTCATTATGTATGTATTCGTGAAAGAGTGTTCTCCATTAATTCCAGCTAATCTAAAAATATAACGTCCAAGTTCTGCATATTATAACTATTAGCCTATATAGTTTAGCAAATATAACGTATGCTCTCTATGGTTCAATATACCTCTAGAGTTCCGAGAACATTCCCAGAAAAGCAATTTGAATACTGTACATGTCATTATTAGTAACATAGCAATTTAACATCAGTTTGCACGTGAATATTAAAACTATCACAAGTATAATATTTCCTGATTTGGCTTAAGCATATTTATTCTTCATGATATCATGTAGTAGTAATCAAAAACTAATAAAGACAAATGGATTAAATCATCGAATGCTAAGAGCTTATTGAACATCTCTCAACTGGATATTAGACATCGGCCCAACTTGATTTAAAGCGACACTGCATTGCCAATAGTAAAACAAAATAAAATGCATTTTTAGTTTTTTCAATTTTTAGTTTTTACGTATAAATTGCATTACTAGTACATGTACACATTCTTCCAAGCAATTCGAATAATAACTTTCAATTTATAAATAGACAGTTGTTGTTGTGCTCTACAAAGTCTCAAACGTGGTAGTATAACGGTCAGCCACTCTCCTAAATTGGCTATTACGGGAGTCTATGCTACGCGTGGTACTGTCGCTTATTGATAACTTAAGCCAGATTAGTCTATATATAACTATGCATAAGGCACAGATGTGAGTTATTTTAAAGCATATATATACGCTATCATACATCTTGTTATTTGGGCTACATGCGATGTATTAGCGTTGATGTTGACCCTAATCCCATTTTATATCTATAGACGTTTGTTTATCATTTGTTGAAATAGTCAGATTTTGTTGCAAATATTTGAAACAAATATTATACCATAAAATAGAAATTTTATTTTATTGATATAGTGTCGCTTTAACGACAATATTTCCCAGGAACTATCCATATCAGTCGTAATTGTGATCTTTGAGCAGGATTTTTAACTATAGACTGGTATCAACTCTATAGATGGTTTAGCTTTCAATAAGTAGGAGTGTAACGATTAATGGAGTCGATAGTAGTATATTGATAGTGAATCTAAAATGACAATATTTATCACGATAATTTCGATAGATTATCGATAGTTTCGATAGATATCGATATTTTCGACATATTATCGATATATTCGACATATTATCGATAGTTTCGATATATATCGATATTTTCGATAGATTATCAATAAGTTTCGATAGATTATCGATAAGTTTCGATACGATTATCGATAGTTTCGATAGAGTATCGATCGTTTCGATATATATCGATATTTTCGACATATTATCGATAGTTTCGATAGATTATTAATAATTTTCGATAGATTATCGATAAGTTTCGATACGATTATCGATAGTTTCGATAGAGTATCGATCGTTTCGATATATATCGATATTTTCGACATATTATCGATAGTTTCGATAGATTATTAATAATGTTCGATCGAGTATCGATAGTTTCGATAGATCATTAGATTTTACTATCAAAAGAAAAAATGCAATCGTTAAAGTTATGTTCCTGTTCTAGCTGACTATCACACTTTCTAAAACAAAGTTGCTATTATAAAATTGTATTCGTTACAAGATCGGTATTATACAAGTTTTAAAGTAAAGAAAATTAGGTGCGTTAGCCGGGTACCCGTTCATGTCTGAAATACTGCTCGGGGGTGTTTCTTCACACAAAATACCGCCATATGACCTGTGCTACTGGTGCGACTCTAAACCCCGAAAACCAATATATATTTCTTTTATGGTTTTCGATGAATGATAGCGTTTTTTCAGTGAAAGAAATCCCCATCTTACATCACTTTGAAACAGTATAAGATGGCACTTTCTCTGCCACCGGATGCGTTTCATATTCCTGCGCGGTTAGATGTACTCTTGTATTTTAGCTATTTTCTTGACTATCATGAACAGTTAATTATAAAGTAGTAATTATATTTTGTCTGTAGTTTTTAATTTTGATAGCAAACAGAAACTAACGTGTAAATTATGCAGGAACTATTTCTTATTACAGACGTTCACATTAACAGAAGTGGTTGTGTCGTTGTGTCACATAGTGCAATGAGGCTCCAGACAGGGCAGTTAAAATGAATAAAATTTGAAAACAAATATAATAATTATATTAGCCAAAGCCATTTAATTTGAAATCATAAAATAAAAAGAAGATTTGTGTTTATTAGTGTACGATGGGTTTTTATTTCATCTCGTGATCACCGAAATACAAATATCTTACACTAATAAACACAAATATCCTCTATGTCTGTGATTTTTTTGGAACATTAATCATTTCGGGTAACTGTTTGTATACATTAAATGAGAATGATTGATACGTTATCGTGGTACTGATGAATGGATGGGTTTAATGGACGACTCTGACGTTTGTGTATACATAAATAATCTATTGATCATAACACAAGTCAAAGTATACATACTATCACACAATATACATTTGTACATAATTGGCTAGTCTACAAATGTCTGGGATTGAATTCACTGCCGTGCCAATTAACTTTGAAATATGTATTTAAAATAGACATAGACACCACCCTTAAAGATCCACATTGCTAGCGTCGCAGTCTGTATTTTTTTTTTGTTGGTTGTTTTGTTTATACAAATTTATGTTAGCTCGATTGCGAAACAAGTTCTCACAACTTATATTAATCACTCTCGAGACCTAATTCCTGATGGAATCCATCGCCATGAAGGAGAGAGAAGAGGCAATGTGGACTTTAAATGCCTTGCCCAAGGGCACAATCGTAACGTCTCCAGCAGGGCTCGAACTCCGGATATTTCGTACATGAAGCGAACGCGCTACCACTGCACTATTATATTATATATGACAACGCTTATGTTTGTGTGGTTTACGTTTATTTATCGTCGCTACCGACTGCCCATATGAGCGACGCCTCCTGAAGAGATTAGTCATTTTAGATGTTTGGAGGAGAGTGCAATAATACAGACAGAGACCAATTGCAGAGTCTCCTCTGGTTCTTTTACGTGTACGGTGTAAGCACCGACACGAGACCTCGGTTTAAAGTCCCATCTGAAAGACTGTTATTGTATTAGGGTCAGACGGGGGATCGAACCTGCGATGCCTGGATTACCAGTCTTTATATGAAAACGGTTGGTGCACACATTACTGGTTAAACGCTGGAGACCGTCCAGGAAAAGGTGTTGTTAGGTAAACATTCTGTCACTCAAATGGGCAACCGGTAGCGTTATTAAATAAACTTAAATTTAACAACAACCACATGTATGGAAATCGACAAGGCAATTCTAAGATGTGTGTGCTGTCCCCATTTGTATTGCTGAGTTGGCCAGTGGCCAGTGGCGGAATGGTAATGTCACACTTAGATTGTATATTATAAATATTATATAGATAGATTTATTTGAACAGAAGGCAATATGCCCATGAGCTCACAAATATACAAAATTATTACATTCAAGAGCAGTGGTTTATCGCAGAACATTCTCAAACATATATTGAGTGTAGCAATTGCTATGCTATGTGCGGAGACACGTGCCTACTATAATAATTGGTTTATTTTCTCGAAGGCTTTTGCAACAAATAAAACTAATTTGATCAAAATATTGGAATCTTCCGAATCTACAAATGTAGGAATATATGGTCGTTTCCAGAAATATATTGTGCTGTAAGTTGTTCATTAGCAGTCTAATAAAAGGTTTAACGTCCCATCTGAAAGACTGTTAATTTTATTAGGGTCAGACGGGGGATCGAACCTGAAGTTTAGAAGTTTCTCTAATTATAAGTAAAGCCAATTTAAAGCCAAAATCTGTGATGTTATTTTATTGTGATTTGATAGGCGGTGTGAGCGTAATATGTACACGCCGTAATAATTTTCTACCGCGAAGGTCTTTAATCGCAGTTAATGTTGTTCAATAAATATATTGGATGTTTGGACATACTCCTTGAAAGAACCATACATAATAAAATCCGAGGATTTCCAAGAAAACGTTATTACATGTATATACAGTTCAATGCAATACACTAAATCTGCAACATCATTTATCGACAAGGTATTTGCATAATAGCCACAGCACACTGCTGCGGGGTGTACATTGTCAGCATTGGTTATGCCAAGTTGGAGTTAACCCCAAGGCCGAAATGTAAGGTCACGTGTAGATTGCATATTACATGCTCGCTTCTAATATAACCCCGGATTCGATCCTCGGACCGGGAAGTATGTGAGATGGTACGGTGGTCGCCAGATCGGACAGGTGGGTTTTCTCCGTGTACTCCGGTTTCCTCCCACACGAATGACCACATATACGTTTTCATCCGCGCCAACGCGAGTGATTAATATAAGTTGTTAGAACTTGCTTCGCAATCGTTGTAAAAGAAATAAACTTTAAAATTGTTACAAATCGGCTTTCACCGCTATTATCAGGACCGGAAGTGCGATCCTATCGGAGACAAGAGATAAAATAATGCAGGTGAAAAGTTGTCAGTGACTTGGCTAGGTTGAAGAATTAAGTACTGACCCCGAGGTTATAAAACTGTATATACATTTTAAATTTTATTTATACAAAACAAGAAATTTGATTGGTTGATTGTGAGTGTCACACTCAGCTGAACCAATCAGAAGCTTGAGACTGAGTTTGAGATTGGAGAACAGTTGTATAACCTCCAGCCTACTAGTGTCTTCACAACAGACTGACAGTGCACGGTCATTCTCCATACTGGACCTTGTGCAAATTAAGAAACCCTGCTTGAAATAGATACATTACAGATTGCTAAAATGCAACAGTTAATAATACCAACTCATTAAATGTACAATTACCATTCATTAATGAACGCATCACTGTATCCCACGTTCAATTCATTTAAAACCAATATAATGCATTATTCCTGACAGAATTTGGACAATTCATTCAGTCACGGCATTACATTTCATATATCTTAATAGCATCTAAAGTGGGGAAATAAATCAAACCTTGGTCTCAATCCAGATAGTCTGGTAGATATCTCCACGATATTCAATACTGAATCACGTAGTGCATATATCCACGCGAGAAAACTGTCCAGCTGCCTTATGGAAGGTCGGTGGTTCTACCCGGTGCCCCCCGTGCCTGAAATACTGCTTGGAGGGGCACCCGGGGTCTTCCTCCTCTATATAACCATACCGATCTGTAGTCCAGTGGTTAACACGTTGGACTTGTAATCCAGCGCTCACCCGGGGTCTTACTCCTCTATATAACCAGTAGTCCAGTGGTTAACACGTTGGACTTGTAATCCAGCGCTCACCCGGGGTCTTCCTCCTCTATATAACCAGTAGTCCAGTGGTTGGTTTAAACATATTTATTCGATAATAATGTACATTACATATACATTGTATACAAAACGAAAATGGATTAAATCGGAAGCTTAAAGCTTATTGAGATTTTCTCCATTGCATATATAATGTTGTGCACAAATGGCGATTAAGAGATAAACATATAATGTAGTAATACCAAAATATATAATAAGTAGTTGAAAATATAGCTTGTTATCAGGTGAAAAGCTAACAGTAAAAGGGAGGTTGGGGAGGGTGGGTAGAAAGCGATGAACCATACGTAAGCACACTGCTTGAAGTGGATCACTCTGCTAGTGCGTCAGTCTCTGTTCACAGAATACTAAAAACGTTTAGACTTTTCTATGAATTTGTGGACAGCTAAGACTATTATTTCATTATGTTCAGATGGCAAAGAAATATCACCAAATAGGATCACATTTAGGGTTATATGACAGAGATGAGAAATAGTGTTAACTAGTTCAGGGCGTATATTGTAGTACTTGTGACATTCAAAGAAATAATGGTAAGTTGACTCGATTTGACCGCATGTGCATAGTGGTGAATCAATTATGTTTTTGGAGAAGAGATCATGTTTTAAATAACTACAATTTGTTCTCAATCGAGCAAGTAGTATCTGGTTCTTACGTATACCAGAAAAGTAGAATTCGGGAATAGGACAAGAGTCGCTTTTAAGTTGCATCTTGAACGATGAAAGAGATGGTGCATGCTTGATTAATGGTGGTAAATCGTTAAACGCTCTAACTACTGAAGGTAAAAAGGAGTTTTCATATAAATTGGTTCTAGAGCGTGGAACTTGAAGTTGATCTCCATTTCTCAAATTATATCTACTAGTATCGTCGTCAGGTTAACACATTGGACTTGTAATCCAGCGCTCGCAGGTTCGACCCCCCGCCTGACCCTAATAAAATTAACAGTCTATGACTGAGAGGAGAACTTGTATTATTCACGTAAATAGAAGCACCTTCACATATTCTCGAATTTATATATACACAATGTATAATTATGTAATTGAACAAATAAGTGAATTTGATTATATTCAATAATATTTTATATTTTTTTCTAATATTTAAGAAATATCGTGTATTTGTGTATTTATAATTTTTTCTAATATTTAAGAAATATCGTGTATTTGTCGTTCTTATGCATAGAAATATATCACGAAGGCCGAAGGCCAAACTCGGGTTATTCTGCGATATACCACGGTTGATACTTATTATTTCGATTCTAACACGACTTACTTCTAATAATTTTAGACGAGAATCAAAGGAGTATTTTCTTCCGTGTAAGGGGTGATGACGTTATTTTTATGGAAAATATCAATCTAGTGCATAAATGAACAGAATTTGTAACTGATCAATAATTTTATTTATTTTGTCAAATAAAACTGTACAGAATAGTAACTGAAACGTTACTTAACAGAAAAACAAGACGGACAAGAGATTATCTGATTTTAAAAATAGCTCACTTCCGCGAATTCCCACGGTAGTATTTACAAATATCACGTGACTTTCATTCATAAAACTTTACACACATTGTATAAATGGAATAGCCAAAACACGGTGCGCGCGCAGCATAGTTCAAGGTAGGTATATCGCAGAATAACCCGAGGTAGATTTTACTCTACAAGTATGTATGTTATTAGCTGGGTCGTGTTAGAATTTAGAATATTATATGGCATTGTATGATATTTGAATCTTCTGTTCTAACACGCCTACCTCTGTTCAATCATATTAAGTATTAGTTATAGCAGCTTATATCTTATTTCCTATGAAAGTTTTACTGGTTACTGTTTACATGTTTCAGTATGCTATTTTATGTTTTAATTTGCTGACGGCCTCATGGTAGATTGACTTAATTGTTCAAATGAGTTCTCTCGTGAAATAAAGTATTTATTATTATTATTATTATTATTATTATATTATATATTCGTACAGAACGTACAAAATAGAGGGGTTTATCATTTCTATTATGAATTCATATGTGTTGCATATGTTACTGTGTCATCCGACTATGATAAATACAAATACATACAATAATATTATTCTATTGCGCTTCACAATTACAGATGCAATTTTAAACATTTACCCATGACAATAATATATGGAAACATAAATAAAAATGTATACATATATATATATAACTAGGATTCTAGTAATTGGATAAGGACATATTTTATCATGATATCTACACCATTACAGTATATTAGTGAGTGATTGGATTAACGATACACTTTATATTGTCTGGTTACTACTCCTACAAAGAACACCAAGTAATATGTTATTTTAAATAACGCAAATTAGCCACATCATTTTGTGATCACAAACAGCTATGCAGATTAACTGAGTGAAACCCTGTCACGTCAACGTTCCCTGTCACGTCAACGTTCCATGTCACGTCAACGTTCCATGTCACGTCAACGTTCCCTGTCACAGCAACGTTCCCTGTCACATCAACGTTCCCTGTCACGTCAACGTTCCATGTCACGTCAACGTTCCCTGTCACAGCAACGTTCCCTGTCACGTCAACGTTCCCTGTCACGTCAACGTATATGTGTTCAACTTCTGTGTGGCTCTTTATTTGTATATGTGCACAATCTACAAGCACACATACATTATATACTAGAGGACATAGAAAACGCACACCTACATTATATACTAGAGGACATAGAAAACGCACACCTACATTATATACTAGAGGACATAGAAAACGCACACCTACATTATATACTAGAGGACATAGAAAACGCACACCTACATTATATACTAGAGGACATAGAAAACGCACACCTACATTATATACTAGAGGACATAGAAAACGCACACCTACATTATATACTAGAGGACATAGAAAACGCACACCTACATTATATACTAGAGGACATAGAAAACGCACACCTACATTATATACTAGAGGACATAGAAAACGCACACCTACATTATATACTAGAGGACATAGAAAACGCACACCTACATTATATACTAGAGGACATAGAAAACGCACACCTACATTATATACTAGAGGACATAGAAAACGCACACCTACATTATATACTAGAGGACATAGAAAACGCACACCTACATTATATACTAGAGGACATAGAAAACGCACACCTACATTATATACTAGAGGACATAGAAAACGCACACCTACATTATATACTAGAGGACATAGAAAACGCACACCTACATTATATACTAGAGGACATAGAAAACGCACACCTACATTATATACTAGAGGACATAGAAAACGCACACCTACATTATATACTAGAGGACATAGAAAACGCACACCTACATTATATACTAGAGGACATAGAAAACGCACACCTACATTATATACTAGAGGACATAGAAAACGCACACCTACATTATATACTAGAGGACATAGAAAACGCACACCTACATTATATACTAGAGGACATAGAAAACGCACACCTACATTATATACTAGAGGACATAGAAAACGCACACCTACATTATATACTAGAGGACATAGAAAACGCACACCTACATTATATACTAGAGGACATAGAAAACGCACACCTACATTATATACTAGAGGACATAGAAAACGCACACCTACATTATATACTAGAGGACATAGAAAACGCACACCTACATTATATACTAGAGGACATAGAAAACGCACACCTACATTATATACTAGAGGACATAGAAAACGCACACCTACATTATATACTAGAGGACATAGAAAACGCACACCTACATTATATACTAGAGGACATAGAAAACGCACACCTACATTATATACTAGAGGACATAGAAAACGCACACCTACATTATATACTAGAGGACATAGAAAACGCACACCTACATTATATACTAGAGGACATAGAAAACGCACACCTACATTATATACTAGAGGACATAGAAAACGCACACCTACATTATATACTAGAGGACATAGAAAACGCACACCTACATTATATACTAGAGGACATAGAAAACGCACACCTACATTATATACTAGAGGACATAGAAAACGCACACCTACATTATATACTAGAGGACATAGAAAACGCACACCTACATTATATACTAGAGGACATAGAAAACGCACACCTACATTATATACTAGAGGACATAGAAAACGCACACCTACATTATATACTAGAGGACATAGAAAACGCACACCTACATTATATACTAGAGGACATAGAAAACGGACACCTACATTATATACTAGAGGACATAGAAAACGCACACCTACATTATATACTAGAGGACATAGAAAACGCACACCTACATTATATACTAGAGGACATAGAAAACGCACACCTACATTATATACTAGAGGACATAGAAAACGCACACCTACATTATATACTAGAGGACATAGAAAACGCACACCTACATTATATACTAGAGGACATAGAAAACGCACACCTACATTATATACTAGAGGACATAGAAAACGCACACCTACATTATATACTAGAGGACATAGAAAACGCACACCTACATTATATACTAGAGGACATAGAAAACGCACACCTACATTATATACTAGAGGACATAGAAAACGCACACCTACATTATATACTAGAGGACATAGAAAACGCACACCTACATTATATACTAGAGGACATAGAAAACGCACACCTACATTATATACTAGAGGACATAGAAAACGCACACCTACATTATATACTAGAGGACATAGAAAACGCACACCTACATTATATACTAGAGGACATAGAAAACGCACACCTACATTATATACTAGAGGACATAGAAAACGCACACCTACATTATATACTAGAGGACATAGAAAACGCACACCTACATTATATACTAGAGGACATAGAAAACGCACACCTACATTATATACTAGAGGACATAGAAAACGCACACCTACATTATATACTAGAGGACATAGAAAACGCACACCTACATTATATACTAGAGGACATAGAAAACGCACACCTACATTATATACTAGAGGACATAGAAAACGCACACCTACATTATATACTAGAGGACATAGAAAACGCACACCTACATTATATACTAGAGGACATAGAAAACGCACACCTACATTATATACTAGAGGACATAGAAAACGCACACCTACATTATATACTAGAGGACATAGAAAACGCACACCTACATTATATACTAGAGGACATAGAAAACGCACACCTACATTATATACTAGAGGACATAGAAAACGCACACCTACATTATATACTAGAGGACATAGAAAACGCACACCTACATTATATACTAGAGGACATAGAAAACGCACACCTACATTATATACTAGAGGACATAGAAAACGCACACCTACATTATATACTAGAGGACATAGAAAACGCACACCTACATATATACTAGAGGACATAAAAAACGCACACCTACATTATATACTAGAGGACATAGAAAACGCACACCTACATTATATACTAGAGGACATAGAAAACGCACACCTACATTATATACTAGAGGACATAGAAAACGCACACCTACATTATATACTAGAGGACATAGAAAACGCACACCTACATTATATACTAGAGGACATAGAAAACGCACACCTACATTATATACTAGAGGACATAGAAAACGCACACCTACATTATATACTAGAGGACATAGAAAACGCACACCTACATTATATACTAGAGGACATAGAAAACGCACACCTACATTATATACTAGAGGACATAGAAAACGCACACCTACATTATATACTAGAGGACATAGAAAACGCACACCTACATTATATACTAGAGGACATAGAAAACGCACACCTACATTATATACTAGAGGACATAGAAAACGCACACCTACATTATATACTAGAGGACATAGAAAACGCACACCTACATTATATACTAGAGGACATAGAAAACGCACACTACATTATATACTAGAGGACATAGAAAACGCACACTACATTATATACTAGAGGACATAGAAAACGCACACTACATTATATACTAGAGGACATAGAAAACGCACACCTACATTATATACTAGAGGACATAGAAAACGCACACCTACATTATATACTAGAGGACATAGAAAACGCACACCTACATTATATACTAGAGGACATAGAAAACGCACACCTACATTATATACTAGAGGACATAGAAAACGCACACCTACATTATATACTAGAGGACATAGAAAACGCACACCTACATTATATACTAGAGGACATAGAAAACGCACACCTACATTATATACTAGAGGACATAGAAAACGCACACCTACATTATATACTAGAGGACATAGAAAACGCACACCTACATTATATACTAGAGGACATAGAAAACGCACACCTACATTATATACTAGAGGACATAGAAAACGCACACCTACATTATATACTAGAGGACATAGAAAACGCACACCTACATTATATACTAGAGGACATAGAAAACGCACACCTACATTATATACTAGAGGACATAGAAAACGC
>CM026389.1:44726835-44759335 GCA_014843695.1 Archivesica marissinica
GTATGTTGTATTGGTAATGGCGTCAAGAGGTGCTTCTATGAGGGAAAGAGTTTATGAACATATTGGTTTGGCTACTACATTGTCATTGTATGTCGTATTGGTAATGGCGTCAAGAGGTGCTCCTATGAGGGAAAGGGTTTATTAACATTGGTTTGGCTACTACATTGTCAATGTATGTTGTATTGGTAATGGCGTCAAGAGGTGCTTCTATGAGGGAAAGGGTTTATTAACATTGGTTTGGCTACTACATTGTCTTATCTATGAGAGAAATGGTTAAGATGTAGTATTTGTCTTTCCGTTGTTTATTGGCGATTAAAACATGGTTTGAAGTTCTGACGCATAGAAATTAACCATCTCAGAACGACAAACCATGTTTTATTTGAAAAATAAATCTAGCAAATACAAATATTATTTTGATTCTAACGTTATCAAAATATGTAAAAAGTGCAAACATAGTTGATGTTATTTTTAGAAAGCCACAAATGTCACAAAAACTACAAATATGACATCCATTTGACATCACGCGCTAAGCCATGTTTTATTGTAGATTTAACAATGGTAAATTCCTTCTTTGCATATACAGACAAAATGCCCAGCCATGTTATAATCGTTATTGCGAAATAAATGCATATACATGTAGATTCTATATTGACAGCCAGAATGTGCAATCTTACAACGGACACCTCTATGTGGTGGAGGAAGACACCCTGGTGCCCACTACGAGTGTTGCCATGGACCCTAATAGAACCACTGACTTTACGCAAGTCTGCTGCATAACGTTTTCATATGAAAGAGAAAGACACTCCTTGTGGGATCTGCAGTGGAAGTCGTGATATCGCAGTGGATGCGCGTTTGCTTCAGGTGCGAAAGGTCCGGAGTTCGAACCCCGAACCCGATACGATTGTTCCCTTAGGCAAGGAATTTTAATTCCACATGTCTCTTCTCTCTCCCTCGTGGCGATGGATTCCATCAGGAATGAGGTCTCGAGAGTGATTAATATAAGTTGTAAAAACTTGTATTAACTAAGTGGTGAGGGTCAAGTTGGCCGAAATGAATGGCAATAGCAACCTCAGGCCCGTACCCACACTGAGGCACAATGAGAGAGGTTTCCAAAGCAAAAAATAAATAAATAAAATGCCAAAAATATCTCATTGCTGTATAAAATGTTGACTGCTCTAGAGCTGAAAGGTCAGAACATATTTATACGTCTAAACTCAGTAAATCATAAAAATGCAGGAGGCAGGAAATCGCTTCAATACCCCAACAAATTTAAGGGGGAACATGCACCGGGCCCCCTTGATTGCCTCAGTTGAAATTTGCCTCTGGCTACGATACTGCACCTGGTCACCCGAGCTGTGGTATGAAGTTAGTTGTACAGTCAAACCTGTGTTAGTGGTCTCCTCCATTAAGCAACCAACTTTTGTTATAGCAATCAGGGTTCAGATTCTCAATATGTTGTTTTTATTATACATTTGACCTCTATTAAGCAGTCACCTGTGTTAAGCAGCCACAGTTTGTGATCCCCTTAGCTGGCTGCTTAAGACAGGTTTGACAGTATATATACAAACAAAGAGAATATGATTCTGAATATACCAGTAAAAGCTAAAACAAGCTTTGAAATTCTTGAAATTAAAATCTAAAAGTAGATCTACTTTAATCAGAAATATTGCACACGTATATATCTGAGGTGGAGTTGCATGTTGTTTTTTCTGCCAAATGAAACGGGTCGTTTTTGATGATAGTAAATGTTCGCAAAATCAATATAAACTATAATTGCTTACGTTTTGCTAACCTGTACAATACGGTACATTTAAACCAGGTGCAGATCCAGGATGTTGGGTTAGGGTGGAGTGGAATTGAGCATCCAGAAACAATTTGAAAGTCGGCAGATAGTTCACTATCTAGCAGATAGTTTAATATAAAGCAAATAGTTTAACATAAAGCAGATAGTTTAATATAAAGCAGATAGTTTAACATAACGCAGATAGTTCAATATCTAGCAGATAGTTCAATATTTAATTAAATATTGACTATAATTACCAATCTAAGCAAATGGTTGTCCACCCATACAATACTGGACTCCTGCGGGATAGGTCAACACTCCACCCATACACAACCGAATCCTGGACTCCTGCGGGATAGGTCAACACTCCACCCATACAATACTGGACTCCTGTGGGATAGTTCAACACTCCACCCATACAATACTGGACTCCTGCGGGATAGGTCAACACTCCACCCATACAATACCGAACACTGGACACCTGTGGGATAGTTCAACACTCCACCCATACAATACCGTACCCTGGACTCCTGCGGGATAGTTTAACACTCCACCAATACAATAACGAACCCTGGACTCCTGCAGGATAGGTCAACACTATGTTACATATTGAGTTAAAATATTATAAGTTTCTAGTCAATGACGTCATTCACATACAACTGTGTACCAAGATCACTGTCAAAACCATATACAACAATTAACATGCACTGTTACAGACGGATCTGTAGCCCAGTGGTAACACGCTGGACTGGTAATCCAGGGATCGCGAGGTTCAATCCCCCGTCTGACCCTAATAAAATTAACAGTCTTTCAGATGGGACGTTAAACCAAGGTCTCGTGTCGGTGCTTTACACCGTGCACGTAAACAAACCAGAGGAGACACTGGAATGGGCCTCTGTCTGTATCATTGCACTATCCTCTAAAATCTAAAATGACTAATATCTTCAGGAGGCGTCGCTCATATGGGCAACCGGTAGCGACGATAAATAAACGTAAAACACACAAACCGCTGCAAAACATGTACAGTATAAGATATCTTATTTCTATGAAGATTGTTGAAATTGTTTTATTTCAATGCCATATGATTATTTTATCAGTTGGTTTGAAACTACAGTCAAACCTGTGCTAAAAGCCACCTCCGAATAAAGGCCGCATATGAAAAACTTGTCTCTAAAGACCACCATTTTTCTGTCCCGACGAGCCATTTTCAATGCATTTTAACCCTCTATTGAGAGACCACCTGCCAACAAAGGCCACTTTTTGACTTTCCCGAGGGTGGTCTTTATAGACAGGTTTGACTGCATATAGTGTAACACCTTTATTTTAAATTGCTTTACTTGTGTTTCTGACACGTTCATGACACATTGTCATTACCTCCAGATTCCTTGTATACTAATAATTTAAGTCCGATTTGATAGTATATTAAACGTTATTTCTTTTGCGATTGCGAGGCAAGTTCTTACAACTTATATTAATCACTCTCGTTGGCACGTATGAAAGCGTACATGTGGTCATTCGTGTGGGAGGAACCCGGAGAAAATACACTTGTCCGATCTAGCGACCACCGTACCATCTCACATACTTCCCGGTCCGAGGATCGAACCCGGGTTGCATTGGTGAGAAGCGAGCGCGCTAACCACTGCGCTAATCGGACATATTAGTATATGAGGGGTCTTTGAGATTGTGTCATGGACCTGTGATTCGTATGTTCGATAGTTTTATATGGTGTGTTCTCTGTGACCGAGTGTTACATCATGGAACTGTGATTCGTATGTTCGATAGTTTTATATGGTGTGTACTCTGTGACCGAGTGTTACATCATGGACCTGTGATTCGTATGTTCGATAGTTTTATATGGTGTGTTGTCTGTGACCGAGTGGTTACATCATGGACCTGTGATTCGTATATTCGATAGTTTTATATGGTGTGTTCTCTATGACCGAGTTGTTACATCATGGACCTGTAATTCGTATGTTCGATAGTTTTATATGGTGTGTTCTCTATGACCGAGTGGTTACATCATGGACCTGTGATTCGTATGTTCGATAGTTTTATATGGTGTGTTCTCTGTGACCGAGTGGATCATGGACCTGTGATTCGTATGTTCGATAGTTTTATATGGTGTGCTCTCTATGACCGAGTGGATCATGGACCTGTGATTCGTATGTTCGATAGTTTTATATGGTGTGTTCTCTGTGACTGAGTGGTTACATCATGGACCTGTGATTCGTATGTTCGATAGTTTTATATGGTGTGTTCTCTGTGACCGAGTGGTTACATCATGGACCTGTGATTCGTATGTTCGATAGTTTTATATGGTGTGTTCTCTGTGACCGAGTGGTTACATCATGGACCTGTGATTCGTATGTTCGATAGTTTTATATGGTGTGTTCTCTGTGACCGAGTGGATCATGGACCAGTGATTCGTATGTTCAATAGTTTTATATGGTGTGTTCTCTATGACCGAGTATTACATCATGGACCTGTGATTCGTATGTTCGATAGTTTTATATTGTGTGTTCTCTGTGACCGAGTGTTACATCATGGACCTGTGATTCGTATGTTCGATAGTTTTATATGGTGTGTTCTCTGTGACCGAGTGGTTACATCATGGACCTGTGATTCGTATGTTCGATAGTTTTATATGGTGTGTTCTCTGTGACCGAGTGGTTACATCATGGACCTGTGATTCGTATATTCGATAGTTTTATATGGTGTGTTCTCTATGACCGAGTTGTTACATCATGGACCTGTAATTCGTATGTTCGATAGTTTTATATTATGTGTTCTCTGTGACCGAGTGGATCATCGACCTGTGATTCGTATGTTCAATAGTTTTATATGGTGTGCTCTCTGTGACCGAGTGGATCATGGACCTGTGATTCGTATGTTCGATAGTTCTGTGACCGAGTGGATCATGGACCTGTGATTCGTATGTTCGATAGTTCTGTGACCGAGTGGATCATGGACCTGTGATTTGTATGTTCGATAGTTCTGTGACCGAGTGGATCATGGACCTGTGATTCGTATGTTCGATAGTTCTGTGACCGAGTGGTTACCATCATTGACTTCAAATCATTTGTTTATATAAGATGTATGTTTGAATCCCACTGGGGTGTTAATTATTGCATGTGAGGAAGCTATTCAGCTGACTTGTGGAAGGTCATAGGTTATATAGGGGTCCCATTTGTGCCTGAAATGCTCAGAGGGGCACGTGGGTCCTCATCCAAAAACAGCCGCTGTCCTACGCTGTCGTTGCGACATTCTATTATTGTACCAGCATACTTGTGGAAGGTCATAGGTTATATAGGGGTCCCATTTGTGCCTGAAATGGTCAGAGGGGCACGTGGGTCCTCATCCAAAAACAGCCGCTGTCCTACGCTGGCGTTGCGACATTCTATAATTGTACCAGCTGTCTTGTGGAAGGTCATAGGTTATATAGGGGTCCCATTTGTGCCGTCTGTGAGAGGACGTATTCTCTGACTTTGAGTCTCCATCAATATGCACATGTCGTGTCCAATTTCGGTTGTTGGTTTACGAAGTCATACGTGTATGCAACTATACATATCGCTTTACATTTGAATAATAATAATATAATAATAATAAAGACTTTATTTAACGAGAACTCATTTAACATATGTTAATCTACAATGTGGCCATCAACATATATACAAAACAAATACAATCAAACGATAGGACTATAAGTGAAAACTGCACATTGAACTATATAGTAATGTAACAGCTGAAAAGTAGAGAAACTATATAATATTATAAAATGGAATATGATGATACAGTCAAACCTGTCTTAAGCAGCCAGCCAAGGGAATCACATAATGTGGCTGCTTAGTACAGGTGGTTGCTTAATAGAGGTAAAATATATAATAAAACAACATATTGGGAATCTGGTAAGTGGCTGCTTAATACAGGTTGGCTGCTTAATAGAGGTGACCACTAACACAGGTTTGACTGTATATGGAATTGGCTAGTAGAGTAGAAAATGGGAATGAGACAATTAATGACAATAAATCTATATAACAATGTATGACTTATAGGCCTTACTTGAAAATAAGAATGAAATCAGTTTAAAGACTGGATAGAAACTGAAGTGGCTACCCCATTAGTCCCTCCTTTGTTCTATTAATAGCCACATAAAATGAATGTCTAACCACATGGCAGCTAGCCCTAGTCTGGGTTCCAGTCTGTCGAGTTTTAACTTTTTAACTTCTGGCACAATGACGTTGATGTTATCAGAAGCTTTTAATAGTCTCGGTGTTAAAATATATTTATTTGACTGACCATGCAAAATATATCAACGCCTGTTCCCAGACTAAGCTAACCCTAGAACATTAGACAATCAAGTTATTGTTCTCCTAGCCACATACATACCAGTTAGTGTGTGCGAACGGATGGACATATCATTGACATTAAGCGCTTCTATTCTATAACAGTGAAACGTCATTGGTCATTGAACGGGTCAGATGGGGGAGTGAGGGGGTGAGTGAGTGAGTGAGTGAGTGAGTGAGTGAGTGAGTGAGTGTGATGGGGGAGTGGGTGACTATATATAGGATCTTATACGAGTGGTACTTTTATGTTTCAGGTTCGATCACCCGTCTAACACTAATAAAATTAACAGTCTTTCAGATGGGACGTTAAACCGAGGTCTCGTGTCGGTATGTTAAACCGAGGTCTCGTGTCGGTGCTTTACACTGTGTACGTAAAAGAACCAGAGGAGACTCTGGAATGGGTCTCTGTCTGTATCGTACACTATCCTCTAAAATGACTAATCTCTTCAGGAGGCGTCGCTCATATGGGCAACCGGTAGCGACGATAAATAAACGTAAAACACGGTAATTTTATGAAACAAGTTTTTGGAATGTTGCTATTATGCGAGACTGTTGGCGACCTTGACCACGGGGGCGTACAGAGTACAATCTTTAACACCTTATATTAATCACCCTCGTTGACGAGGATGAAATCATGTAGATGATGTCAGGAAGTGTAGGGGGAACCCGGAGTACCCGGAGAAAACCCATCTGTCCGATCTAGCGACCACCGTACTACATGCAATTACAAAGGGCAGCAATCGTGTCGTGCCACAATTTCTAGCAACATTATAGTTACCTACCTTCATATGCTGTAACAGTCTGCTCAAAAATAAAGAATATTTATTTATTTCAATAAACATAGTCAAGTATAAATAATATGTACAGACCCGTAGCCACACAGTGACACCGAGGCAAATGAGGCACTCTCCTCGGTTAGAATTTGGCAAGTAACGACAGGAATATAGGGACACCGATAAAACTGCCTTCAGAATGCACAGACAAGCATACACAATAATAATTCGGGGGGGAGTCGCCTCAGATTCTGGCTACGGCACTGATATACATACACGTTTATTTGGCCTAATGTAAACAGCGGACGATGCCGTGTAGCAAGGTATTGCGCTATTCGCAATGATATAAACCAATAACATGAAACAACATACGGTTGCTTCTTACGGAGGTTGGTGCAACAAGTACTGGTTAACCGCTGGAGCCTGCCCAGGATGGGCAACCGGTAGCGACGTTAAACAATCTTTTTTTTTAAAACTTACTGTGATGATGGTACATGTATCTGTAGCAATATAGTTTATTTCACAATACAATATTTTGCCACGATTTCTATTTCTCTAATTACGGAACTATTCAAACGTGTATAGTTTTGTTTCTTTTCCCTTTCTTGTACAAGTTACAACATGCTTCGACATATCCTTGTTGAAACACATACCCAGAGGCCTGGACTATGCAGTGGAGCATTGTATATTTCACAATACAATCGTTTAGCACGATTAGAATTCTCCACATTTAAGTTGTCTAATCACGGAACTATTCAAACGTGTATAGTTGTATTTCTTTTCCCTTTCTTGTACAAGTTACAACAAACTTCGACATATCCTTGTTGAAACACATACCTAGAGGATATACAAGATCGTTTCCCTTTGAAATAATCTCCCTGATGAATGTACCTTCCTTGTTCAACTGTTGAATACAGTGTCCATTAAGACACACCACATAAACATTGCTATCACTATCTACATTAACTGACCATGGATTTATAAGATTTTTATGACTATACTGGAACACAAGTTTCCCGGACATGTCAACACAAATTAGTTTATTAGTAGTATATAATGATATATAAATGCGGTGCAATTTATCATCAAGAACAATGCTATGTGCACAACTCAGAGCATCACTGTATTCTTGGTTAAGTTGTATTGTTCCTGCATCTCTACCGTCCAGATGGAATCTTCTTAAAGTCCTGTCTGACCTTGTAATTAACTGCTTGTTCTGCTCATCGTATGTTAGTGCCGTTACTGGTGACGATGTTTGTACCGTTCGAATATGTTTCAATTCCGACTGAGATACACTCATGATATATAACTTATTTGCACCCTGTAAAGCCACAGCGAAGTTTGAACCTTCAACAACAGTCATTCCATATGGTTTGGTTGAACAGCTGTATGTTGATAGAAGTGTTCCATTTTGAACATCGTACAATTTCAGTTTAGGTGGTTCCTGTAGAGAAACAATCAGATAAATGTCGATCCACAGGCAATATCTTGGATAACAATCTCTTTCTTGTATGTCGATAGTTCGTTCACAGACGGCTGTCCTTTCTTTAAAATCCCTATACACAGGACACTGAGGACAGGAAGGCAATGTGGGATCAGTCGATAGCTCCTCAATATAAAGACATTTACTAAGTGTGTCGGAGAGTTCTTGCATTGCTTTGGTCTCCGTCATGGACAGTACAGTATTGCTTGCTTGTTCGTGACATGTTCTCAGTGTTTCTTCATATCTCTGCACGTCTGTCAATGTTTGTCTTTCCATGAGAAATATGTGCGTTTGTGGTCCAAATTCAGATGCCCTTTTCATTTTTTCAGATAATTTCTTGACCTCAGTTTTCATATTTTCAACAGCGTCTTTCTGTAAGGAACTCGCTTTATTTAAAGCCTTGCGCTTTACTGACATTTCCGACATAATCTTGTTTTCAAGTTTATTGTATGTTTCGTCTATACTTGTCTTTATCTCCTTCAGGCGACTCTTCACTTTTTTCTCCGCTACATCTAGGCCAGGTTGATAACCTGTTTCATGCTCTATTAATATATCCGCATGATTCAAGATATCTTCCAGCCGTTTAGGAATATTCGGGCTGCTTCCGATTTCTTCATTGCCTCTCACTTCATCAGCTAACGAAACCATATTTTCACATTTCCTATGGGTCACTATTGCACACTCATTGCAACACAGCTGGTCGTGGTCCTTACAGAGATATTTCACGTCCTCCGTGTTGTGCTTTGGACACTTTGAAATTTGTCTGAAATAGTCAATATCCTCCATATCTAGGTTACTGGCACTGTCAACCAGTTTATGATTTGTTGACGATTTACTTTTTTTGTGATGTCGTTTACACTCTTCACACAACTTTTCTGAACAGTCACAGCAGTAGATTATTGCTTCCGTCTTGATGTCCTCCCTTAGACACGGCTCACAGTGAGTATCTTCCAAATTCATTGTCAATTTACTATCATTTAAAATCGAAACTAGCGTAAAATTTATTGGAAGGTTCTCCACCCACTCTTCCGTACTGTTGAACTTATGGCTGTCTATTTGTGCATTCGACCTACAAATCGGACAATACACGTTTTGATTACCGGGTGTATCCGAGAGTTTGCGTACGTATCCAATTAAACAGAAATGACAGAATGAATGGAGACATGGCATAGATCGTGGTGTATCGTAAGTTTCCAAACATATACTACAACACAAGTAATCCTTGTTTATTACTACTTCGTTACGTGTCGCCATTTATAACTCCGCTAAAAATAGTCATTATCTTTATCTGTCAAGGACAGTATTTAGAAGCCAGCATTGTTAATTCTAGGATCCTCCCGTGTTATGTAATACAAGCCAGCATTGTTAATTCTAGTATCCTCTCGTGTTATGTAATACAAGCCGTATTGTTAATTCTAGTATCCTCTCGTGTTATGTAATACAAGCCAGCATCGTTAATTCTAGTATCCTCCCGTGTTATGTAATACAAGCCAGCATTGTTAATTCTAGTATCCTCCCGTGTTATGTAATACACGCCAGCATTGTTAATTCTAGGATCCTCTCGTGTTATGTAATACAAGCCAGCATTGTTAATTCTAGGATCCTCTCGTGTTATGTAATACAAGCCAGCATTGTTAATTCTAGGATCCTCCCATGTTATGTAATACAAGCCAGCATTGTTAATTCTAGTATCCTCCCATGTTATGTAATACAAGCCAGCATTGTTAATTCTAGGATCCTCCCATGTTATGTAATACAAGCCAGCATTGTTAATTCTAGTATCCTCCTCCCGTGTTATGTAATACAAGCCAGCATTGTTAATTCTAGTATCCTCTCGTGTTATGTAATACAAGCCAGCATTGTTAATTCTAGGATCCTCTCGTGTTATGTAATACAAGCCAGCATTGTTAATTCTAGGATCCTCCCAGGTTATGTAATACAAGCCAGCATTGTTAATTCTAGGATCCTCCCGTGTTATGTAATACAAACCAGCATTGTTAATTCTAGTATCCTCTCGTGTTATGTAATACAAGCCAGCATTGTTAATTCTAGGATCCTCCCAGTTTATGTAATACAAGCCAGCATTGTTAATTCTAGTATCCTCTCGTGTTATGTAATACAAGCCAGCATTGTTAATTCTAGGATCCTCTCGTGTTATGTAATACAAGCCAGCATTGTTAATTCTAGGATCCTCCCAGGTTATGTAATACAAGCCAGCATTGTTAATTCTAGGATCCTCCCGTGTTATGTAATACAAACCAGCATTGTTAATTCTAGTATCCTCTCGTGTTATGTAATACAAGCCAGCATTGTTAATTCTAAGATCCTCTCGTGTTATGTAATACAAGCCAGCATTGTTAATTCTAGGATCCTCTCGTGTTATGTAATACAAGCCAGCATTGTTAATTCTAGGATCCTCTCGTGTTATGTAATACAAGCCAGCATTGTTAATTCTAGGATCCTCCCATGTTATGTAATACAAGCCAGCATTGTTAATTCTAGTATCCTCTCGTGTTATGTAATACAAGCCAGCATTGTTAATTCTAGGATCCTCTCGTGTTATGTATTACAAGCCAGCATTGTTTCTTATAGTATCCTCCCGTGTTATGTAATACAAGCCAGCATTGTTAATTCTAGGATCCTCCCGTGTTATGTAATACAAGCCAGCATTGTTAATTCTAGGATCCTCCCATGTTATGTAATACAAGCCAGCATTGTTTCTTATAGTATCCTCCCGTGTTATGTAATACAAGCCAGCATTGTTAATTCTAGGATCCTCCCGTGTTATGTAATACAAGCCAGCATTGTTAATTCTAGGATCCTCCCGTGTTGTGTAATACAAGCCAGCATTGTTAATTCTAGTATCCTCCCGTGTTATGTAATACAAGCCAGCATTGTTAATTCTAGTATCCTCTCGTGTAATGTAATACAACCCAGCATTGTTAATTCTAGGATCCTCTCGTGTTATGTAATACAAGCCAGCATTGTTTCTTGTAGTATCCTCCCGTGTTATGTAATACAAGCCAGCATTGTTAATTCTAGTATCCTCTCGTGTTATGTAATACAAGCCAGCATTGTTAATTCTAGGATCTTCTCGTGTTATGTAATACAAGCCAGCATTGTTTCTAGTAGTATCCTCCCGTGTTATGTAATACACGCCAGCATTGTTTCTTGTAGTATCCTCCCGTGTTATGTAATACAAACCAGCATTGTTTCTTATAGTATCCTCCCGTGTTATGTAATACAAGCCAGCATTGTTAATTCTAGGATCCTCCCGTGTTATGTAATACAAACCAGCATTGTTAATTCTAGGATCCTCCCGTGTTATGTAATACAAACCAGCATTGTTAATTCTAGTATCCTCCCGTGTTATGTAGTACAAGCCAGCATTGTTAATTCTAGTATCCTCTCGTGTTATGTAATACAAACCAGCATTGTTAATTCTAGTATCCTCTCGTGTTATGTAGTACAAGCCAGCATTGTTAATTCTAGGATCCTCCCGTGTTATGTAATACAAGCCAGCATTGTTAATTCTAGGATCCTCCCGTGTTATGTAATACAAGCCAGCATTGTTAATTCTAGGATCCTCTCGTGTTATGTAATACAAGCCAGCATTGTTAATTCTAGTATCCTCCCGTGTTATGTAATACAAGCCAGCATTGTTAATTCTAGTATCCTCTCGTGTTATGTAATACAAGCCAGCATTGTTAATTCTAGTATCCTCCCGTGTTATGTAATACAAGCCAGCATTGTTAATTCTAGTATCCTCCCGTGTTATGTAATACAATCCAGCATTATTAATTCTAGTATCCTCTCGTGTTATGTAATACAAGCCAGCATTGTTAATTCTAGTATCCTCCCGTGTTATGTAATACAAGCCAGCATTGTTAATTCTATTATCCTCCCGTGTTATGTAATACAAGCCCGCAATGTTAATTCTAGTATCCTCTCGGGTTATTTAATACAAGCCCGCATTGTTAATTCTAGTACCCTCTCGTGTTATGTAATACAAGCCAGCATTGTTAATTCTAGTACCATCCCGGGTTATGTAATACAAGCCCGCAATGTTAATTCTAATATCCTCCCGTGTTATGTAATACAAGCCAGCATTGTTAATTCTAGTATCCTCTCGTGTTATGTAATACAAGCCAGCATTGTTAATTCTAGGATCCTCTCGTGTTATGTAATACAAGCCAGCATTGTTTCTTATAGTATCCTCCCGTGTTATGTAATACAAGCCCGCAATGTTAATTCTAGTATCCTCTCGGGTTATGTAATACAAGCCCGCATTGATAATTCTAGTACCCTCTCGTGTTATGTAATACAAGCCAGCATTGTTAATTCTAGTACCATCCCGGGTTATGTAATACAAGCCAGCATTGTTAATTCTAGTATCCTCTCGTGTTATGTAATACAAGCCAGCATTGTTAATTCTAGTATCCTCTCGTGTTATGTAATACAAGCCAGCATTGTTAATTCTAGTATCCTCCCGTGTTATGTAATACAAGCCAGCATTGTTAATTCTAGTATCCTCTCGTGTTATGTAATACAAGCCAGCATTGTTAATTCTAGTATCCTCCCGTGTTATGTAATACAAGCCAGCATTGTTAATTCTAGTATCCTCCCGTGTTATGTAATACAAGCCCGCAATGTTAATTCTAGTATCCTCCCGTGTTATGTAATACAAGCCAGCATTGTTAATTCTAGTATCCTCTCGTGTTATGTAATACAAGCCAGCATTGTTAATTCTAGGATACTCTCGTGTTATGTAATACAAGCCAGCATTGTTTCTTATAGTATCCTCCCGTGTTATGTAATACAAGCCCGCAATGTTAATTCTAGTATCCTCTCGGGTTATGTAATACAAGCCCGCATTGATAATTCTAGTACCCTCTCGTGTTATGTAATACAAGCCAGCATTGTTAATTCTAGTACCATCCCGGGTTATGTAATACAAGCCAGCATTGTTAATTCTAATATCCTCCCGTGTTATGTAATACAAGCCAGCATTGTTAATTCTAGGATCCTCCGTGTTATGTAATCAACCAGCATGTTAATTCTAGTATCCTCCCGTGTTATGTAATACAAACCAGCATTGTTAATTCTAGTATCCTCTCGTGTTATGTAATACAAACCAGCATTGTTAATTCTAGTATCCTCTCGTGTTATGTAATACAAGCCAGCATTGTTAATTCTAGTATCCTCCCGTGTTATGTAATACAAGCCAGCATTGTTAATTCTAGGATCCTCCCGTGTTATGTAATACAAGCCAGCATTGTTAATTCTAGGATCCTCCCGTGTTATGTAATACAAGCCAGCATTGTTAATTCTAGTATCCTCCCGTGTTATGTAATACAAGCCAGCATTGTTAATTCTAGTATCCTCCCGTGTTATGTAATACAAGCCAGCATTGTTAATTCTAGTATCCTCTCGTGTTATGTAATACAAGCCAGCATTGTTAATTCTAGTATCCTCTCGTGTTATGTAATACAAGCCAGCATTGTTAATTCTAGTATCCTCTCGTGTTATGTAATACAAGCCAGCATTGTTAATTCTAGTATCCTCCCGTGTTATGTAATACAAGCCAGCATTGTTAATTCTAGTATCCTCTCGTGTTATGTAATACAAGCCAGCATTGTTAATTCTAGGATCCTCCCGTGTTATGTAATACAAGCCAGCATTGTTAATTCTAGGATCCTCCCGTGTTATGTAATACAAGCCAGCATTGTTAATTCTAGTATCCTCCCGTGTTATGTAATACAAGCCAGCATTGTTAATTCTAGTATCCTCTCGTGTTATGTAATACAAGCCAGCATTGTTAATTCTAGTATCCTCTCGTGTTATGTAATACAAGCCAGCATTGTTAATTCTAGTATCCTCTCGTGTTATGTAATACAAGCCAGCATTGTTAATTCTAGGATCCTCCCGTGTTATGTAATACAAGCCAGCATTGTTAATTCTAGGATCCTCCCGTGTTATGTAATACAAGCCAGCATTGTTAATTCTAGGATCCTCCCGTGTTATGTAATACAAGCCAGCATTGTTAATTCTAGTATCCTCTCGTGTTATGTAATACAAGCCAGCATTGTTAATTCTAGTATCCTCTCGTGTTATGTAATACAAGCCAGCATTGTTAATTCTAGTATCCTCCCGTGTTATGTAATACAAGCCAGCATTGTTAATTCTAGTATCCTCCCGTGTTATGTAATACAAGCCAGCATTGTTAATTCTAGGATCCTCCCATGTTATGTAATACAAGCCAGCATTGTTAATTCTAGGATCCTCCCGTGTTATGTAATACAAGCCAGCATTGTTTCTTATAGTATCCTCTCGTGTTATGTAATACAAGCCAGCATTGTTAATTCTAGGATCCTCCCGTGTTATGTAATACAAGCCAGCATTGTTAATTCTAGTATCCTCTCGTGTTATGTAATACAAGCCAGCATTGTTAATTCTAGGATCCTCCCGTGTTATGTAATACAAGCCAGCATTGTTAATTCTAGGATCCTCTCGTGTTATGTAATACAAACCAGCATTGTTAATTCTAGTATCCTCTCGTGTTATGTAATACAAGCCAGCATTGTTAATTCTAGTATCCTCCCGTGTTATGTAATACAAGCCAGCATTGTTAATTCTAGTATCCTCCCGTGTTATGTAATACAAGCCAGCATTGTTAATTCTAGTATCCTTCCGTGTTATGTAATACAAGCCAGCATTGTTAATTCTAGGATCCTCCCGTGTTATGTAATACAAGCCAGCATTGTTAATTCTAGGATCCTCCCGTGGTATGTAACACAAGCCAGCATTGTTAATTCTAGTATCCTCCCGTGTTATGTAATACAAGCCAGCATTGTTAATTCTAGGATCCTCCCGTGTTATGTAATTCAAGCCAGCATTGTTAATTCTAGGATCCTCTCGTGTTATGTAATACAAACCAGCATTGTTAATTCTAGGATCCTCCCGTGTTATGTAATACAAGCCAGCATTGTTTCTTATAGTATCCTCTCGTGTTATGTAATACAAGCCAGCATTGTTAATTCTAGGATCCTCCCGTGTTATGTAATACAAGCCAGCATTGTTAATTCTAGGATCCTCTCGTGTTATGTAATACAAACCAGCATTGTTAATTCTAGTATCCTCTCGTGTTATGTAATACAAGGCAGCATTGTTAATTCTAGGATCCTCCCGTGTTATGTAATACAAGCCAGCATTGTTAATTCTAGTATCCTCCCGTGTTATGTAATACAAGCCAGCATTGTTAATTCTAGTATCCTCCCGTGTTATGTAATACAAGCCAGCATTGTTAATTCCAGGATCCTCCCGTGTTATGTAATACAAGCCAGCATTGTTAATTCTAGGATCCTCCCGTGTTATGTAATACAAGCCAGCATTGTTACTTCTAGGATCCTATCGTGTTAGGTAATACAAGCCAGCATTGTTAATTCTAGTATCCTCACGTGTTATGTAATACAAGCCACCATTGTTATTTCTAGTATCCTCACGTGTTATGTAATAAAAGCCAGCATTGTTACTTCTAGGATCCTCTCGTGTTAGGTAATACAAGCCAGCATTGTTAATTCTAGTATCCTCCCGTGTTATGTAATACAAGCCAGCATTGTTAATTTTAGTATCCTCCCGTGTTATGTAATACAAACCAGCATTGTTAATTCTAGTATCCTCTCGTGTTATGTAATACAAGCCAGCATTGTTAATTCTAGTATCCTCCCGTGTTATGTAATACAAGCCAGCATTGTTAATTCTAGTATCCTCCCGTGTTATGTAATACAAGCCACCATTGTTAATTCTAGTATCCTCACGTGTTATGTAATACAAGCCAGCATTGTTAATTATAGGATCCTCCCGTGTTATGTAATACAAGCCAGCATTGTTAATTCTAGTATCCTCCCGTGTTATGTAATACAAGCCAGCATTGTTATTTCTAGTATCCTCCCGTGTTATGTAATACAAGCCAGCATTGTTACTTCTAGGACCCTCCCCGTGTTATGTAATACAGGCCAGCATTGTTAATTCTAGGACCCTCCCGTGTTATGTAATACAAGCCAGCATTGTTAATTCTAGGACCCTCCGGTGTTATGTAATACAAGCCAGCATTGTTAATTCTAGGACCCTCCCGTGTTATGTAATACAAGCCAGAATTGTTAATTCTAGGACCCTCCCGTGCTATGTAATACAAACCAGCATTATTAATTCTAGTATCCTCCCGTGTTATGTAATACAAGCCAGCATGGTTAATTCTAGTATCCTCTCGTGTTATGTAATACAAGCCATCATTTTTAATTCTAGTATCCTCCCGTGTTATGTAATACAAGCCAGCATTGTTAATTCTAGTATCCTCCCGTGTTATGTAATACAAGCCAGCATTGTTAATTCTAGTATCCTCTCGTGTTATGTAATACAAGCCATCATTTTTAATTCTAGTATCCTCCCGTGTTATGTAGTACAAGCTAGCATTGTTAATTCTAGGATCCTCCCGTGTTATGTAGTACAAGCCAGCATTGTTAATTCTAGGATCCTCCCGTGTTATGTAATACAAGCCAGCATTGTTAATTCTAGGATCACCCCGTGTTATGTAATACAAGCCAGCATTGTTAATTCTAGTATCCTCTCGTGTTATGTAATACAAGCCATCATATTTAATTCTAGTATCCTCCCGTGTTATGTAATACAAGCTAGCATTGTTAATTCTAGGATCCTCCCGTGTTATGTAGTACAAGCTAGCATTGTTAATTCTAGGATCCTCCCGTGTTATGTAATACAAGCCAGCATTGTTAATTCTAGGATCCCCCCGTGTTATGTAATACAAGCCAGCATTGTTAATTCTAGTATCCTCTCGTGTTATGTAATACAATCCAGCATTGTTAATTCTAGTATCCTCTCGTGTTATGTAATACAAGCCAGCATTGTTAATTCTAGTATCCTCCCGTGTTATGTAATACAAGCCAGCATTGTTAATTCTAGTATCCTCCCGTGTTATGTAATACAAGCCAGCATTGTTAATTCTAGTATCCTCCCGTGTTATGTAATACAAGCCAGCATTGTTAATTCTAGTATCCTCTCATGTTATGTAATACAAGCCAGCATTGTTAATTCTAGTATCCTCCCGTGTTATGTAATACAAGCCAGCAATGTTGATTCTGGTATCCTCCCGTGTTATGTAATACAAGCCAGCATTGTTAATTCTAGGATCCTCCCGTGTTATGTAATACAAGCCAGCATTGTTAATTCTAGGATCCTCCCGTGTTATGTAATACAAGCCAGCATTGTTAATTCTAGTATCCTCCCGTGTTATGTAATACAAGCCAGCATTGTTAATTCTAGGATCCTCCCGTGTTATGTAATACAAGCCAGCATTGTTAATTCTAGTATCCTCCCGTGTTATGTAATACAAGCCAGCATTGTTAATTATAGTATCCTCTCATGTTATGTAATACAAGCCAGCATTGTTAATTCTAGGATCCTCTCATGTTATGTAATACAAGCCAGCATTGTTAATTCTAGGATCCTCCCGTGTTATGTAATACAAGCCAGCATTGTTAATTCTAGTATCCTCTCGTGTTATGTAATACAAGCCAGCATTGTTAATTCTAGTATCCTCTAGTGTTATGAAATACAAGCCAGCCTTGTTAATTCTAGTATCCTCTCGTGTTATGTAATACAAGCCAGCATTGTTAATTCTAGTATCCTCCCGTGTTATGTAATACAAGCCAGCATTGTTAATTCTAGGATCCTCCCAGGTTATGTAAAACAATCCAGCATTGTTAATTCTAGGATCCTCCCGTGTTATGTAATACAATCCAGCATTGTTTCTTATAGTATCCTCTTGTGTTATGTAATACAAGCCAGCATTGTTAATTCTAGGATCCTCCCGTGTTATGTAATACAAGCCAGCATTGTTAATTCTAGGATCCTCCCGTGTTATGTAATACAAGCCAGCATTGTTAATTCTAGTATCCTCCCGTGTTATGTAATACAAGCCAGCATTGTTAATTATAGTATCCTCTCGTGTTATGTAATACAAGCCAGCATTGTTAATTCTAGGATCATCCCGTGTTATGTAATACAAACCAGCATTGTTAATTCTAGGATCCTCTCGTGTTATGTAATACAAGCCAGCATTGTTAATTCTAGTATCCTCTCGTGTTATGTAATACAAGCCAGCATTGTTAATTCTAGTATCCTCCCGTGTTATGTAATACAAGCCAGCATTGTTAATTCTAGTATCCTCCCGTGTTATGTAATACAAGCCAGCATTGTTAATTCTAGTATCCTCCCGTGTTATGTAATACAAGCCAGCATTGTTAATTCTAGTATCCTCTCGTGTGTTTTAATACAAGCCAGCATTGTTAATTCTAGGATCCTCCCGTGTTATGTAATACAAACCAGCATTGTTAATTCTAGGATCCTCCCGTGTTATGTAATACAAGCCAGCATTGTTAATTCTAGTATCCTCCCGTGTTATGTAATACAAGCCAGCATTGTTAATTCTAGTATCCTCTCGTGTTATGTAATACAAGCCAGCATTGTTAATTCTAGTATCCTCCCGTGTTATGTAATACAAGCCAGCATTGTTAATTCTAGGATCCTCCCGTGTTATGTAATACAAGCCAGCATTGTTAATTCTAGGATCCTCCCGTGTTATGTAATACAAGCCAGCATTGTTAATTCTAGGATCCTCTCGTGTTATTTAATACAAGCCAGCATTGTTAATACTAGTATCCTCTCGTGTTATGTAATACAAGCCAGCATTGTTAATTCTAGTATCCTCCCGTGTTATGTAATACAAGCCAGCATTGTTAATTTTAGGATCCTCCCTTGTTATGTAATACAAACCAGCATTGTTAATTCTAGGATCCTCTCGTGTTATGTAATACAAGCCAGCATTGTTAATTCTAGGATCCTCCCGTGTTATGTAATACAAACCAGCATTGTTAATTCTAGGATCCTCTCGTGTTATGTAATACAAGCCAGCATTGTTAATTCTAGTATCCTCTCGTGTTATGTAATACAAGCCAGCATTGTTAATTATAGAATCCTCTCGTGTTATGTAATACAAGCCAGCATTGTTAATTCTAGGATCCTCCCGTGTTATGTAATACAAGCCAGCATTGTTAATTCTAGGTGCTTCTATGAGGGAAAGGGTTTATGAACATTGGTTTGGCTACTACATTGTTAATGTGTGTTGTATTGGTAATGGCGTCAAGAGGTGCTTCTATGAGGGAAAGGGTTTATGAACATTGGTTTGGCTACTACATTGTCAATGTATGTCGTATTGGTAATGGCATCTCAAGAGGTACTTCTATGAGGGAAAGGGTTTATGAACATTGGTTTGGCTACTACATTGTCAATGTATGTTGTATTGGTGATGGCGTCAAGAGGTGCTTCTATGAGGGAAAGGGTTTATGAACATTGGTTTGGCTACTACATTGTCAATGTATGTCGTATTGGTAATGGCATCTCAAGAGGTGCTTCTATGAGGGAAAGGGTTTATGAACATTGGTTTGGCTACTACATTGTCAATGTATGTCGTATTGGTAATGGCGTCAAGAGGTGCTTCTATGAGGGAAAGGGTTTATGAAAATTGGTTTGGCTACTACATTGTCAATGTATGTTGTATTGGTAATGGCATCAAGAGGTGCTTCTATGAGGGAAAGGGTTTATGAACATTTGTTTGGCTACTACATTGTCAATGTATGTTGTATTGGTAATGGCGTCAAGAGGTGCTTCTATGAGGGAAAGGGTTTATGAAAATTGGTTTGGCTACTACATTGTCTTATCTATGAGGGAAATGGTTAAGATGTAGTATTTGTCTTTCCGTTGTTTATTGGCGATTAAAACATGGTTTGAAGTTCTGACGCATAGAAATTAACCATCTCAGAACGACAAACCATGTTTTGAAAAATAAATCACGCAAATACAAATATTATTTTAATTCTAACGTGATCAAAATATGTAAAAAGTGCAAAAATAGTTTTAGAAAGCCACAAATGACGTCACAAAACTACAAATATGACATCCATTTGACATCACGCGCTAAGCCATGTTTTATTGTAGATTTAACAATGGTAAATTCCTTCTTTGCATATACAGACAAAATGCCCAGCCATGTTATAATCGTTATTGCGAAATAAATGCATATACACATGTAGATTCTATATTGACAGCAAGAATGTGCAGTCTATTTAGGGGATTTCACGACAACGGGCACCTTTATGTGGTGGAGGAAGACACCCTGGTGCCCAATGCGAGTGTTGCCATGGACCCTAATAGAACCACTGACTTTACGCAAGTCTGCTGCATAACGTTTTCATATGAAAGAGAAAGACACTCCTTGTGGGTTCCTGCAGTGGAAGTCGTGATAGCGCAGTGGATGCGCGTTTGCTTCAGGTACGAAAGTTCCGGAGTTCGAGCCCCACTGGAGCCGTTACGATTGTGCCCTTAGGCAAGGCATTTTAATTCCACATGTCTCTTCTCTCTCCCTCGTGGCGATGGATTCCATCAGGAATGAGGTCTCGAGAGTGATTAATATAAGTTGTAAAAACTTGTTTCGCAATCAAGCTAAAATAAATGTGTATGAACTAAGTGGTGAGGGTCAAGTTGGCCGAAATGAATGGCAATAGCAACCTCAGGCCCGTAGCCACCTCATGCCCGTAGCAACCTCATGCCCGTAGCCACCTCAGGCCCGTAACAACCTCAGGCCCATAACAACCTCAGGCCCGTAGCCACACTGAGGCACAATGAGAGAAGTTTCCAAAGCAAAAAATAAATAAATAAAATGCCAAATATATCTCATTGCTGTATAAAATGTTGACTGCTATAGAGCTGAAAGGTCAGAACATATTTATACGTCTAAACTCATCATAAACATGCAGGAAATCGCTTCTATACCCCAACAAATTTAAGGGGGAACATGCCGATAGCAGATAGTTCAATATATAGCAGATAGTTCAATATATAGCAGATAGTTCAATATCTAGCAGATAGTTCAATATCTAGCAGATAATTCAATATATAGCAGATAGTTCAATATATAGCAGATAGTTAAATATATAGCAGATAGTTCAATATATAGCAGATAGTTCAATATATAGCAGATAGTTCAGTATCTAGCAGATAGTTCAATATATAGAAGATAGTTCAATATATATCAGATAGTTCAATATATAGCAGATAGTTCAATATCTAGCAGATAATTCAATATATAGCAGATAGTTCAATATCTAGCAGATAGTTCAATATCTAGCAGATAGTTCAATATATAGCAGATAATTCAATATCTAGCAGATAGTTCAATATATAGCAGATAATTCAATATCTAGCAGATAATTCAATATCTAGCAGATAGTTCAATATCTAGCAGATAGTTCAATATCTAGCAGATAGTTCAATATATATCAGATAATTCAATATCTAGCAGATAGTTCAATATCTAGCAGATAGTTCAATATATAGCAGATAGTTCAATATCTAGCAGATAGTTCAATATATAGCAGATAATTCAATATCTAGCAGATAGTTCAATATATAGCAGATAATTCAATATCTAGCAGATAGTTCAATATCTAGCAGATAGTTCAATATCTAGCAGATAGTTCAATATATAGCAGATAATTCAATATCTAGCAGATAGTTCAATATCTAGCAGATAGTTCAATATATAGCAGATAATTCAATATCTAGCAGATAATTCAATATATAGCAGATAGTTCAATATCTAGCAGATAGTTCAATATCTAGCAGATAGTTCAATATATAGCAGATAGTTCAGAATACAGCAGATAGTTTGATATAAAGCAGATAGTTTAACATAAAGCAAATAGTTCAATATCTAGCAGATAGTTCAATATCTAATTAAATATTGACTATAATTACCAATCTAAACAAATAGTTGTCTACCCATACAATACTGGACTCCTGCGGGATAGGTCAACACTCCACCCATACAATAACGAACCCTGGACTCCTGCAGGATAGTTCAACACTCTACCCATACAATAACGAACCCTGGACTCCTGCGGGATAGTTCAACACTCCACCCATACAATAACGAACCCTGGACTCCTGCAGGATAGTTCAACACTCTACCCATACAATAACGAACCCTGGACTCCTGCAGGATAGGTCAACACTCCACCCATACAATACCGAACCCTGGACTGCTGCGGGATAGTTCAACACTCCACCCATACAATAACGAACCCTGGACTCCTGCAGGATAGGTCAACACTATGTTACATATTGAGTTAAAATATTATAAATTTCTAGTCAATGACGTCATTCACATACAACTGTGTACCAAGATCACTGTCAAAACCATATAAAGTGTTACAACAATTAACATGCACTGTTACAGACGGATCTGTAGCCCAGTGGTAACACGCTGGACTGGTAATCCAGGGATCGCAGGTTCGATCCCCCGTCTGACCCTAATAAAATTAACAGTCTTTCAGATGTGACGTTAAACCGAGGTCTTGTGTCGGTGCTTTACACCGTGCACGTAAAAGAACCAGAGGAGACACTGAAATGGGTCTCTGTCTGTATCATTGCACTATCCTCCAAAATCTAAAATGACTAATATCTTCAGGAGGCGTCGCTCATATGGGCAACCGGTAGCGACGATAAATAAACGTAAAACACACAAACTGCTGCAAAACATGTACAGTATAAGATATCTTATTTCTATATCGATTGTTGAAATTGTTTTATTTCAATGCCATATGATTATTTTATCAGTTGGTTTGAAACTACAGTCAAACCTGTGCTAAAAGCCACCTCCGAATAAAGGCCGCATATGAAAAACCTGTCTCTAAAGACCACCATTTTTCTGTCCCGTCGAGACATTTTCAATGCATTTTAACCCTCTATTAAGAGGTCACCTGCCAACAAAGGCCACTTTTTGACTTTCCCGAGGGTGGCCTTTATAGACAGGTTTGACTGTATATAGTGTAACACCTTTATTTTAAATTGCTTTACTTGTGTTTCTGACATGTTCATGACACCGTGTCATTACCGCCAGATTCCTTGTATACTAATAATTTAAGTCCGATTTATTAGTATATTAAACGTTATTTCTTTTACAACGATTGCGAAGCAAGTTCTTACAACTTATATTAATCACTCTCGTTGGCACGTATGAAAGCGTACATGTGGTCATTCATGTGGGAGGAACCCGGAGAAAACCCACCTGTCCGATATAGCGACCACCGTACCATCTCGCATACTTCCCGGTCCGAGGATCGAACCCGGGTTGCATTTGTGAGAAGCGAGCGTGCTAACCACTGCGTTAATCGGACATATTAGTATATGAGGGGTGTTTGAGATTGTGTCATGGACCTGTGATTCGTATGTTCGATAGTTCTACATGGTGTGTTCTCTGTGACTGAGTGTTGCATCATGGACCTGTGATTCGTATGTTCGATAGTTGTATATGGTGTGTTCTCTGTGACCGAGTGGTTACATCATGGACCTGTGATTCGTATGTTCGATAGTTTTATATGGTGTATTCTCTGTGACCGAGTGCTTAAATCATTGACCTGTGATTCGTATGTTCAATATTTTTATATGGTGTATTCTCTGTGACCAAGTGGTTACATCATTGACCTGTGATTCGTATGTTCAATAGTTTTGTATGGTGTATTCTCTGTGACCAAGTGGTTACATTATGGACCTGTGATTCGTATGTTCAATAGTTTTATATGGTGTATTCTCTGTGACCAAGTGGTTACATCATTGACCTGTGATTCGTATGTTCAATAGTTTTATATGGTGTATTCTCTGTGACCGAGTGGTTACATCATGGACCTGTGATTCGTATGTTCAATAGTTTTATATGGTGTATTCTCTGTGACTGAGTGGTTACATCATGGACCTGTGATTCGTATGTTCAATAGTTTTATATGGTGTATTCTCTGTGACTGAGTGGTTACATCATGGACCTGTGAATCGTATGTTCGATAGTTTTATATGGTGTGCTCTCTGTGACCGAGTGTTACATCATGGACCTGTGATTCGTATGTTCGATAGTTTTATATGGTGTGTTCTCTATGACCGAGTGGTTACATCATGGACCTGTGATTCGTATGTTCGATAGTTTTATATGGTGTGTTCTCTATGACCGAGTGTTACATCATGGACCTGTGATTCGTATGTTCGATAGTTTTATATGGTGTGTTCTCGATGACCGAGTGTTACATCATGGACCTGTGATTCGTATGTTCGATAGTTTTATATGGTGTGCTCTCTGTGACCGAGGGTTACATCATGGACCTGTGATTCGTATGTTCGATAGTTTTATATGGTGTGTTCTCTATGACCGAGTGTTACATCATGGACCTGTGATTCGTATGTTCGATAGTTTTATATGGTGTGTTCTCTATGACCGAGTGTTACATCATGGAACTGTGATTCGTATGTTCGATAGTTTTATATGGTGTGTTCTCTATGACCGAGTGTTACATCATGGACCTGTGATTCGTATGTTCGATAGATTTATATGGTGTGCTATCTGTGACCGAGGGTTACATCATGGACCTGTGATTCGTATGTTCGATAGTTTTATATGGTGTGTTCTCTGTGACCGAGTGGTTACATCATGGACCTGTGATTCGTATGTTCGATATTTTTATATGGTGTGTTCTCTGTGACCGAGTGATGCATCATGGACCTATGATTCGTATGTTAGATAGTTTTATATGGTGTGTTCTCTGTGACCGAGTGGTTACATCATGGACCTGTGATTCGTATGTTCGATAGTTTTATATGGTGTGTTCTCTGTGACCGAGTGGTTACATCATGGACCTGTGATTCGTATGTTCGATAGTTTTATATGGTGTGTTCTCTGTGACCGAGTGGTTACATCATGGACCTGTGATTCGTATGTTCGATAGTGTTATATGGTTTGCTCTCTGTGACTGAGTGTTACATCATGGACCTGTGATTCGTATGTTCGATAGTTTTATATTGTGCGTTCTCTGTGACCGAGTGATCACATCATGGACCTGTGATTCGTATGTTCAATAGTTTTATATGGTGTGTTCTCTGTGACCGAGTGGTTACATCATGGACCTGTGATTCGTATGTTCGATAGTTTTAAATGGTGTGTTCTCTATGACCGAGTGGTTACATCATGGACCTGTGATTCGTATGTTCGATAGTTTTAAATGGTGTGTTCTCTATGACCGAGTGGTTACATCATGGACCTGTGATTCGTATGTTCGATAGTTTTAAATGGTGTGTTCTCTATGACCGAGTGGTTACATCATGGACCTGTGATTCGTATGTTCGATAGTTTTAAATGGTGTGTTCTCTATGACCGAGTGGTTACATCATGGACCTGTGATTCGTATGTTCGATAGTTTTAAATGGTGTGTTCTCTATGACCGAGTGGTTACATCATGGACCTGTGATTCGTATGTTCGATAGTTTTAAATGGTGTGTTCTCTATGACCGAGTGGTTACATCATGGACCTGTGATTCGTATGTTCGATAGTTTTAAATGGTGTGTTCTCTATGACCGAGTGGTTACATCATGGACCTGTGATTCGTATGTTCGATAGTTTTAAATGGTGTGTTCTCTATGACCGAGTGGTTACATCATGGACCTGTGATTCGTATGTTCGATAGTTTTAAATGGTGTGTTCTCTATGACCGAGTGGTTACATCATGGACCTGTGATTCGTATGTTCGATAGTTTTATATGACTTCAAATCATTTGGTTGTATAAGATGTATGTTTGAATCCCACTGGAGTGTTAATTATTGCATGTGAGGAAGCTATTCAGGTAACTTGTGGAAGGTCATAGGTTATATAGGGGTCCCATTTGTGCCTGACATGCTCGGAGGGGCACCGTGGGTCCTTAACCAAAAACAGCCGCTGTCCTACGCTGTCTGTGCGACATTCTATAATTGTACCAGCTGACTTGTGGAAGGTCATAGGTTATATAGGGGTCCCATTTGTGCCGTCTGTGAGTGGACGTATTCTCTGACTTTGAGTCTCCATCAATATGCACATGTCGTGTCCAATTTCGGTTGTTGGTTTACGAGGTCATACGTGTATGCAACTATGCATATCGCTTTACATTTGAATAATAATAATATAATAATAATAAAGACTTTATTTAACGAGAATTCATTTAACATATGTTAATCTACAATGAGGCCATCAACATATATACAAAACAAATGCAATCAAACGATAGGACTATAGGTGAAAACTGCACATTGAATTATATAGTAATGTAAAAGCTGAAAAGTAGAGAAACTATATAATATTATAAAATGGAATATGATGATACAGTTAAACCTGTCTTAAGCAGCCAGCCAAGGGAATCACAGAATGTTGCTGCTTAGTACAGGTGGCTGCTTAATAGAGGTAAAATATATAATAAAACAACATATTGGGAATCTGCTAAGTGGCTGCTTAATACAGGTTGGCTGCTTAATAGAGGTGACCATTAACACAGGTTTGACTGTATATGGAATTGGCTAGTAGAGTATAAAATGGGAATGAGACAATTAATGACACTAAATCTATATAACAATGTATGACTTATAGGCCTTACTTGAAAATAAGAATGAAATCAGTTTAAAGACTGGATGGAAACTGAAGTGGCTACCCCATTAGTCCCTCCTTTGTTCTATTAATAGCCACATAAAATGAATTTCTAACCACATGGCAGCTAACCCTAGTCTGGGTTCCAGTCTGTCAATTGTTCACTTTTTAACTTCTGGCAAAATGACGTTGATGTTATCAGAAGCTTTTAATAGTCTCGGTGTTAAAATATATTTATTTGACTGACCATGCAAAATATATCAACGCCTGTTCCCAGACTAAGCTAACATTAGACGCTCGAGTTATTGTTCTCCTAGCCACATACATACCAGTTAGTGTGTGCGGACGGATGGACATATCATTGACATTAAGGGCTTCTATTCTATAACAGTGAAACGTCATTGGTCATTGAGCGGGTGAGATGGGGGAGTGAGGGTTGAGTGAGTGAGTGAGATGGGGGAGTGGGTGACTATATATAGGATCTTACACGAGTGGTAATTTTATGTTTCAGGTTCGATCCCCCGTCTAACACTAATAAAATTAACAGTCTTTCAGATGGGACGTTAAACCGAGGTCTTGTGTCGGTGCTTTACACCGTGCACGTAAAAGAACCAGAGGAGACTCTGGAAAGGTCTCTGTCTGTATCATTGCACTATCCTCCAAAATCTAAAATGACTAATCTCTTCAGGAGGCGTCGCTCATATGGGCAACCGGTAGCGACGATAAATAAACGTAAAACACACACGGTAATTCTATGAAACAAGTTTTGGAATGTTGCTATTATGTGAGACTTTTGGCGACCTTGACCACGGAGGCGTACAGAGTACAATCTTTAACACCTTATATTAATCATTGGCGAGGATGAAAGCGTGTAGAAGATGTCAGGAAGTGTAGGGGGAACCCGGAGTACCCGGAGAAAACCCATCTGTCCGATATAGCGACCACCGTACTACATGCAATTACAAAGGGCAGCAATCGTGTCGAGCCACAATTTCTAGCAACATTATAGTTACCTCCCTTCATATGCTGTAACACTGCTCAAAAATAAAGAATATTTATTTATTTCAATAAACATAGTCAAGTATAAATAATATGTACAGGCCCATAGCCACACAGTGACACTGAGGAATATGAGGCACTCTCCTTGGTTAGAATTTGGCACGTATCGACAGGAATATAGGGACACCGAAAAAACTGCCCCCAGAATGCACAGACAAGCATACACAATAATAATTCGGTGTGGGGGATTCTGGCTACGGCACTGATATACATACACGTTTATTTGGCCTAATGTAAACAGAGGAAGATGCCGTGTAGCATTGTATTGCGCTATTCGCAATGATATAAACCAATAACATGAAAACATACGGTTGCCTCTTAAGGAGGTTGGTGCAACAAGTACTGGTTAACCGCTGGAGCCTGCCCAGGATGGGCAACCGGTAGCGACGTTAAACAATCTTTTTTTTAAACTTACTGTGATGATGGTACATGTATCGGTAGCAATATAGTTTATTTCACAATACAATATTTTGCCACGATTTCTATTTCTCTAATCACGGAACTATTCAAACGTGTATAGTTTTGTTTCTTTTCCCTTTCTTCTACAAGTTACAACAAGCTTCGACATATATCCTTGTTGAAACACATACCCAGAGGCCTGGACTATGCAGTGGTGCATTGTATATTTCACAATACAATCGTTTAGCACGATTAGAATTCTCCACATTTAAGTTGTCTAATCACGGAACTATTCAAACGTGTATAGTTGTATTTCTTTTCCCTTACTCCTACAAGTTACAACAAACTTAGACATATCCTTGTTGAAACACATACCAAATGGATGTACAAAATCGTTTCCCCTTGTAATAATCTCCCTGATGAACGTACATTCCTTGTTCAACTGTTGAATACAGTGTCCATTATAACACATCACATAAACATTGCTATCACTATCTACATTAACTGACCATGGATATTTAAGATTTTTATGTCTATACTGGAACACAAGTTTCCCGGACATGTCAACACAAATTAGTTTATTAGTAGTATCTAATGATATATAAATGCGGTTCAATTTATCATCAAAAACAATGCTATTTGTACCTATCAGAGCACCACTGTATTTTTGGTTAAGCTGTATTGTTCCTGCATCTCTACCGTCCAGGTGGAATCTTCTTAAAGTATTGTCTGACCTTGACACTGTAATTAACTGCTTGTTCTGCTTATCGTATGTTAGTGCCGTTACTGATAACGATGTTTGTACCGTTCGAATATGTTTCAATTCCGACTGAGATACACTCATGATATCTAACTTATTTGCATCCTGTAAAGCCACAGCGAAGTTTGAACCTTCAACAGCAGTCATTTCATTTGGTGCGGCTGAACAGCGGTATGTTGATAGAAGTGTTCCATTTTGAACATCGTACAATTTCAGTTTAGGTGGTTCCTGTAGAGAAACAATCAGATAAATGTCGATCCACAGGCAATATCTTGGATAATATTCTTCTTGTACGTTGATAGTTCGTTCACAGACGGCTGTCCTTTCTGTAAAATCCCTATGCACAGGACACTGTGGACAGGAAGGCAATGTGGGATCAGTCGATAGCTCCTCAATATAAAGACATTTACTAAGTGTGTCGGAGAGTTCTTGCATTGCTTTGGTCTCCGTCATGGACAGTACAGTACTGCTTGCTTGTTCGTGACATGTTCTCAGTGCTTCTTCATATCTCTGCACGTCTGTCAATGTTTGTCTTTCCATGAGAAATATGTGCGTTTGTTGTCCAAATTCAGATGCCCTTTTCATTTTTTCAGATAATTTCTTGACCTCAGTTTTCATATTTTCAACAGCGTCTTTCTGTAAGGAACTCGCTTTATTTAAAGCCTTGCGCTTTGCTGACATTTCCGACATAATCTTGTTTTCAAGTTTATTGTATGTTTCGTCTATACTTGTCTTTATCTCCTTCAGGCGACTCTTCACTTTTTTCTCCGCTACATCTAGGCCAGGTTGATAACCCGTTTCATGCTCTATTAATATATCCGCATGATTCAAGATATCTTCCAGCCGTTTAGGAATATTCGGGCTGCTTCCGATTTCTTCATTTCCTCTCACTTCATCAGCTAACGAAACCATATTTTCACATTTCCTATGGGTCACTATTGCACACTCATTGCAACACAGCTGGTCGTGGTCCTTGCAGAGATATTTCACGTCCTCCGCGTTGTGCTTTGGACACTTTGAAAGTTTTCTGAAATAGTCAATATCCTCCATATCTAGGTTACTGGCAATGTCAACCAGTTTATGATTTGTTGACGATTTACTTTTTTTGTGATGTCGTTTACACTCTTCACACAACTTTTCTGAACAGTCACAGCAGTAGATTATTGCTTCCGTCTTGATGTCCTCCCTTAGACACGGCTCACAGTGAGTATCTTCCAAATTCATTGTCAATTTACTATCATTTAAAATCGAAACTAGCGTAACATTTATTGGAAGGTTCTCCACCCACTCTTCCGTACTGTTAAACTTATGGCTGTCTATTTGTGCATTCGACCTACAAATCGGACAATACACTTTTTGATTACCGGGTGTATCCGAGAGTGTGCGTACGTATCCAATTAAACAGAGATGACAGAATGAATGTAGACATGGCATAGATCGTGGTGTATCGTAAGTTTCCAAACATATACTACAACACAAGTAATCCTTGTTTATTACTACTTCGTTACGTGTCGCCATTTATCACTCCGCTAAAAATAGTCATTATCTTTATCTGTCAAGGACAGCATATAGTGCATAAAAATTATATACATTACAAAGTATGTGTATGTCTGGCCCATAGCCACACTGATAGCCTGGGTACAGGCGTCGATAATCATATATTTTGCCAGAAGTTAAAAAGTGAAAAATCGACAGACTGGCACCCAGGCTACCACACTGAGGCACCCAGGCTACCACACTGAGGCACCCAGGCTACCACATTGAGGCAGACCGAGGAAGCTGCCTCTAAAATGTCCAAAGCAACCAAAAAATAAATGAAAACTACTAGTACATGTATATATATAATGCAGTTTCCAGTAGATCTGAGATGGCCGAGGAGGTCCGAGTGCTGAGTATATATATTTACTGCAGGCCCGTAGCCACACTGAGGCACACCGAGGCAGCCGCCTCGTTTAAAATTTCCACAGAAAAAAGCAATTGCCAAAAAATATCCCTTTGTTGTATAAAATGTTGACTGCTATAGAGCTGAAAGGTCAGTACATGTACATAAGTATACGTCTAAGCTGATTAAATCATAAAACGCAGTACATCGCTTGAATACCCCAACAATTTTAAAGGTGAACATGCCCCGGACCCCCCCCCCCGCCCCCTAGATTTCCTCCGATGAAATTTGCCTCTGGCTACGGTACTTTATGTCACGGTACATCAACGTACAAAGTGATTAAATGTGTGTGTTTTACGTTTATTTATCGTCGCTTCCGGTTGCCCATTTGAGTGACGCCTTCTTAAGAGATTCGTCATTTTAGATGTGTGGACGATAGTGCAATGATACAGACAGAGACCCATTCCATAGTCTCGTCTTGTTTTCTTACATGCATGGTGTACGCCAGTTATTCTCTTTCGAGATAGTGATTTATATATGTTGTAAGAACTTGTTTCGCAATCTAGCTAAACAATTCTAGGATCCTCCCGTGTTATGTTGTTTTATAGTGTGTGTTCTCTGTGACCGAGTGGTTACATCATGGACCTGTGATTTGTATGTTCGATAGTTTTATATGGTGTGTTCTCTGTGGCCGAGTGGTTACATCATGGACCTGTGATTTGTATGTTCGATAGTTTTATATGGTGTGTTCTCTGTGGCCGAGTGGTTACATCATGGACCTGTGATTCGTATGTTCGATAGTTTTATATGGTGTGTTCTCTGTGACCGAGTGGTTACATCATGGATCTGTGATTCGTATGTTCGATAGTTTTATATGGTGTGTTCTCTGTTACCAAGTGGTTACATCATGGACCTGTGATTTGTATGTTCGATAGTTTTATATGGTGTGTTCTCTGTTACCAAGTGGTTACATCATGGACCTGTGATTTGTATGTTCGATAGTTTTATATGGTGTGTTCTCTGTGACCAAGTGGTTACATCATGGACCTGTGATTTGTATGTTCGATAGTTTTATATGGTGTGTTCTCTGTGACCAAGTGGTTACATCATGGACCTGTGATTTGTATGTTCGATAGTTTTATATGGTGTGTTCTCTGTGACCGAGTGGTTACATCATGGACCTGTGATTCGTATGTTCGATAGTTTTATATGGTGTGTTCTCTGTGACCGAGTGGTTACATCATGGACCTGTGATTCGTATGTTTGATAGTTTTGTATGGTGTGTTCTCTGTGACTTGAGTGTTACATCATGGACCTGTGATCGTATGTTCGATAGTTTTATATGGTGTGTTCTCTGTGACCGAGTGTTACATCATGGATCTGTGATTCGTATGTTCGATAGTTTTATATGGTGTGTTCTCTGTGACTGAGTGTTAGATCATGGACCTGTG
>CM026389.1:44766320-44799513 GCA_014843695.1 Archivesica marissinica
ATGGGTCTCTGTCTGTATCATTGCACTATCGTCCACACATCTAAAATGACGAATCTCTTCAGAAGGCGTCGCTCATATGAGCAACCGGCAGCGACGGTAAATAAACGTAAAACACACACATTTAGTCACTTTATACGTTGATGTACTGTGACATAAAGTACCGTAGCCAGAGGCAACTTTCATCGGAGGAAATCTAGGGGGGGGGGTTTCCGGGGGCATGTTCACCTTTAAAATTGTTGGGGTATAGAAGCGATTTACTGCGTTTTATGATTTAATCAGTTTAGACGTATACTTATGTACATGTACTGACCTTTCAGCTCTCTAGCAGTCAACATTTTATACAACAAATGGATATTTTTTGGCATTTTCTTTTTCCTTTGGAAATTTTAAACGAAGCGGTTGCCTCGGTGTGCCTCAGTGTGGCTACGGGCCTGCAGTAAATATATATACTCAGCACTCGGACCCCCTCGGCCATATCAGATCTACTGGAAACTGCATTGAAGCATAATATATATATATACTAGTAGTTTTCATTTATATTTTGGTTGCTTTGGACATTTTAGAGGCAGCTTCCTCGGTCTTCCTCAATGTGGTAGCCTGGGTGCCAGTCTGTCAATTTTTCACTTCTGGCAACATATATGATTATCGACGCCTGTTCCCAGGCTATCAGTGTGGCTATGGGCCTGACATGCACATACTTTGTAATGTATATAATTTGTATGCACTAAATACTGTCCTCGACAGATAAAGATAATGACTATTTTTAGCCGAGTGATAAATGGCGACACGTAGCGAAGTAGTAATAAACAAGGATTACTTGTGTTGTAGTATATGTTTGGAAACTTACGATACACCACGATCTATGCCATGTCTACATTCATTCTGTCATCTCTGTTTAATTGGATACGTACGCAAACTCTCGGATACACCCGGAAATCAAAAAGTGTATTGTCCGATTTGTAGGTCGAATGCACAAATAGACAGCCATAAGTTCAACAGTACGGAAGAGTGGGTGGAGAACCTTCCAATAAATTTTACGCTAGTTTCGATTTTAAATGATAGTAAATTGACAATGAATTTGGAAGATACTCACTGTGAGCCGTGTCTAAGGGAGGACATTAAGACGGAGGCTATAATATACTGCTGTGACTGTTCAGAAAAGTTGTGTGAAGAGTGTAAACGACATCACAAATAAAGTAAATCGTCAACAAATCATAAACTGGTTGACAGTGCCAGTAACCTAGATATGGAGGATATTGACTATTTCAGACAACTTTCAAAGTGTCCAAAGCACAACACGGAAGACGTAAATATCTATGCAAGGACCACGACCAGCTGTGTTGCAATGAGTGTGCAATAGTGACCCATAGGAAATGTGAAAATATGGTTTCGTTAGCTGATGAAGTGAGAGGAAATGAAGAAATCGGAGGCAACCCGAATATTCCTAAACGGCTGGAAGATATCTTGAACCATGCGGATATATTAATAGAGCATGAAACAGGTTATCAACCTGGCCTAGATGTAGCGGAGAAAAAAGTGAAGAGTCGCCTGAAGGAGATAAAGACATGTATAGACGAAACATACAATAAACTTGAAAACAAGATTATGTCGGAAATGTCAGCAAAGCGCAAGGCTTTAAATAAAGCGAGTTCCTTACAGAAAGACGCTGTTGAAAATATTAAAACTGAGGTCAAGAAATTATCTGAAAAAATGAAAAGGGCATCTGAATGTGGACAAAAAACGCACATATTTCTCATGGAAAGACAAACATTGATATACGTGCAGAGATATGAAGACACACTGAGAACATGTCACGAACAAGCAAGCAGTACTGTACTGTCCATGACGGAGACCAAAGCAATGCAAGAACTCTCCGACACACTTAGTAAATGTCTTTATATTGAGGAGCTATCGACTGATCCCACATTGCCTTCCTGTCCTCAGTGTCCTGTGTATAGGGATTTTAAAGAAAGGACAGTCGTCTGTGAACGAATTATCGACATACAAGAAGGAAGTTGTTCTCCAAGATATTGCCTGTGGATCGACATTTATCTGATTGTTTCTTTACTGCTACAAGATAAACTGAAATTGTACGATGTTCAAAATGGAACACTTCTATCAACATACCGCTGTGCAGCCACACCATATGACATGACTGCTGTTGAAGGTTCAAACTTCGCTGTGGCTTTACTGGGTACAAATAAGTTAGATATCATGAGTGTATCTCAGTCGGAATTGAAACATATTCGAACGGTACAAACATCGTCACAAGTAACGGCACTAACATACGATAAGCAGAACAAGCAGTTAATTACAGTGTCAAGGTCAGACAGGACTTTAAGAAGAGTCCACCTGGACGGTAGAGATGCAGGAACAATACAGCTTAACCAAGAATACAGTGATGCTCTGAGTGGTGCATATAGCGTTGTTCTTGATGATAAATTGCACCGCATTTATATATCATTACATCATTATAATAAACTAATTTGTGTTGACATGTCCGGGAAACTTGTGTTCCAGTATAGTCATAATAATCTTATAAATCCATGGTCAGTTAATGTAGATAGTGATAGCAATGTTTATGTGGTGTATCTTAATGGACACTGTATTCAACAGTTGAACAAGGAAGGTACGTTCATAAGGGAGATTATTTCAAAGGAAAACGATCTTGTACGTCCTCTAGGTATGTGTTTCAACAAGGATATGTCGAAGTTTGTTGTAACTTGTACAAGAAAGGACAAAGAAATACAACTATACACGTTTGAATAGTTCCGTGATTAGACAACTTAAATGTGGAGAATTCTAATCGTGCTAAACGATTGTATTGTGAAATATACAATGCTCCACTGCATAGTCCAGACCTCTGGGTATGTGTTTCAACAAGGATATGTCGAAGTTTGTTGTAACTTGTACAAGAAAGGACAAAGAAATACAACTATACACGTTTGAATAGTTCTGTGATTAGACAACTTAAATGTGGAGAATTCTAATCGTGCTAAACGGTTGTATTGTGAAATGGTCCACTGCATATTCCAGGCCTCTAGGTATGTGTTTCAACAAGGATATGTCGAAGCTTGACTTGTACAAGAAAGGGAAAAGAAACAAAACTATACACGAAATAAGGGAGATAACAAACTATATGAAATGACTTAAAAAACTAGATTAGTTTCCCTTATTTACATACTGTCACAAAATAAACTATATTGCTACAAATACATGTACCATCATCACAGTAAGTTTTTAAAAAAAAGAATGTTTAATGTCGCTACCGGTTGCCCATCCTGGGCAGGCTCCAGCGGTTAACCAGTACTTGTTGCACCAACCTCCGTAAGAAGCAACCGTATGTTTTCGTGTTATTGGTTTATATCATTGCGAATAGCGCAATACAATGCTACACGGCATCTTCCTCTGTTTACATTAGGCCAAATAAACGTGTATGTATATCAGTGCCGTAGCCAGAATCTGAAAATAACCGAGGCGACCGCCCCCCCCCGAATTATTATTGTGTATGCTTGTGTGCATTCTGAAGGCAGTTTTATCGGTGTCCCTATATTCCTGTCATTACGTGCCACATTCTAACCGAGGAGAGTGCCTCGGTGTCACTGTGTGGCTACGGGCCTGTACATATTATTTATACTTGACTATGTTTATTGAAATAAATATATATTCTTTATTTTTGAGCAGTGTTACAGCCTATGAAGGGAGGTAACTATAATGTTGCTAGAAATTGTGGCTCGACACGATTGCTGCCCATTGTACTTGCATGTAGTACGGTGGTCGCTAGATCGGACATATGGGCTTTCTCCGGGTACTCCGGTTCCCCCTACACTTCCTGATATCATCTACACGCTTTCATCCTCGCCAACGAGGGTGATTAATATAAGGTGTTAAAGATTGTACTCTATACGCCCCCGTGGTCAAGGTCGCCAAAAGTCTCGCATAATAGCAACATTCCAAAACTTGTTTAATAACATTACCGTGATTTACGTTTATTTATCGTCGCTACCGGTTGCCCATATGAGCGACGCCTCCTGAAGAGATTAGTCATTTTAGATTTTGGAGGATAGTGTACGATACAGACAGAGACCCATTCCAGAGTCTCCTCTGGTTCTTTTACGTACACAGTGTAAAGCACCGACACGAGACCTCGGTTTAACGTCCCACCGTGTTAGACGGGGGATCGAACCTGAAACATAAAATTACCACTCGTGTAAGATCCTATATATAGTCACCCCTCCCCCATCCACTCACTCACTCACTCACTCACTCACTCACTCACTCACTCACCTCACCCGCTCAATGACCAATGAGGTTTCACTGTTATAGAATAGAAGCGCTTAATGTCAATGATATGTCCATCCGTCCGCACACACTAACTGGTATGTATGTGGCTAGGAGAACAATAACTCGAGCGTCTAATGTTAGCTTAGTCTGGGAACAGGCGTTGGTATAGTTTGCATGGTCAGTCAAATAAATATATTTTAACACCGAGACTATTAAAAGCTTCTGATAAAATCAACGTCATTTTGCCAGAAGTTAAAAAGTGAAAAATTGACTGGAACTCAGACTAGGGTTAGCTGCCATGTGGTTAGAAATTCATTTTATGTGGGTGGCTATTAATAGAGGGACTAATGGGGTAGTCATTCTTATTTTCAAGTAAGGCCTATAAGTCGTACATTGTTATATAGATTTAGTGTCATTAATTGTCTCATTCCCATTTTCTACTCTATTAGCCAATTCCATATACAGTCAAACCTGTGTTAGTGGTCACCTCTATTAAGCAGCCAACCTGTATTAAGCAGCCACTTAGCAGATTCCCAATATGTTGTTTTATTATATATTTTACCTCTATTAAGCAGCCACCTGTACTAAACAGCCACATTCTGTGATTCCCTTGGTTGGCTGCTTAAGACAGGTTTGACTGTATCATCATATTCCATTTTATAATATTACATAGTTTCTCTACTTTTCAGCTTTTACATTGCTATATAATTCCAATGTGCAGTTTTCACTTATAGTCCTATCGGTTGATTGCATTTGTTTTGGATATATGTTGATGACCTCATTGTAGATTAACATATGTTAAATGAATTCTCGTTAAATAAAGTCTTTATTATTATTATATTATTATTATTCAAATGTAAAGCGATATGTATAGTTACATACACGTATGACTTCGTAAACCAACAACCGAAATTGGACACGACATGTGCATATTGATGGAGACTCAAAGTCAGAGAATACGTCCTCTCACAGACGGCACAAATGGGACCCCTATATAACCTATGACCTTCTACAAGTCAGCCTGGTACAATTATAGAATGTCGCAACGACAGCGTATGTTTTTGGTTGAGGACCCACTGTGCCCCTCCGAGCATTTCAGGCACACATGGGACCCCTATATAACCTATGACCTTCCACAAGTTACCTGAAATGATTTGAAGTCAATGATTGTAACGAATCACAGGTCCATGATGTAACACTCCATCACAGAGAACACACCATATAAAACTATCGAACATACGAATCACAGGTCCATGATGCAACACTCGGTCATAGAGAACACACCATATAAAACTATCGAACATACGAATCACAGGTCCATGATGTAACCACTCGGTCAGAGAACACACCATATAAAACTATCGAACATACGAATCACAGGTCCATGATGTAACCACTCGGTCAGAGAACACACCATATAAAACTATCGAACATACGAATCACAGGTCCATGATGTAACCACTCGGTCACAGAGAACACACCATATGAAACTATCGAACATACGAATCACAGGTCCATGATGTAACCACTCGGTCAGAGAACACACCATATAAAACTATCGAACATACGAATCACAGGTCCATGATGTAACCACTCGTTCACAGAGAACACACCATATGAAACTATCGAACATACGAATCACAGGTCCATGATGTAACCACTCGGTCAGAGAACACAACATATAAAACTATCGAACATACGAATCACAGGTCCATGATGTAACCACTCCATCACAGAGAACAACACACCATATAAAACTATCGAACATACGAATCACTGGTCCATGATCCACTCGGTCACAGAGAACACACCATATAAAACTATCGAACATACGAATCACAGGTCCATGATGTAACACTCAGTCACAGAGAGCACACCATATAAAACTATCGAACACACGAATCACAGGTCCATGATCCACTCGGTCACAGAGAACACACCATATAAAACTATCGAACACACGAATCACAGGTCCATGATCCACTCGGTCACAGAGAACACTCCTGTACTGATGATAAATAACCCAAACTGTCTATGCGTTTCCTCTATTTTTATTACATGTATGTTTGTTATCACAACAAACTTTAAACGTTGGATCTTTGAAACGATAGACTGGAAATAAACAAAACACAATAATCAATCTCATGTTAAACAATGTACCTAGAAATGCTGGAAAAAATAACATGGATTTCTTGAAACTAGGAAAATGCAAGAGTTACTTCCCTTAGATTAAGATTTTTGCCAGAACTCATCTTCAACAATTCTCTATCAAATTAATTACTTAAAAATGCATAAAATATATGCCTGGTAAACTACAAATACATAAATGAATCAATACTTATTGTTAGAGACAATAATTAATATTTTACATATTTACCGGTACAATGTAACAATGCAAATGTAGGTGGATGGGGTACGGTAAATCGGACACAAACATTTATTACTTGAACCGTATGCAGTAAATCAATGATATAAATCAAAAGACTGGTAAATTTCCTTACCAAATAAAGATTGTCCTTCATACAATCAGTACAATAACTAGCAATACTTTGGGTTTTAACAGCTAGAAATGTGCACATGTTTTTAATCATAGGTCTAAAATACCCAGAATACAAAAATATCATCATGGGCATTCAACCTCCTGCGCAGTGTACATAACCCAGTAGGTGGCACCTACACTCCATATAAAACTATCGAACATACGAATCACAGGACACAAGCTGAAAGACCCCTCATATACTAATATGTACGATTAGCGCAGTGGTTAGCGCGCTCGCTTCTCACCAATGCAACCCGGGTTCGATCCTCGGACAGGTATGTGAGATGGTAGATGGTACGGTGGTCGCTAGATCGGACAGGTGGGTTTTCTCCGGGTTCCTCCCACACCAATGACCACAAGTGGCCTTTGTTGGCAGGTGGTCTCTCAATAGAGGGCTAAAATGAATTGAAAATGACTCTACGGGAGAGAAAAATGGTGGTCTTTAGAGACAGGTTTTTCATATGCGGCCTTTATTCGGAGGTGGCTTTTAGTACAGGTTTGACTGTAGTTTCAAACCAACTGATAAAATAATCATATGGCATTGAAATAAAACAATTTCAACAATCTTTATAGAAATAAGATATCTTATACCGTGCATGTTTTGCAGCAGTTTGTTGTTAATGGATAGCATGATGATATCTTTTTTAACGACGCCTCAACCTAATAAGGTCATGTGGCGTCGAAAGCAGCAGTTTGTGTGTTTTACGTTTATTTATCGTTGCTACCGGTTGCCCATATGAGCGACGCCTCCTGAAGATTTTGGAGGATAGTGCAATGATACAGACAGAGACCCATTCTGGAGTCGCCTCTGGTTCTTTTACGTGCACGGTGTAAAGCACCGACACGATACCTTGGTTTAAAGTCCCATCTGAAAGACTGTTAATTTTATTAGGGTCAGACGGGGGATCGAACCTGAGGTCCAACGTGTTACCACTGGGCTACAGAGTGTTGACCTATCCTGCAGGAATCCAGGGTTCGGTATTGTATGGGTGGAGTGTTGAACTATCCCAGAGGAGTCCAGGGTTCGTTATTGTATGGGTGGAGTGTTGACCTATCCCGCAGGAGTCCAGGGTTCGTTATTGCATGGGTGGAGTGTTGAACTATCCCGCAGGAGTCCAGGGTTCGGTATTGTATGGGTGGAGTGTTGACCTATCCCGCAGGAGTCCAGGGTTCGGTATTGTTTGGGTGGAGTGTTGAACTATCCCGCAGGAGTCCAGGGTTCGTTATTGTATGGGTGGAGTTGAACTATCACGCAGGAGTCCAGGTTCGTTATTGTATGGGTGGAGTGTTGAACTATCCCGCAGGAGTCCAGGGTTCGTTATTGTATGGGTGGAGTGTTGAACTTTCCCGCAGGAGTCCAGGGTTCGTTATTGTATGGGTGGAGTGTTGAACTATCCCGCAGGAGTCCAGGGTTCGTTATTGTATGGGTGGAGTGTTGACTATCCCGCAGGAGTCCAGGGTTCGTTATTGTATGGGTGGAGTGTTGAACTATCCCGCAGGAATCCAGGGTTCGGTATTGTATGGGTGGAGTGTTGACCTATCCCACAGGAGTCGGGTTCGGCATTGTATGTGTGGAGTGTTGAACTATCCCGCAGGAGTCCGGGTTCGGTATTGTATGGGTGAGTGTTGACCTATCCCGCAGGAGACCAGGGTTCGGTATTGTATGGGTGGAGTGTTGAACTATCCCGCAGGAGTCCAGGGTTCGGTATTGTATGGGTGGAGTGTTGAACTATCCCGCAGGAGTCCAGGGTTCGTTACTGTATGGTGGAGTGTTGAACTATCTCGCAGGAGTCCAGGGTTCGTTACTGTATGGGTGGAGTGTTGACCTATCCCGCAGGAGTCCAGGGTTCGTTATTGTATGGGTGGAGTGTTGAACTATCCCGCAGGAGTCCAGGGTTCGTTATTGTATGGGTGGAGTGTTGAACTATCCTGCAGGAGTCCAGGGTTCGGTATTGTATGGGTGGATTGTTGAACTATCCCGCAGGAGTCCAGTGTTCGGTATTGTATGGGTGGAGTGTTGAACTATCCCGCAGGAGTCCAGGGTTCGTTATTGTATATGTGGATGGTTGAACTATCCCGCAGGAGTCCAGGGTTCATTATTTTATGGGTGGAGTGTTGAACTATCCCGCAGGAGACCAGGGTTCGGTATTGTATGGGTGGAGTGTTGACCTATCCTGCAGGAGTCCAGGGTTCGTTATTGTATGGGTGGAGTGTTGACCTATCCCGCAGGAGTCCAGGGTTCGTTACTGTTTGGGTGGAGGGATGACCTATCACGCAGGAGTCCAGGGTTCGGTATTGTATGGATGGAAAACTATTTGTTTAGATTGGTAATTATAGTCAATATTTAATTAGATATTGAACTGTCTGCTAGATATTGAACTATCTGCTAGATATTGAACTATCTGCTTTATGTTAAACTATCTGCTTCATATTAAACTATCTGCTTTATGTTAAACTATCTGCTTTATATTAAACTATCTGCTTCATATTAAACTATCTGCTTTATATTAAACTATCTGCTTTATACTGAACTATCTGCTATATATTGAACTATCTGCTAGATATTGAACTATCTGCCGACTAGGTTTCAAATTGTTTCTGGGTGGCCCCTACAAGGCTCGCATATGTGATGCTCAATTCCACTCCACCCTAACCCAACATCCTGGATCTGCACCTGGTTTAAATGTACCGTATTGTTAGCAAAACCTAAGCAAATAATAGTTTATATTGATTTTGCGAACATTTACTATAATGTAGTTAATGGAAAATATTAACCCACCACTTATATTTCCATTAATCATTCTTTTCAAGACTTGACTTCACACTTTACATTTGCGATTTACCGATTGCCGGACTTGTAGGGCACGCCTTTTCTTGCGGGGAGGGTGGACGCTGCCTAACACTGCGAATGCGCATGCCCGTAGCTTCGAGTGCACGTGTCAGCTGCATATCATTAGTGAGGATATACATTGGAAAATGGATGATATCAGGGCAAATGTGTTCATTGAAGGAAATGCAATAGTGATGTAAATATTTTAGTATAATTTTATCGAGTCAAAATTGAACGGTCCTACTATTTGTTAAAGAAACCATATTAAAAGATATTCCAACATTCCTAGATATGTGTTTCATTGCTATTATGCGCGGGAAGTGCGTCCTGGCAAGGTTATTGTTCACTATAGTCAACGTCCCGAACTATGGGACGCCGTTTTGGCTATTTATTCAGTATTTATGGATATCCATAATTCAATTATTGGATATTCATAGTTCGATAAATAGATATCCATAATCCCAAGCTATTTATGGATATCCATAATTTGAATTTTGGATTTTTACATATGCATAATTCCATAAATAACGAATACATAGCAAAACGGCGCACCATACAGGACCAATTTGCGCCTGTCGCGTTTATATCATGCACATTATTGGACATACATGTGGGAAGCAACATAATATGCGTTGATGTCTAATTGTCTAACTTATCGTTATAAAATATATCATACTAAACAATAGGTGTAATGTAACCTGTCATAACATAATATTTGTGTGTCTGTAATTTTATTGAAAGAAAGGGATTCGAATAAGTTACTATGTAACCCATTCCTTTTTCTTACATGTTGTACATTCTAAATGTTGTGTAAAATGTAAATTTGTACATGTTGTATCATTGTTTGAAATAAACTATGTTTAAACTAACCCATTTCAGAGAGAAGAGGCAATGTGATATTTAAATGCCTTGCATAAGGACACACTCGTAACGGCACCAATTGGGGCTCTAACTCCGGACATTTTGCACCTGAAGCGAACGCGTTACCACAGCGCTATCACGACTTCCTGTCAATACGGATTCTCACGTCATGCGCGTTCTTGCACATCAGTTTCGATTGCATACAGCGCGGCGCAATTAATTGAGGCCTATTTAATTAAAGCATTGTTGCCAATTTGCACTTACGTCCTTTTCTAAAGTAGTTGACGTTTTTTATTAATAGTGTCTGGTTGAGATTACCGGTGCATTGCATATACACTCTATTGTGACAGTATCTTGATCTTACAGACGGATCTGTAGTCCAGTGGTTAACACGTTGGATTGGTAATCCAGGGATCGCAGTTTCGATCCCCCGTTTGACCCTAATACTATTAACAGTCTTTCAATGGGACTTTAAAGCGAGGTCTCGTGTAGAGGAGACTCTGTAATGGGTCTCTGTCTGTATCAATGCACTATCCTCAAAAAATCTAAAATGACTTAATCTCTTCAGCAGGCGTCGCTCGTATGGGAAACCGGCACGCACGCACGCACGCACGCACGCACGCACGCACGCACGCACGCACGCACGCACGCACGCACGCACGCACGCACGCACGCACGCACGCACGCACGCACGCACGCACGCACGCACGCACGCACACACACACACACACGTAACGGCCACAAAGAGATCAATACGAAACTGTGCCTTTGTGGAATGGTGTCTAGCTATCAAGGATTTGTAGTTAATTTTGAGATTTGGAATCAATAACAGTGCATCAATTACAGGGTGCAGTGTGGTGGGCACGCAAACAGTACGTCATCACTTCTAACAAGAAACACTCTGTCTTTGAGATCAGAACTTTTTTTTTTTTTTTTGAGTTACCAAAAGATAACCCGTTTATTTTCTATATATACATGCGTAACAAATTATTATGTCACACAACATTACAAATGTACAACAATTTTTAACATAATACAAAGACTGAAGCTTATTTGCAAGTACAACTAATTACAAAAAAGCGAAGTCAGAATTTTACATATACGTGCAGAATAGATAAACATAGATAAACATATGTACACCATCTTTAACATATATACATTCATTGAAGAGATAGTTTAAATTTGTTTATTAAATTAATGGATTCACCTTTGTTTTCTAGATATTTTACATAAATTGCAAAAACTCCGTCTTGAATAATTTAATAACATTGAAGGGCTTGCTTCTGCTTTCACTTATAAAATATGACTTGTAAATACAGACACCAAATAGTGCCAGTATAGTGTTTATGTAATGATAATCTGGACATACTATTTTGTACCCAATAACAATTGTTCTCAGAACTTTACTTTAGTTGGTTTATCTAAACTTTATTTATTTTACAGCGATTGCGAAGCAAGTTCTAACAACTTATATTAATTACTCTCGTGGCGCGGATGAAAGCATATATGTGGTCATTCGTGTGGGAGGAAACCGGAGAAAACCCACCTGTCAGATCTGGCGACCACCGTACCATCTTACATACCCCTCGGATCGAGAATTGAACCCGGGTAGCATTGGTGACAAGCGAGCGCGCTGGTGAGTGTTTAATGAGCTATTGGAACGTAATAAGTAAATGACACGCGAACTTCCGTGTTAGAATTAGGAACACAATCTAGAGGATCCCAGAATCAACAATGCTGGCTTGTATTACATAACACGGGAGGATACTAGAATTAACAATGCTGGCTTGTATTACATAACACGGGAGGATACTAGAATTAACAATGCTGGCTTGTATTACATAACACGGGAGGATCGTAGAATTAACATTGCTGGCTTGTATTACATAACACGGGAGGATCCTAGAATTAACAATGCTGGCTTGTATTACATAACCCGGGAGGATCCCAGAATCAACAATTCTGGCTTGTATTACATAACACGGGGAGGATACTAGAATTAACAATGCTGGCTTGTATTACATAACACGGGAGGATCCTAGAATTAACAATGATGGCTTGTATTACATAACACAAGAGGATCCTAGAATTAACAATGCTGGTTTGTATTACATAACACGGGAGGATCCTAGAATTAACAATGCTGGCTTGTATTACATAACACGGGAGGATACTAGAATTAACAATGCTGGCTTGTATTACATAACACGGGAGGATACTAGAATTAACAATGCTGGCTTGTATTACATAACACGGGAGGATACTAGAATTAACAATGCTGGCTTGTATTACATAACACGGGAGGATCCTAGAATTAACAATGCTGGCTTGTATTACATAACACGAGAGGATCCTAGAATTAACAATGCTGGCTTGTATTACATAACACGAGAGGATACTAGAATTAACAATGCTGACTTGTATTACATAACACGGGAGGATCCTAGAATTAACAATGCTGGCTTGTATTACATAACACGGGGAGGATCCTAGAATTAACAATGCTGGTTTGTATTACATAACACGGGAGGATCCTAGAATTAACAATGCTGGCTTGTATTACATAACACGGGAGGGTCCTAGAATTAACAATGCTGGTTTGTATTACATAACACGGGAGGATCCTAGAATTAACAATGCTGGCTTGTATTACATAACACGAGAGGATACTAGAATTAACAATGCTGGCTTGTATTACATAACACGAGAGGATACTAGAATTAACAATGCTGGCTTGTATTACATAACACGGGAGGGTCCTAGAATTAACAATGCTGGCTTGTATTACATAACACGGGAGGATACTAGAATTAACAATGCTGGCTTGTATTACATAACACTAGAGGATACTAGAATTAACAATGCTGGCTTGTATTACATAACACGGGAGGATACTAGAATTAACAATGCTGGCTTGTATTACATAACACGGGAGTATCCTAGAATTAACAATGCTGGCTTGTATTACATAACACGAGAGGATCCTAGAATTAACAATGCTGGCTTGTATTACATAACACGGGAGGAACCTAGAATTAACAATGCTGGCTTGTATTACATAACACGGGAGGATCCTAGAATTAACAATGCTGACTTGTATTACATAACACGGGAGGATACTAGAATTAACAATGCTGGCTTGTATTACATAACACGGGAGGATACTAGAATTAACAATGCTGGCTTGTATTACATAACACGGGAGGATCGTAGAATTAACATTGCTGGCTTGTATTACATAACGCGAGAGGATCCTAGAATTAACAATGCTGGCTTGTATTACATAACACGGGAGGATCCTAGACTTGGTTAGCTAGATTGCGAAACAAGTTCTTACAACATATATCAATCACTATCTCGAGAGAGAATAATAGGTGTACACCATGCACGTAAGAAAACAAGACGAGACTATGGAATGGGTCTCTGTCTGTATCATTGCACTACCGTCCACACATCTAAAATGACGAATCTCTTAAGAAAGCGATTTACTGCGTTTTATGATTTAATCAGCTTAGACGTATACTTATGTACATGTACTGACCTTTCAGCTCTCTAGCAGTCAACATTTTATACAGCAAAGGGATATTTTTTGGCATTTTCTTTTTCCTTTGGAAATTTTAAACGAAGCGGCTGCCTCGGTGTGCCTCAGTGTGGCTACGGGCCTGCAGTAAATATATATACTCAGCACTCGGACCCCCTCGGCCATCTCAGATCTACTGGAAACTGCATTTGAAGCATAATATACTAGTAGTTTTCATTTATTTTTTGGTTGCTTTGGACATTTTAGAGGCAGCTTCCTCGGTCTGCCTCAGTGTGGCTACGGGCCTGACATACACATACTTTGTAATGTATATAATTTGTATGCACTAAATACTGTCCTTGACAGATAAAGATAATGACTATTTTTAGCGGAGTGATAAATGGCGACACGTAACGAAGTAGTAATAAACAAGGATTACTTGTGTTGTAGTATATGTTTGGAAACTTACGATACACCACGATCTATGCCATGTCTACATTCATTCTGTCATCTCTGTTTAATTGGATACGTACGCAAACGCTCGGATACACCCGGTAATCAAAAAGTGTAGTGTTCGATTTGTAGGTCGAATGCACAAATAGACAGCCATAAATTCAACAGTACGGAAGAGTGGGTGGAGAACCTTCTAATAAATTTTACGCTAGTTTCGATTTTAAATGATAGTAAATTGACAATGAATTTGGAAGATACTCACTGTGAGCCATGTCTAAGGGAGGACATCAAGACGGAAGCAATAATCTACTGCTGTGACTGTTCAGAAAAGTTGTGTGAAGAGTGTAAAGGACATCATAAAAAAAGTAAATTGTCAACAAATCATAAACTGGTTGACATTGCCAGTAACCTAGATATGGAGGATATTGACTATTTCAGACAACTTTCAAAGTGTCCAAAGCACAACACGGAGGACGTGAAATATCTCTGCAAGGACCACGACCAGCTGTGTTGCAATGAGTGTGCAATAGTGACCCATAGGAAATGTGAAAATATGGTTTCGTTAGCTGATGAAGTGAGAGGAAATGAAGAAATCGGAAGCAGCCCGAATATTCCTAAACGGCTGGAAGATATCTTGAATCATGCGGATATATTAATAGAGCATGAAACAGGTTATCAACCTGGCCTAGATGTAGCGGAGAAAAAAGTGAAGAGTCGCCTGAAGGAGATAAAGACAAGAATAGACGAAACATACAATAAACTTGAAAACAAGATTATGTCGGAAATGTCAGCAAAGCGCAAGGCTTTAAATAAAGCGAGTTCCTTACAGAAAGACACTGTTGAAAATATGAAAACTGAGGCCAAGAAATTATATGAAAAAATGAAAAGGGCATCTGAATTTGGACAACAAACGCACATATTTCTCATGGAAAGACAAACATTGACAGACGTGCAGAGATATGAAGAAACACTGAGAACTTGTCACGAACAAGCAAGCAGCACTGTACTGTCCATGACGGAGACCAAAGCAATGCAAGAATTCTCCGACACACTTAGTAAATGTCTTTATATTGAGGAGCTATCGGATGATCCCACATTGCCTTCCCGTCGTCCTCAGTGCCCTGTGTATAGGGATTTTAAAGAAAGGACAGCCGTCTGTGAACGAACTATCGACATACAAGAAAACTATTGTTATCCAAGATATTGCCTGTGGATCGACATTTATCTGATTGTTTCTGTACAGGAACCACCTAAACTGAAATTGTACGATGTTCAAAATGGAACACTTCTATCAACATACCGCTGTTCAGCCGCACCATATGGAATGACTGCTGTTGAAGGTTCAAACTTCGCTGTGGCTTTACAGGATGCAAATAAGTTAGATATCATGAGTGTATCTCAGTCGGAATTGAAACATATTCGAACGGTACAAACATCGTCACAAGTAACGGCACTAACATACGATAAGCAGAACAAGCAGTTAATTACAGTGTCAAGGTCAGACAGGACTTTAAGAAGATTCTACCTGGACGGTAGTGATGCAGGAACAATACAGCTTAACCAAGAATACAGTGATGCTCGGAATGATGCACATAGCATTGTTCTTGATGATAAATTGCACCGCATTTATATATCATCATATAGTACTAATAAACTAATTTGTGTTGACATGTCCGGGAAACTTGTGTTCCAGTATAGTCATAATAATCTTATAAATCCATGGACAGTTAATGTAGATAGTGATAGCAATGTTTATGTGGTGTGTCTTAATGGACACTGTATTCAACAGTTGAACAAGGAAGGTACATTCATAAGGGAGATTATTTCAAAGGGAAACTATCTTGTACATCCTCGTGGTATGTGTTTCAACAAGGATATGTCGAAGTTTGTTGTAACTTGTAGAAGAAAGGGAAAAGAAATACAACTATACACGTTCGAATAGTTCCGTGATTAGACAACTTAAATGTGGAGAATTCTAATCGTGCTAAACGGTTGTATTGTGAAATATACAATGGTCCACTGCATAGTCCAGCCCTCTGGGTATGTGTTTCAACAAGGATATGTCGAAGCTTGTTGTAACGTGTACAAGAAAGGGAAAAGAAACAAAACTATACACGTTTGAATAGTTCCGTGATTAGAGAAATAGAAATCGTGGCAAAATATTGTATTGTGAAATAAACTATATTGCTACAAATACATGTACCATCATCACAGTAAGTTTAAAAAAAAGATTGTTTAACGTAGCTACCGGTTGCCCATCCTGGGCAGGCTCCAGCGGTTAACCAGTACTTGTTGCACCAACCTCCGTAAGAAGCAACCGTATGTGTTCATGTTATAGGTTTATATCATTACGAATAGCGCAATACAATGCTACACGGCATCTTCCTCTGTTTACATTAGGCCAAATAAACGTGTATGCATATCAGTGCCGTAGCCAGAATCTGAAATTAACCGAGGCGACCCCCCCCCCCGAATTATTATTGTGTATGCTTGTCTGTGCATTCTGAAGGCAGTTTTATCGGTGTCCCTATATTCCTGTCGTTACTTGCCAAATTCTAACCGAGGAGAGTGCCTCATTTGCCTCAGTGTCACTGTGTGGCTACGGGCCTGTACATATTATTTATACTTGACTATGTTTATTGAAATAAATAAATATTCTTTATTTTTGAGCAGTGTTACAGCATATGAAGGGAGGTAACTATAATGTTGCTAGAAATTGTGGCTCGACACGATTGCTGCCCTTTGTAATTGCATGTAGTACGGTGGTCACTATATCGGACAGATGGGTTTTCTCCGGGTACTCCGGGTTCCCCCTACACTTCCTGACATCATCTACACGCGTTCATCCTCGCCAACGAGGGTGATTAATATAATGTGTTAAAGATTGTTTCGCAATCTGTACGCCTCCGTGTTCAAGGTGGCCAAAAGACCTCGGTTTAACCTCCCATCTGAAATACTGTTAATTGTATTAGTGTTAGACGGGGGATCGAATCTGAAACATAAAATTACCACTCGTGTAAGATCCTATATATAGTCACCCCCCCCCCATCTCACTCACTCACTCACTCACTCACCACCACCACTCACTCACCACACTCACTCACACACTCACTCACTCACCCCCTCACTCCCCCGCTCAATGACCAATGACGTTTCACTGTTATAGAATAGAAGCGCTTAATGTCAACGATATGTCCATCCGTCAGCACACACTAACTGGTATGTACGTGGCTAGGAGAACAAAAACTCGATTGTCTAATGTTCTATGGTTAGCTTAGCCTGGGAACAGGCGTTGATATATTTTGCATGGTCAGTCAAATAAATATATTTTAACACCGAGACTATTAAAAGCTTCTGATAATATCAACGTCATTTTGCCAGAAGTTAAATATCGACAGACTGGAACACAGGCTAGGGTTAGCTGCCATGTGGTTAGAAATTCATTTTATGTGGCTATTAATAGAACAAAGGAGGGACTAATGGGGTAGCCACTTCAGTTTCTATCCAGTCTTTAAACTGATTTCATTCTTATTTTCTAGTAAGGCCTATAAGTCATACATTGTTATACATTTAGTGTCATTAATTGTCTCATTCCCATTTTCTACTCTACTAGCCAATTCCATATACAGTCAAACCTGTGTTAGTGATCACCTCTATTAAGCAGCCAACCTGTATTAAGCAGCCACTTACCAGATTCCCAATATGTTGTTTTATTATATATTTTACCTCTATTAAGCAGCCACCTGTACTAAGCAGCCACATTCTGTGATTCACTTTGCTGGCTGCTTAAGACAGGTTTGACTGTATCATCATATTCCATTTTATAATATTATATAGTTTCTCTACTTTTCAGCTTTTACATTACTATATAATTCCAATGTGCAGTTTTCACGTATAGTCCTATCGTTTGATTGCATTTGTTTTGTATATATATTTAGATGACCTCATTGTAGATTAACATATGTTAAATGAGTTCTCGTTAAATAAAGTCTTTATTATTATTATATTATTATTATTCAAATGTAAAGCGATATGTATAGTTGCATACACGTATGACTGCGTAAACCAACAACCGAAATTGGACACGACATGTGCATATTGATGGAGACTCAAAGTCAGAGAATACGTCCTCTCACAGACGGCACAAATGGGACCCCTATATAACCTATGACCGTCCACAAGTCAGCTGGTACAATTATAGAATGTCGCACCGACAGCATAGGACAGCGGCTGTTTTTGGTTGAGGACCCACGGTGCCCCTCCGAGCATTTCAGGCACAAATGGGACCCCTATATAACCTATGACCTTCCACAAGTTACCTGAATAGCTTCCTCACATGCAACAATTAACACCCCAGTGGGATTCAAACATACATCTTATACAAACAAATGATTTGAAGTCAATGATTGTAACCACTCGGTCACAGAACTATCGAACATACGAATCACAGGTCCATGATCCACTCGGTCACAGATAACACACCATATAAAACTATCGAACACACGAATCACAGGTCCATGATGTAACCACTCGGTCACAGAGAACACACCATATAAAACTATCGAACATACGAATCACAGGTCCATGATGTAACCACTCGGTCACAGAGAACACACCATATACAACTATCGAACATACGAATCACAGGTCCATGATCCACTCGGTCAGAGAGAACACACCATATAAAACTATCGAACACACGAATCACAGGTCCATGATGTAACACCCGGTAACAGAGAACACACCATATAAAACTATCGAACATACGAATCACAGGTCCATGATGTAACCACTCGGTCACAGAGAACACACCATATAAAACTATCGAACATACGAATCACAGGTCCATGATGTAACCACTCGGTCACAGAGAACACACCATAAAACTATCGAACATACGAATCACGGTCCATGATCACTCGGTCAAGACACACATATAAAACTATCGAACATACGAATCACAGGTCCATGATGTACACTCGGTCATAGAGAACACACCATATAAAACTATCGAACATACGAATCACAGGTCCATGATGTAACACTCGGTCACAGAGAACACACCATATAAAACTATCGAACATACGAATCACAGGTCCATGATGTAACACTCGGTCATAGAGAACACACCATATAAAACTATCGAACATACGAATCACAGGTCCATGATGTAACCCTCGGTCAGAGAACACACCATATAAAACTATCGAACATACGAATCACAGGTCCATGATGTAACCACTCGGTCAGAGAGAACACACCATATAAAACTATTGAACATACGAATCACAGGTCCATGATGTAACACTCGGTCACAGAGAACACACCATATACAACTATCGAACACACGAATCAATCACAGGTCCATGATGTAACCACTCGGTCACAGAGAACACACCATATAAAACTATCGAACATATGGATCGCAGGTCCATGGTGTAACCACTCGGTCAAGGGGAACACACCATATAAAACTATCGAACATACGAATCACAGGTCCCAATTCTCCATTAATCCTAATACAACTTCAGTAGGTACCGTATTAGATTGTAAAACTTAATCTATAAATATATATAAGTTCTGAATAAGCTTAACAATAAACTTAAAACAAACAAGGACACCCAACAACATCCTCTAGTTTAATTAAGGTCATCAGATCTCCTCAAGTTGCATGGGTAACCTGGCCGGCTGAGTAGTTATATGAGCAATTACTGGGTGCGGTCGGTCGGTCTCCGAAATCACCGAGTAAACAACGGAACCGGTACTCCTGCCATGAAATCATCGTCTCACGAGCGATCGCTAATATTTATTAGTTTGGCATTCCCCTGTGTGACTAAGTTTTATTGTAAATAGCCAAGTTCTGACTGTTTTTTATACTTAAAATGTAATTTTAAAGGCCCTACTAAGGTGACCGTTGTTTGTACGGAAGTGTATTTTAATACATAATTTTTAAAAAGCTGTCAATTTTTAAGATCCCAGTACACGGAGGCATATAGGGGGGGGGGGGGTATTATTTGTGGGTACACATATCACACATTGTACAACCTGCTATGGAATTAGTTTTATGTAAATATTTTTAGGGGCAACCCATGATATATTAGTTTGGTGATACTTACATAATTATGTTAAAAAAAGTTGACCAAACATCATAGTAGGCATAGTACATAATGGTTAGTCGTTTGAGATATGTGAAATTCTCTATCCTGTTGACATTTTCCATAACTATGGAAGATAGTTTACTACCAGTTATATATCTGTATGACTGGTAGTAATTATATGTACTTGGGATCAATAAACTAAATATCTTAGTACAGATACATATTAAGATAGTCGATGAATTTTAATCTTCGTAGCAACTTCGATACTGCTGTGCACTATACAAGGTAAACGGGCACCTGCCATATCTCTACTTTCTCGTTCGCGCGAACGTAAAATTCTCAATTGTTTGTTTACATTTGCAGAGGTCAGTCAGTGCACATTCCTGAGCGCTGGTTCTTATTTGCTCAGGGGCACCTGCTATTTTTCACACCGGTTCGTGCGACTAGTTAACTATTTGCCATTAGGTCTTACTTTTAATTTTCGTATCAATATCTTTATTGATATTTATTAGTACAACCCTCAACGGGCAACGCAGTCTATATGTTGCAGGTTTGACTATGTGATATTAGGGATCTAGGGATATATGAAGGACACACTTATGAGCTGCTGATACTCTTCTGACAGACAGTGTCCTTCTACCTTCTTCCTTCTTGCTTTTTTATTTAATCTATCTCTCTACCTTATGCAACCCATTATAAATCACCTACTCTAAATACATTTTGGTGATGGGGTATGCTGATATAAAAATATACCCCAGGATCCCTAATTAAGGTCAAACTTGTCTCTATATTATTTATCTGCTGTTATGGTTAAACTAGTTATTATTTTATTTTTTGGATCAATCAGAGTTCCATGCATCCATCTCATTGGTTCACTCCTTCTAACTTCTTGTTCATTTTGCTTAGGACACACATTTCAAAAATCTAGTGTGTGTCCTTGTTATCTTCTACACTGGTTTGAATGCTACTTAAAAACAAATATCTGCACGGTTTTTAAACACACCAAGGACACGCGGTATGAATCGGCTATAGAACAAACTAACAAACAATTTACTAACCAACCTGTGTCTAAATCTCCTTAGACCTAGTAATTGCACCGGGTAATTTCTTCACCCGGTCTACCTCCAACCCCCGTTGGTACACACTCGTGTGCGAGAGGGAGCGGGAGATTTGACAACCGAACACACTCTGAGATTAATGCAACCCACATAGCCCTCTAAACATCATAGCATTGTAATTTTAATAGTTTATTAACTATCTATCTATCTTCAGCTAATGTCGAACCCCTCGCGGTTCTTTGATCTTTGAATCATCTTAGCTAATTTAGTCGCCCAAATGCATTTATGCGGTGGCGACTTTAAATAAACTTATATTGCTAGCTAGATCACAGGTCCATGATGTAACCACTCGGTCAAGGGGAACACACCATATAAAACTATCGAACATACGAATCACAGTTCCATGATCCACTCGGTCACAGAGAACACACCATATAAAACTATCGAACATACGAATCACAGGTACATGATCCACTCGGTCAGAGAGAACACACCATATAAAACTATCGAACATACGAATCACAGTTCCATGATCCACTCGGTCACAGAGAACACACCATATAAAACTATCGAACATACGAATCACAGGTACATGATCCACTCGGTCACAGAGAACACACCATATAAAACTATCGAACATACGAATCACAGGTCCATGATGTAACACTCGGTCACAGAGAACACACCATATCAAACTATCGAACATACGAATCACAGGTCCATGATGAAACACTCGGTCAAGGGGAACACACCATATAAAACTATCGAACATACGAATCACAGGTCCATGATGTAACACTCGGTCACAGAGAACACATCATATACAACTATCGAACACACGAATCACAGGTCCATGATCCACTCGGTCACAGAGAACACACCATATAAAACTATCGAATATACGAATCATAGGTCCATGATCCACTCGGTCACAGAGAACACACCATATAAAACTATCGAACATACGAATCACAGGTCCATGGTGTAACCACTCGGTCACAGAGAACACACAATATAAAACAACATAACATGGGAGGATCCTAGACTTGGTTAGCTAGATTGTGAAACAAGTTCTTACAACATATATAAATCACTATCTCGAGAAAGAATAATAGGCGTACACCATGCACGTAAGAAAACAGGACGAGACTCTGGAATGGGTCTCTGTCTGTATCATTGCACTATCGTCCACACATCTAAAATGACGAATCTCTTCAGAAGGCGTCACTCATATGGACAACCAAAAGCGACGATAAATAAACGTAAAACACACACATTTAGTCACTTTATACGTTGATGTACCGTGACATAAAGTACCGTAGCCAGAGGCAAATTTCATCGGAGGAAATCTAGGGGGGTGCGGGGGCATGTTCACCTTTAAATTTGTTGGGGGTATAGAAGCGATTTACTGCGATTTATGATTTAATCAGTTTAGACGTATACTTATGTACATGTACTGACCATTCAGCTCTCTAGCAGTCAACATGTTATACAACAAAGGGATATTGTTTGGCATTTTCTTTTTCCTCTGGACATTTTAAACGAGGCGGCTGCCTCGGTGTTCCTCAGTGTGGCTACGGGCCTGCAGTAAATATATATACTCAGCACTCGGACCCCCTCAGATCTACTGGAAACTGCATTGAAGCATAATATATATATATATATATACTAGTAGTTTTCATTTATAATTTGGTTGCTTTGGACATTTTAGAGGCAGCTTCCTCGGTCTGCCTCAATGTGGTAGCCTGGGTGCCAGTCTGTCGATTTTTCACTTTTTAACTTCTAGCAAAATATATGATTATCAGTGTGGCTATGGGCCTGACATACACATACTTTGTAATGTATATGATTGTTATGCACCTAAATACTGTCCTTGACAGATAAAGATAATGACTATTTTTAGCGGAGTTATAAATGGCGACACGTAACGAAGTAGTAATAAACAAGGATTACTTGTGTTGTAGTATATGTTTGGAAACTTACGATACACCACGATCTATGCCATGTCTCCATTCATTCTGTCATTTCTGTTTAATTGGATACGTACGCAAACTCTCGGATACACCCGGTAATCAAAACGTGTATTGTCCGATTTGTAGGTCGAATGCACAAATAGACAGCCATAAGTTCAACAGTACGGAAGAGTGGGTGGAGAACCTTCCAATAAATTTTACGCTAGTTTCGATTTTAAATGATAGTAAATTGACAATGAATTTGGAAGATACTCACTGTGAGCCGTGTCTAAGGGAGGACATCAAGACGGAAGCAATAATCTACTGCTGTGACTGTTCAGAAAAGTTGTGTGAAGAGTGTAAACGACATCACAAAAAAAGTAAATCGTCAACAAATCATAAACTGGTTGACAGTGCCAGTAACCTAGATATGGAGGATATTGACTATTTCAGACAAATTTCAAAGTGTCCAAAGCACAACACGGAGGACGTGAAATATCTCTGTAAGGACCACGACCAGCTGTGTTGCAATGAGTGTGCAATAGTGACCCATAGGAAATGTGAAAATATGGTTTCGTTAGCTGATGAAGTGAGAGGCAATGAAGAAATCGGAAGCAGCCCGAATATTCCTAAACGGCTGGAAGATATCTTGAATCATGCGGATATATTAATAGAGCATGAAACAGGTTATCAACCTGGCCTAGATGTAGCGGAGAAAAAAGTGAAGAGTCGCCTGAAGGAGATAAAGACAAGTATAGACGAAACATACAATAAACTTGAAAACAAGATTATGTCGGAAATGTCAGTAAAGCGCAAGGCTTTAAATAAAGCGAGTTCCTTACAGAAAGACGCTGTTGAAAATATGAAAACTGAGGTCAAGAAATTATCTGAAAAAATGAAAAGGGCATCTGAATTTGGACCACAAACGCACATATTTCTCATGGAAAGACAAACATTGACAGACGTGCAGAGATATGAAGAAACACTGAGAACATGTCACGAACAAGCAAGCAATACTGTACTGTCCATGACGGAGACCAAAGCAATGCAAGAACTCTCCGACACACTTAGTAAATGTCTTTATATTGAGGAGCTATCGACTGATCCCACATTGCCTTCCTGTCCTCAGTGTCCTGTGTATAGGGATTTTAAAGAAAGGACAGCCGTCTGTGAACGAACTATCGACATACAAGAAAGAGATTGTTATCCAAGATATTGCCTGTGGATCGACATTTATCTGATTGTTTCTCTACAGGAACCACCTAAACTGAAATTGTACGATGTTCAAAATGGAACACTTCTATCAACATACAGCTGTTCAACCAAACCATATGGAATGACTGTTGTTGAAGGTTCAAACTTCGCTGTGGCTTTACAGGGTGCAAATAAGTTATATATCATGAGTGTATCTCAGTCGGAATTGAAACATATTCGAACGGTACAAACATCGTCACCAGTAACGGCACTAACATACGATGAGCAGAACAAGCAGTTAATTACAAGGTCAGACAGGACTTTAAGAAGATTCCATCTGGACGGTAGAGATGCAGGAACAATACAACTTAACCAAGAATACAGTGATGCTCTGAGTTGTGCACATAGCATTGTTCTTGATGATAAATTGCACCGCATTTATATATCATTATATACTACTAATAAACTAATTTGTGTTGACATGTCCGGGAAACTTGTGTTCCAGTATAGTCATAAAAATCTTATAAATCCATGGTCAGTTAATGTAGATAGTGATAGCAATGTTTATGTGGTGTGTCTTAATGGACACTGTATTCAACAGTTGAACAAGGAAGGTACATTCATCAGGGAGATTATTTCAAAGGGAAACGATCTTGTATATCCTCTAGGTATGTGTTTCAACAAGGATATGTCGAAGTTTGTTGTAACTTGTACAAGAAAGGGAAAAGAAATACAACTATACACGTTTGAATAGTTCCGTGATTAGACAACTTAAATGTGGAGAATTCTAATCGTGCTAAACGATTGTATTGTGAAATATACAATGCTCCACTGCATAGTCCAGGCCTCTGGGTATGTGTTTCAACAAGGATATGTCGAAGCATGTTGTAACTTGTACAAGAAAGGGAAAAGAAACAAAACTATACACGTTTGAATAGTTCCGTAATTAGAGAAATAGAAATCGTGGCAAAATATTGTATTGTGAAATAAACTATATTGCTACAGATACATGTACCATCATCACAGTAAGTTTTAAAAAAAAAGATTGTTTAACGTCGCTACCGGTTGCCCATCCTGGGCAGGCTCCAGCGGTTAACCAGTACTTGTTGCACCAACCTCCGTAAGAAGCAACCGTATGTTGTTTCATGTTATTGGTTTATATCATTGCGAATAGCGCAATACCTTGCTACACGGCATCGTCCGCTGTTTACATTAGGCCAAATAAACGTGTATGTATATCAGTGCCGTAGCCAGAATCTGAGGCGACTCCCCCCCGAATTATTATTGTGTATGCTTGTCTGTGCATTCTGAAGGCAGTTTTATCGGTGTCCCTATATTCCTGTCGTTACTTGCCAAATTCTAACCGAGGAGAGTGCCTCATTTGCCTCGGTGTCACTGTGTGGCTACGGGTCTGTACATATTATTTATACTTGACTATGTTTATTGAAATAAATAAATATTCTTTATTTTTGAGCAGACTGTTACAGCATATGAAGGTAGGTAACTATAATGTTGCTAGAAATTGTGGCACGACACGATTGCTGCCCTTTGTAATTGCATGTAGTACGGTGGTCGCTAGATCGGACAGATGGGTTTTCTCCGGGTACTCCGGGTTCCCCCTACACTTCCTGACATCATCTACATGATTTCATCCTCGTCAACGAGGGTGATTAATATAAGGTGTTAAAGATTGTACTCTGTACGCCCCCGTGGTCAAGGTCGCCAACAGTCTCGCATAATAGCAACATTCCAAAAACTTGTTTCATAAAATTACCGTGTTTTACGTTTATTTATCGTCGCTACCGGTTGCCCATATGAGCGACGCCTCCTGAAGAGATTAGTCATTTTAGAGGATAGTGTACGATACAGACAGAGACCCATTCCAGAGTCTCCTCTGGTTCTTTTACGTACACAGTGTAAAGCACCGACACGAGACCTCGGTTTAACATACCGACACGAGACCTCGGTTTAACGTCCCATCTGAAAGACTGTTAATTTTATTAGTGTTAGACGGGTGATCGAACCTGAAACATAAAAGTACCACTCGTATAAGATCCTATATATAGTCACCCACTCCCCCATCACACTCACTCACTCACTCACTCACTCACTCACTCACTCACTCACCCCCTCACTCCCCCATCTGACCCGTTCAATGACCAATGACGTTTCACTGTTATAGAATAGAAGCGCTTAATGTCAATGATATGTCCATCCGTTCGCACACACTAACTGGTATGTATGTGGCTAGGAGAACAATAACTTGATTGTCTAATGTTCTAGGGTTAGCTTAGTCTGGGAACAGGCGTTGATATATTTTGCATGGTCAGTCAAATAAATATATTTTAACACCGAGACTATTAAAAGCTTCTGATAACATCAACGTCATTGTGCCAGAAGTTAAAAAGTTAAAACTCGACAGACTGGAACCCAGACTAGGGCTAGCTGCCATGTGGTTAGACATTCATTTTATGTGGCTATTAATAGAACAAAGGAGGGACTAATGGGGTAGCCACTTCAGTTTCTATCCAGTCTTTAAACTGATTTCATTCTTATTTTCAAGTAAGGCCTATAAGTCATACATTGTTATATAGATTTATTGTCATTAATTGTCTCATTCCCATTTTCTACTCTACTAGCCAATTCCATATACAGTCAAACCTGTGTTAGTGGTCACCTCTATTAAGCAGCCAACCTGTATTAAGCAGCCACTTACCAGATTCCCAATATGTTGTTTTATTATATATTTTACCTCTATTAAGCAACCACCTGTACTAAGCAGCCACATTATGTGATTCCCTTGGCTGGCTGCTTAAGACAGGTTTGACTGTATCATCATATTCCATTTTATAATATTATATAGTTTCTCTACTTTTCAGCTGTTACATTACTATATAGTTCAATGTGCAGTTTTCACTTATAGTCCTATCGTTTGATTGTATTTGTTTTGTATATATGTTGATGGCCACATTGTAGATTAACATATGTTAAATGAGTTCTCGTTAAATAAAGTCTTTATTATTATTATATTATTATTATTCAAATGTAAAGCGATATGTATAGTTGCATACACGTATGACTTCGTAAACCAACAACCGAAATTGGACACGACATGTGCATATTGATGGAGACTCAAAGTCAGAGAATACGTCCTCTCACAGACGGCACAAATGGGACCCCTATATAACCTATGACCTTCCACAAGACAGCTGGTACAATTATAGAATGTCGCAACGCCAGCGTAGGACAGCGGCTGTTTTTGGATGAGGACCCACGTGCCCCTCTGACCATTTCAGGCACAAATGGGACCCCTATATAACCTATGACCTTCCACAAGTATGCTGGTACAATAATAGAATGTCGCAACGACAGCGTAGGACAGCGGCTGTTTTTGGATGAGGACCCACGTGCCCCTCTGAGCATTTCAGGCACAAATGGGACCCCTATATAACCTATGACCTTCCACAAGTCAGCTGAATAGCTTCCTCACATGCAATAATTAACACCCCAGTGGGATTCAAACATACATCTTATATAAACAAATGATTTGAAGTCAATGATGGTAACCACTCGGTCACAGAACTATCGAACATACGAATCACAGGTCCATGATCCACTCGGTCACAGAACTATCGAACATACAAATCACAGGTCCATGATCCACTCGGTCACAGAACTATCGAACATACGAATCACAGGTCCATGATCCACTCGGTCACAGAACTATCGAACATACGAATCACAGGTCCATGATCCACTCGGTCACAGAGAGCACACCATATAAAACTATTGAACATACGAATCACAGGTCGATGATCCACTCGGTCACAGAGAACACATAATATAAAACTATCGAACATACGAATTACAGGTCCATGATGTAACAACTCGGTCATAGAGAACACACCATATAAAACTATCGAATATACGAATCACAGGTCCATGATGTAACCACTCGGTCACAGAGAACACACCATATAAAACTATCGAACATACGAATCACAGGTCCATGATGTAACCACTCGGTCACAGAGAACACACCATATAAAACTATCGAACATACGAATCACAGGTCCATGATGTAACACTCGGTCACAGAGAACACACAATATAAAACTATCGAACATACGAATCACAGGTCCATGATGTAATACTCGGTCATAGAGAACACACCATATAAAACTATTGAACATACGAATCACTGGTCCATGATCCACTCGGTCACAGAGAACACACCATATAAAACTATCGAACATACGAATCACAGGTCCATGATGTAACCACTCGGTCACAGAGAACACACCATATAAAACTATCGAACATACGAATCACAGGTCCATGATGTAACCACTCGGTCACAGAGAACACACCATATAAAACTATCGAACATACGAATCACAGGTCCATGATGTAACCACTCAGTCACAGAGAACACACCATATAAAACTATCGAACATACGAATCACAGGTCCATGATCCACTCGGTCATAGAGAGCACACCATATAAAACTATCGAACATACGAATCACAGGTCCATGATCCACTCGGTCACAGAGAACACACCATATAAAACTATCGAACATACGAATCACAGGTCCATGATGTAACCACTCGGTCATAGAGAACACACCATATAAAACTATCGAACATACGAATTACAGGTCCATGATGTAACAACTCGGTCATAGAGAACACACCATATAAAACTATCGAATATACGAATCACAGGTCCATGATGTAACCACTCGGTCACAGACAACACACCATATAAAACTATCGAACATACGAATCACAGGTCCATGATGTAACACTCGGTCACAGAGTACACACCATATAAAACTATCGAACATACGAATCACAGTTCCATGATGTAACACTCGGTCACAGAGAACACACCATATAAAACTATCGAACATACGAATCACAGGTCCATGACACAATCTCAAAGACCCCTCATATACTAATATGTCCGATTAGCGCAGTGGTTAGCGCGCTCGCTTCTCACCAATGCAACCCGGGTTCGATCCTCGGACCGGGAAGTATGTGAGATGGTACGGTGGTCGCTAGATCGGACAAGTGTATTTTCTCCGGGTTCCTCCCACACGAATGACCACATGTACGCTTTCATACGTGCCAACGAGAGTGATTAATATAAGTTGTAAGAACTTGCCTCGCAATCGCAAAAGAAATAACGTTTAATATACTATCAAATCGGACTTAAATTATTAGTATACAAGGAATCTGGAGGTAATGACAATGTGTCATGAACGTGTCAGAAACACAAGTAAAGCAATTTAAAATAAAGGTGTTACACTATATGCAGTCAAACCTGTCTATAAAGACCACCCTCGGGAAAGTCAAAAAGTGGCCTTTGTTGGCAGGTGGTCTCTCAATAGAGGGTTAAAATGCATTGAAAATGGCTCGTCGGGACAGAAAAATGGTGGTCTTTAGAGACAAGTTTTTCATATGCGGCCTTTATTCGGAGGTGGCTTTTAGCACAGGTTTGACTGTAGTTTCAAACCAACTGATAAAATAATCATATGGCATTGAAATAAAACAATTTCAACAATCTTCATAGAAATAAGATATCTTATACTGTACATGTTTTGCAGCGGTTTGTGTGTTTTACGTTTATTTATCGTCGCTACCGGTTGCCCATATGAGCGACGCCTCCTGAAGATATTAGTCATTTTAGATTTTAGAGGATAGTGCAATGATACAGACAGAGGCCCATTCCAGTGTCTCCTCTGGTTTGTTTACGTGCACGGTGTAAAGCACCGACACGAGACCTTGGTTTAACGTCCCATCTGAAAGACTGTTAATTTTATTAGGGTCAGACGGGGGATTGAACCTCGCGATCCCTGGATTACCAGTCCAGCGTGTTACCACTGGGCTACAGATCCGTCTGTAACAGTGCATGTTAATTGTTGTATATGGTTTTGACAGTGATCTTGGTACACAGTTGTATGTGAATGACGTCATTGACTAGAAACTTATAATATTTTAACTCAATATGTAACATAGTGTTGACCTATCCTGCAGGAGTCCAGGGTTCGTTATTGTATTGGTGGAGTGTTAAACTATCCCGCAGGAGTCCAGGGTACGGTATTGTATGGGTGGAGTGTTGAACTATCCCACAGGTGTCCAGTGTTCGGTATTGTATGGGTGGAGTGTTGACCTATCCCGCAGGAGTCCAGTATTGTATGGGTGGAGTGTTGAACTATCCCACAGGAGTCCAGTATTGTATGGGTGGAGTGTTGACCTATCCCGCAGGAGTCCAGGATTCGGTTGTGTATGGGTGGAGTGTTGACCTATCCCGCAGGAGTCCAGTATTGTATGGGTGGACAACCATTTGCTTAGATTGGTAATTATAGTCAATATTTAATTAAATATTGAACTATCTGCTAGATATTGAACTATCTGCGTTATGTTAAACTATCTGCTTTATATTAAACTATCTGCTTTATGTTAAACTATTTGCTTTATATTAAACTATCTGCTAGATAGTGAACTATCTGCCGACTTTCAAATTGTTTCTGGATGCTCAATTCCACTCCACCCTAACCCAACATCCTGGATCTGCACCTGGTTTAAATGTACCGTATTGTACAGGTTAGCAAAACGTAAGCAATTATAGTTTATATTGATTTTGCGAACATTTACTATCATCAAAAACGACCCGTTTCATTTGGCAGAAAAAACAACATGCAACTCCACCTCAGATATATACGTGTGCAATATTTCTGATTAAAGTAGATCTACTTTTAGATTTTAATTTCAAGAATTTCAAAGCTTGTTTTAGCTTTTACTGGTATATTCAGAATCATATTCTCTTTGTTTGTATATATACTGTCAAACCTGTCTTAAGCAGCCAGCTAAGGGGATCACAAACTGTGGCTGCTTAACACAGGTGACTGCTTAATAGAGGTCAAATGTATAATAAAAACAACATATTGAGAATCTGAACCCTGATTGCTATAACAAAAGTTGGTTGCTTAATGGAGGAGACCACTAACACAGGTTTGACTGTACAACTAACTTCATACCACAGCTCGGGTGACCAGGTGCAGTATCGTAGCCAGAGGCAAATTTCAACTGAGGCAATCAAGGGGGCCCGGTGCATGTTCCCCCTTAAATTTGTTGGGGTATTGAAGCGATTTCCTGCCTCCTGCATTTTTATGATTTACTGAGTTTAGACGTATAAATATGTTCTGACCTTTCAGCTCTAGAGCAGTCAACATTTTATACAGCAATGAGATATTTTTGGCATTTTATTTATTTATTTTTTGCTTTGGAAACCTCTCTCATTGTGCCTCAGTGTGGGTACGGGCCTGAGGTTGCTATTGCCATTCATTTCGGCCAACTTGACCCTCACCACTTAGTTAATACAAGTTTTTACAACTTATATTAATCACTCTCGAGACCTCATTCCTGATGGAATCCATCGCCACGAGGGAGAGAGAAGAGACATGTGGAATTAAAATTCCTTGCCTAAGGGAACAATCGTATCGGGTTCGGGGTTCGAACTCCGGACCTTTCGCACCTGAAGCAAACGCGCATCCACTGCGATATCACGACTTCCACTGCAGATCCCACAAGGAGTGTCTTTCTCTTTCATATGAAAACGTTATGCAGCAGACTTGCGTAAAGTCAGTGGTTCTATTAGGGTCCATGGCAACACTCGTAGTGGGCACCAGGGTGTCTTCCTCCACCACATAGAGGTGTCCGTTGTAAGATTGCACATTCTGGCTGTCAATATAGAATCTACATGTATATGCATTTATTTCGCAATAACGATTATAACATGGCTGGGCATTTTGTCTGTATATGCAAAGAAGGAATTTACCATTGTTAAATCTACAATAAAACATGGCTTAGCGCGTGATGTCAAATGGATGTCATATTTGTAGTTTTTGTGACATTTGTGGCTTTCTAAAAATAACATCAACTATGTTTGCACTTTTTACATATTTTGATAACGTTAGAATCAAAATAATATTTGTATTTGCTAGATTTATTTTTCAAATAAAACATGGTTTGTCGTTCTGAGATGGTTAATTTCTATGCGTCAGAACTTCAAACCATGTTTTAATCGCCAATAAACAACGGAAAGACAAATACTACATCTTAACCATTTCTCTCATAGATAAGACAATGTAGTAGCCAAACCAATGTTAATAAACCCTTTCCCTCATAGAAGCACCTCTTGACGCCATTACCAATACAACATACATTGACAATGTAGTAGCCAAACCAATGTTAATAAACCCTTTCCCTCATAGGAGCACCTCTTGACGCCATTACCAATACGACATACAATGACAATGTAGTAGCCAAACCAATATGTTCATAAACTCTTTCCCTCATAGAAGCACCTCTTGACGCCATTACCAATACAACATAC
>CM026389.1:44800513-44863392 GCA_014843695.1 Archivesica marissinica
AAAGCGCAAGGCTTTAAATAAAGCGAGTTCCTTACAGAAAGACGCTGTTGAAAATATGAAAACTGAGGTCAAGAAATTATCTGAAAAAATGAAAAGGGCATCTGAATTTGGACAACAAACGCACATATTTCTCATGGAAAGAAAAACATTGACAGACGTGCAGAGATATGAAGAAGCACTGAGAACATGTCACGAACAAGCAAGCAGTACTGTACTGTCCATGACGGAGACCAAAGCAATGCAAGAACTCTCCGACACACTTAGTAAATGTCTTTATATTGAGGAGCTATCGACTGATCCCACATTGCCTTCCTGTCCACAGTGTCCTGTGCATAGGGATTTTACAGAAAGGACAGCCGTCTGTGAACGAACTATCAACGTACAAGAAGAATATTATCCAAGATATTGCCTGTGGATCGACATTTATCTGATTGTTTCTCTACAGGAACCACCTAAACTGAAATTGTACGATGTTCAAAATGGAACACTTCTATCAACATACCGCTGTTCAGCCGCACCAAATGAAATGACTGCTGTTGAAGGTTCAAACTTCGCTGTGGCTTTACAGGATGCAAATAAGTTAGATATCATGAGTGTATCTCAGTCGGAATTGAAACATATTCGAACGGTACAAACATCGTTATCAGTAACGGCACTAACATACGATAAGCAGAACAAGCAGTTAATTACAGTGTCAAGGTCAGACAATACTTTAAGAAGATTCCACCTGGACGGTAGAGATGCAGGAACAATACAGCTTAACCAAAAATACAGTGGTGCTCTGATAGGTACAAATAGCATTGTTTTTGATGATAAATTGAACCGCATTTATATATCATTAGATACTACTAATAAACTAATTTGTGTTGACATGTCCGGGAAACTTGTGTTCCAGTATAGACATAAAAATCTTAAATATCCATGGTCAGTTAATGTAGATAGTGATAGCAATGTTTATGTGATGTGTTATAATGGACACTGTATTCAACAGTTGAACAAGGAATGTACGTTCATCAGGGAGATTATTACAAGGGGAAACGATTTTGTACATCCATTTGGTATGTGTTTCAACAAGGATATGTCTAAGTTTGTTGTAACTTGTAGGAGTAAGGGAAAAGAAATACAACTATACACGTTTGAATAGTTCCGTGATTAGACAACTTAAATGTGGAGAATTCTAATCGTGCTAAACGATTGTATTGTGAAATATACAATGCACCACTGCATAGTCCAGGCCTCTGGGTATGTGTTTCAACAAGGATATATGTCGAAGCTTGTTGTAACTTGTAGAAGAAAGGGAAAAGAAACAAAACTATACACGTTTGAATAGTTCCGTGATTAGAGAAATAGAAATCGTGGCAAAATATTGTATTGTGAAATAAACTATATTGCTACCGATACATGTACCATCATCACAGTAAGTTTAAAAAAAAGATTGTTTAACGTCGCTACCGGTTGCCCATCCTGGGCAGGCTCCAGCGGTTAACCAGTACTTGTTGCACCAACCTCCTTAAGAGGCAACCGTATGTTTTCATGTTATTGGTTTATATCATTGCGAATAGCGCAATACAATGCTACACGGCATCTTCCTCTGTTTACATTAGGCCAAATAAACGTGTATGTATATCAGTGCCGTAGCCAGAATCCCCCACACCGAATTATTATTGTGTATGCTTGTCTGTGCATTCTGGGGGCAGTTTTTTCGGTGTCCCTATATTCCTGTCGATACGTGCCAAATTCTAACCAAGGAGAGTGCCTCATATTCCTCAGTGTCACTGTGTGGCTATGGGCCTGTACATATTATTTATACTTGACTATGTTTATTGAAATAAATAAATATTCTTTATTTTTGAGCAGTGTTACAGCATATGAAGGGAGGTAACTATAATGTTGCTAGAAATTGTGGCTCGACACGATTGCTGCCCTTTGTAATTGCATGTAGTACGGTGGTCGCTATATCGGACAGATGGGTTTTCTCCGGGTACTCCGGGTTCCCCCTACACTTCCTGACATCTTCTACACGCTTTCATCCTCGCCAATGATTAATATAAGGTGTTAAAGATTGTACTCTGTACGCCTCCGTGGTCAAGGTCGCCAAAAGTCTCACATAATAGCAACATTCCAAAACTTGTTTCATAGAATTACCGTGTGTGTTTTACGTTTATTTATCGTCGCTACCGGTTGCCCATATGAGCGACGCCTCCTGAAGAGATTAGTCATTTTAGATTTTGGAGGATAGTGCAATGATACAGACAGAGACCTTTCCAGAGTCTCCTCTGGTTCTTTTACGTGCACGGTGTAAAGCACCGACACAAGACCTCGGTTTAACGTCCCATCTGAAAGACTGTTAATTTTATTAGTGTTAGACGGGGGATCGAACCTGAAACATAAAATTACCACTCGTGTAAGATCCTATATATAGTCACCCACTCCCCCATCTCACTCACTCACTCAACCCTCACTCCCCCATCTCACCCGCTCAATGACCAATGACGTTTCACTGTTATAGAATAGAAGCCCTTAATGTCAATGATATGTCCATCCGTCCGCACACACTAACTGGTATGTATGTGGCTAGGAGAACAATAACTCGAGCGTCTAATGTTAGCTTAGTCTGGGAACAGGCGTTGATATATTTTGCATGGTCAGTCAAATAAATATATTTTAACACCGAGACTATTAAAAGCTTCTGATAACATCAACGTCATTTTGCCAGAAGTTAAAAAGTGAACAATTGACAGACTGGAACCCAGACTAGGGTTAGCTGCCATGTGGTTAGAAATTCATTTTATGTGGCTATTAATAGAACAAAGGAGGGACTAATGGGGTAGCCACTTCAGTTTCCATCCAGTCTTTAAACTGATTTCATTCTTATTTTCAAGTAAGGCCTATAAGTCATACATTGTTATATAGATTTAGTGTCATTAATTGTCTCATTCCCATTTTATACTCTACTAGCCAATTCCATATACAGTCAAACCTGTGTTAATGGTCACCTCTATTAAGCAGCCAACCTGTATTAAGCAGCCACTTAGCAGATTCCCAATATGTTGTTTTATTATATATTTTACCTCTATTAAGCAGCCACCTGTACTAAGCAGCAACATTCTGTGATTCCCTTGGCTGGCTGCTTAAGACAGGTTTAACTGTATCATCATATTCCATTTTATAATATTATATAGTTTCTCTACTTTTCAGCTTTTACATTACTATATAATTCAATGTGCAGTTTTCACCTATAGTCCTATCGTTTGATTGCATTTGTTTTGTATATATGTTGATGGCCTCATTGTAGATTAACATATGTTAAATGAATTCTCGTTAAATAAAGTCTTTATTATTATTATATTATTATTATTCAAATGTAAAGCGATATGCATAGTTGCATACACGTATGACCTCGTAAACCAACAACCGAAATTGGACACGACATGTGCATATTGATGGAGACTCAAAGTCAGAGAATACGTCCTCTCACAGACGGCACAAATGGGACCCCTATATAACCTATGACCTTCCACAAGTCAGCTGGTACAATTATAGAATGTCGCACAGACAGCGTAGGACAGCGGCTGTTTTTGGTTAAGGACCCACGGTGCCCCTCCGAGCATGTCAGGCACAAATGGGACCCCTATATAACCTATGACCTTCCACAAGTTACCTGAATAGCTTCCTCACATGCAATAATTAACACTCCAGTGGGATTCAAACATACATCTTATACAACCAAATGATTTGAAGTCACAAAACTATCGAACATACGAATCACAGGTCCATGATGTAACCACTCGGTCATAGAGAACACACCATTTAAAACTATCGAACATACGAATCACAGGTCCATGATGTAACCACTCGGTCATAGAGAACACACCATTTAAAACTATCGAACATACGAATCACAGGTCCATGATGTAACCACTCGGTCATAGAGAACACACCATTTAAAACTATCGAACATACGAATCACAGGTCCATGATGTAACCACTCGGTCATAGAGAACACACCATTTAAAACTATCGAACATACGAATCACAGGTCCATGATGTAACCACTCGGTCATAGAGAACACACCATTTAAAACTATCGAACATACGAATCACAGGTCCATGATGTAACCACTCGGTCATAGAGAACACACCATTTAAAACTATCGAACATACGAATCACAGGTCCATGATGTAACCACTCGGTCATAGAGAACACACCATATAAAACTATCGAACATACGAATCACAGGTCCATGATGTAACCACTCGGTCATAGAGAACACACCATTTAAAACTATCGAACATACGAATCACAGGTCCATGATGTAACCACTCGGTCACAGAGAACACACCATATAAAACTATTGAACATACGAATCACAGGTCCATGATGTGATCACTCGGTCACAGAGAACGCACAATATAAAACTATCGAACATACGAATCACAGGTCCATGATGTAACACTCAGTCACAGAGAGCAAACCATATAACACTATCGAACATACGAATCACAGGTCCATGATGTAACCACTCGGTCACAGAGAACACACCATATAAAACTATCGAACATACGAATCACAGGTCCATGATGTAACCACTCGGTCACAGAGAACACACCATATAAAACTATCGAACATACGAATCACAGGTCCATGATGTAACCACTCGGTCACAGAGAACACACCATATAAAACTATCTAACATACGAATCATAGGTCCATGATGCATCACTCGGTCACAGAGAACACACCATATAAAAATATCGAACATACGAATCACAGGTCCATGATGTAACCACTCGGTCACAGAGAACACACCATATAAAACTATCGAACATACGAATCACAGGTCCATGATGTAACCCTCGGTCACAGATAGCACACCATATAAATCTATCGAACATACGAATCACAGGTCCATGATGTAACACTCGGTCATAGAGAACACACCATATAAAACTATCGAACATACGAATCACAGTTCCATGATGTAACACTCGGTCATAGAGAACACACCATATAAAACTATCGAACATACGAATCACAGGTCCATGATGTAACACTCGGTCATAGAGAACACACCATATAAAACTATCGAACATACGAATCACAGGTCCATGATGTAACCCTCGGTCACAGAGAGCACACCATATAAAACTATCGAACATACGAATCACAGGTCCATGATGTAACACTCGGTCATCGAGAACACACCATATAAAACTATCGAACATACGAATCACAGGTCCATGATGTAACACTCGGTCATAGAGAACACACCATATAAAACTATCGAACATACGAATCACAGGTCCATGATGTAACCACTCGGTCATAGAGAACACACCATATAAAACTATCGAACATACGAATCACAGGTCCATGATGTAACACTCGGTCACAGAGAGCACACCATATAAAACTATCGAACATACGATTCACAGGTCCATGATGTAACCACTCAGTCACAGAGAATACACCATATAAAACTATTGAACATACGAATCACAGGTCCATGATGTAACCACTCAGTCACAGAGAATACACCATATAAAACTATTGAACATACGAATCACAGGTCCATGATGTAACCACTCGGTCACAGAGAATACACCATATAAAACTATTGAACATACGAATCACAGGTCAATGATGTAACCACTTGGTCACAGAGAATACACCATATAAAACTATTGAACATACGAATCACAGGTCCATAATGTAACCACTTGGTCACAGAGAATACACCATACAAAACTATTGAACATACGAATCACAGGTCAATGATGTAACCACTTGGTCACAGAGAATACACCATATAAAAATATTGAACATACGAATCACAGGTCAATGATTTAAGCACTCGGTCACAGAGAATACACCATATAAAACTATCGAACATACGAATCACAGGTCCATGATGTAACCACTCGGTCACAGAGAACACACCATATACAACTATCGAACATACGAATCACAGGTCCATGATGCAACACTCAGTCACAGAGAACACACCATGTAGAACTATCGAACATACGAATCACAGGTCCATGACACAATCTCAAACACCCCTCATATACTAATATGTCCGATTAACGCAGTGGTTAGCACGCTCGCTTCTCACAAATGCAACCCGGGTTCGATCCTCGGACCGGGAAGTATGCGAGATGGTACGGTGGTCGCTATATCGGACAGGTGGGTTTTCTCCGGGTTCCTCCCACATGAATGACCACATGTACGCTTTCATACGTGCCAACGAGAGTGATTAATATAAGTTGTAAGAACTTGCTTCGCAATCGTTGTAAAAGAAATAACGTTTAATATACTAATAAATCGGACTTAAATTATTAGTATACAAGGAATCTGGCGGTAATGACACGGTGTCATGAACATGTCAGAAACACAAGTAAAGCAATTTAAAATAAAGGTGTTACACTATATACAGTCAAACCTGTCTATAAAGGCCACCCTCGGGAAAGTCAAAAAGTGGCCTTTGTTGGCAGGTGACCTCTTAATAGAGGGTTAAAATGCATTGAAAATGTCTCGACGGGACAGAAAAATGGTGGTCTTTAGAGACAGGTTTTTCATATGCGGCCTTTATTCGGAGGTGGCTTTTAGCACAGGTTTGACTGTAGTTTCAAACCAACTGATAAAATAATCATATGGCATTGAAATAAAACAATTTCAACAATCGATATAGAAATAAGATATCTTATACTGTACATGTTTTGCAGCAGTTTGTGTGTTTTACGTTTATTTATCGTCGCTACCGGTTGCCCATATGAGCGACGCCTCCTGAAGATATTAGTCATTTTAGATTTTGGAGGATAGTGCAATGATACAGACAGAGACCCATTTCAGTGTCTCCTCTGGTTCTTTTACGTGCACGGTGTAAAGCACCGACACAAGACCTCGGTTTAACGTCACATCTGAAAGACTGTTAATTTTATTAGGGTCAGACGGGGGATCGAACCTGCGATCCCTGGATTACCAGTCCAGCGTGTTACCACTGGGCTACAGATCCGTCTGTAACAGTGCATGTTAATTGTTGTAACACTTTATATGGTTTTGACAGTGATCTTGGTACACAGTTGTATGTGAATGACGTCATTGACTAGAAATTTATAATATTTTAACTCAATATGTAACATAGTGTTGACCTATCCTGCAGGAGTCCAGGGTTCGTTATTGTATGGGTGGAGTGTTGAACTATCCCGCAGCAGTCCAGGGTTCGGTATTGTATGGGTGGAGTGTTGACCTATCCTGCAGGAGTCCAGGGTTCGTTATTGTATGGGTAGAGTGTTGAACTATCCTGCAGGAGTCCAGGGTTCGTTATTGTATGGGTGGAGTGTTGAACTATCCCGCAGGAGTCCAGGGTTCGTTATTGTATGGGTAGAGTGTTGAACTATCCTGCAGGAGTCCAGGGTTCGTTATTGTATGGGTGGAGTGTTGACCTATCCCGCAGGAGTCCAGTATTGTATGGGTAGACAACTATTTGTTTAGATTGGTAATTATAGTCAATATTTAATTAGATATTGAACTATCTGCTAGATATTGAACTATTTGCTTTATGTTAAACTATCTGCTTTATATCAAACTATCTGCTGTATTCTGAACTATCTGCTATATATTGAACTATCTGCTAGATATTGAACTATCTGCTAGATATTGAACTATCTGCTATATATTGAATTATCTGCTAGATATTGAATTATCTGCTATATATTGAACTATCTGCTAGATATTGAACTATCTGCTAGATATTGAATTATCTGCTATATATTGAACTATCTGCTAGATATTGAACTATCTGCTAGATATTGAACTATCTGCTAGATATTGAATTATCTGCTATATATTGAACTATCTGCTAGATATTGAATTATCTGCTATATATTGAACTATCTGCTAGATATTGAACTATCTGCTATATATTGAACTATCTGCTAGATATTGAACTATCTGCTAGATATTGAATTATCTGATATATATTGAACTATCTGCTAGATATTGAACTATCTGCTATATATTGAATTATCTGCTAGATATTGAATTATCTGCTATATATTGAACTATCTGCTAGATATTGAATTATCTGCTATATATTGAACTATCTGCTAGATATTGAACTATCTGCTATATATTGAACTATCTGCTAGATATTGAATTATCTGCTATATATTGAACTATCTGCTAGATATTGAACTATCTGCTAGATATTGAACTATCTGATATATATTGAACTATCTTCTATATATTGAACTATCTGCTAGATACTGAACTATCTGCTATATATTGAACTATCTGCTATATATTGAACTATCTGCTATATATTGAACTATCTGCTATATATTGAACTATCTGCTATATATTGAACTATCTGCTATATATTGAATTATCTGCTAGATATTGAACTATCTGCTATATATTGAACTATCTGCTATCGGCATGTTCCCCCTTAAATTTGTTGGGGTATAGAAGCGATGTCCTGCATGTTTATGATGAGTTTAGACGTATAAATATATTCAGACCTTTCAGCTCTATAGCAGTCAACATTTTATACAGCAATGAGATATATTTGGCATTTTATTTATTTATTTTTTGCTTTGGAAACTTCTCTCATTGTGCCTCAGTGTGGCTACGGGCCTGAGGTTGTTATGGGCCTGAGGTTGTTACGGGCCTGAGGTGGCTACGGGCATGAGGTTGCTACGGGCATGAGGTGGCTACGGGCCTGAGGTTGCTATTGCCATTCATTTCGGCCAACTTGACCCTCACCACTTAGTTCATACACATTTATTTTAGCTTGATTGCGAAACAAGTTTTTACAACTTATATTAATCACTCTCGAGACCTCATTCCTGATGGAATCCATCGCCACGAGGGAGAGAGAAGAGACATGTGGAATTAAAATGCCTTGCCTAAGGGCACAATCGTAACGGCTCCAGCGGGGTTCGAACTCCGGACCTTTCGCACCTGAAGCAAACGCGCATCCACTGCGCTATCACGACTTCCACTGCAGGAACCCACAAGGAGTGTCTTTCTCTTTCATATGAAAACGTTATGCAGCAGACTTGCGTAAAGTCAGTGGTTCTATTAGGGTCCATGGCAACACTCGCAGTGGGCACCAGGGTGTCTTCCTCCACCGCATAAAGGTGCCCGTTGTCGTGAAATCCCCTAAATAGATTGCACATTCTTGCTGTCAATATAGAATCTACATGTATATGCATTTATTTCGCAATAACGATTATAACATGGCTGGGCATTTTGTCTGTATATGCAAAGAAGGAATTTACCATTGTTAAATCTACAATAAAACATGGCTTAGCGCGTGATGTCAAATGGATGTCATATTTGTAGTTTTGTGACGTCATTTGTGGCTTTCTAAAAATAACATCAACTATTTGTGCACTGTTTATATATTTTGATCACGTTAGAATCAAAATAATATATGTATTTGCGTGATTTATTTTTCAAATAAAACATTGTTTGTCGTTCTGAGATGGTTAATTTCTACGCATCAGAACCTCAAACCATGTTTTATTTGCCAATAAACAACGGAAAGACACATACTACATCTTAACCCTTTCCCTCATAGATACGACATAAATTGACAATGTAGTAGCCAAACAAATTTTCATAAACCTATTCCCTCATAGAAGCACCTATTGACGCTATTACCAATACGACATACATTGACAATGTAGTAGCCAAACCAATGTTCATAAACCCTTTCCCTCATAGAAGCTCATCTTGACGCCATTACCAATACAACATACATTGACAATGTAGTAGCCAAACAAATGTTCATAACCCATTCCCTCATAGAAGCATCTCTTGACGCTATTACCAATACGACATACATTGACAATGTAGTAGCCAAACCAATGTTCATAAACCCTTTCCCTCATAGAAGCACCTCTTGAGATGACATTACTAATACGACATACATTGACAATGTAGTAGCCAAACCAATGTTCATAAACCCTTTCCCTCATAGAAGAACCTCTTGACGCCATTACCAATACAAAATACATTGACAATGTAGTAGCCAAACCAATGTTCATAAACCCTTTCCCTCATAGAAGAACCTCTTGACGCCATTACCAATACAAAATACATTGACAATGTAGTAGCCAAACCAATGTTCATAAACCCTTTCCCTCATAGAAGCACCTCTTGACGCCATTACCAATACAACATACATTGAGAATGTAGTAGCCAAACAAATGTTCATAAACTCTTTCCCCCAGCCATAGAAGCACCTCTTGATGCCATTACAAAAATACAGCATACATTAACAATGTAGTAGCCATACCAATGTTCACAAACCATTTCCCTCATAGAAGCACCTCTTGACACCATTACCAATACAACTTACATTGGCAATGTAGTAGCCAAACCAATGTTAATAAACCCTTTCCCTCATAGAAGCACATATTGAGGCCATTACCAATACAACATACATTGACAATGAAGTAGCCAAACCAATGTTGATAAACTCTTTCCCCCAGTCATAGAAGCACCTCTTGATGCCATTACCAATACGACATACATTGACACTGTTGTTCATAAACCCTTTACATAACACGGGAGGATCATAGAATTAACAATGCTGGCTTGTATTACATAACACGGGAGGATCCTAGAATTAACAATGCTGGCTTATATTACATAACACAGGAGGGTACTAGAATTAACAATGATGGCTTGTATTACATAACACTAGATGATCCTAGAATTAACAATGCTGGCTTGTATTACATAACACGAGAGGATCCTAGAATTAACAATGCTGGCTTGTATTACATAGCACGAGAGGATCCTAGAATTAACAATGCTGGCTTGTATTACATAACACGAGAGGATCCTAGAATTAACAATGCAGGCTTGTATTACATAACACGGGAGGATCCTAGAAATAACAATGCTGGCTTGTATTACATAACACGGGAGGATACTAGAATTAACAATGCTGGTTTGTATTACATAACATGGGATAATCCTAGAATTAACAATGCTGGCTTGTATTACATAACACGGGATAATCCTAGAATTAACAATGATGCTTTGTATTACATAACACGCGATAATCCTAGAATTAACAATGCTGGCTTGTATTACATAACACGAGAGGATACTAGAATTAACAATGCTGGCTTGTATTACATAACACGAGAGGATACTAGAATTAAAAATGCTGGCTTGTATTACATAACACGGGAGGATCATTGAATTAACAATGCTGGCTTGTATTGCATAACACGGGAGGATCATAGAATTAACAATGCTGGCTTGTATTACATAACACGTGAGGATCCTAGAATTAACAATGCTGGCTTGTATTACATAACACGAGAGGATCCTAGAATTAACAATGCTGGCTTGTATTACATAACACGTGAGGATCCTAGAATTAACAATGCTGGCTTGTATTACATAACACGAGAGGATCCTAGAATTAACAATGCTGGCTTGTATTACATAACCTGGGAGGATCCTAGAATTAACAATGCTGGCTTGTATTACATAACACGGGATAATCCTAGAATTAACAATGCTGGTTTGTATTACATAACACAGGATAATCCTAGAATTAACAATGCTGCTTTGTATTACATAACACGCGATAATCCTAGAATTAAAAATGATTCTTTGTAGTACATAACACGGGGGGATCCTAGAATTAACAATGCTGGCTTGTATTACATAACACGCGATAATCCTAGAATTAACAATGCTGGTTTGTATAACATAACACGGGAGGATACTAGAATTAACAATGCTGGCTTGTATTACATAACACGGGAGGATCCTAGAATTAACAATGCTGGCTTGTATTACATAACACGCGATAATCCTAGAATTAACAATGCTGGTTTGTATAACATAACACGGGAGGATACTAGAATTAACAATGCTGGCTTGTATTACATAACACGGGAGGATACTAGAATTAACATTGCTGACTTGTATTACATAACACGCGATAATCCTAGAATTAACAATGCTGGTTTGTATAACATAACACGGGAGGATACTAGACTTAACAATGCTAGCTTGTATTACATAACACGGGAGGATACTAGAATTAACAATGCTGTCTTGTATTACATAACACGGGAGGATACTAGAATTAACATTGCTGGCTTGTATTACATAACACGGGAGGATCCTAGAATTAACAATGCTGGCTTGTATTACATAACACGGGAGGATACTAGAATTAACATTGCTGGCTTGTATTACATAACACGGGAGGATCCAATAATTAATAATGCTGGTTTGTATTACATAACACGAGAGGATCCTAGAATTAACAATGCTGGCTTGTATTACATAACACGGGAGGATACTAGAATAAACATTGCTGGCTTGTATTACATAACACGGGAGGATCCTAGAATTAACAATGCTGGCTTGTGTTACATAACACGGGGGGATACTAGAATTAACAATTCTGGCTTGTATTAAATAATACGGGAGGATACTAGAATTAACAATGCTGGCTAGTATTACATAGCACGAGAGGATACTAGAATTAACCATGATGGCTTGTATTACATAACACGAGAGGATACTAGAATTAACAATGCTGGCTTGTATTACATAACATGAGAGGATCCTAGAACTAACAATGCTGGTTTGTATTACATAACACGGGAGGATCCTAGAATTAACAATGCTGGCTTGTATTACATAACACGGGAGGATACTAGAATTAACAATGCTGGCTTGCATTACATAACACGAGAGGATCCTAGAATTAACAATGCTGGTTTGTATTACATAACACGGGAGGATCCTAGAATTAACAATGTTGGCTTGTATTACATAACACGGGAGGATACTAGAATTAACAATGCTGGCTTGCATTACATAACACGAGAGGATCCTAGAATTAACAATGCTGGCTTGTATTACATAACACGAGAGGATACTAGAATTAACAATACGGCTTGTATTACATAACACGAGAGGATACTAGAATTAACAATGCTGGCTTGTATTACATAACACGGGAGGATCCTAGAATTAACAATGCTGGCTTGTATTACATAACACGGGAGTATCCTAGAATTGGTTAGCTAGATTGTGAAACAAGTTCTTACAACATATATAAATTACTATCTCGAGAGAGAATAATAGGCGTACACCATGCACGTAAGAAAACAAGACGAGACTATGGAATGGGTCTCTGTCTGTATCATTGCACTATCGTCCATACATCTAAAATGACGAATCTCTTAAGAAGGCGTCACTCATATGGGCAACCGGAAGCGACGATAAATAAACGTGAAACACACACATTTAGTCACTTTAAACGTTGATATACCGTGACATAAAGTACCGTAACCAGAGGCAAATTTCATCGGAGGAAATCTAGGGGGGGGGGGTTTCCGGGGCATGTTCACCTTTAAAATTGTTGGGGTATAGAAGCGATCAACTGCGTTTTATGATTTAATCAGTTTATACGTATACTTATGTACATGTACTGACCTTTCAGCTCTCTAGCAGTCAACATTTTATACAACAAAGGGATATTTTTTGGCATTTTCTTTTTCCTTTGGAAATTTTAAACGAGCGGATGCCTCGGTGTGCCTCAGTGTGGCTACGGGCCTGCAGTAAATATATATACTCAGCACTCGGACCCCCTCGGCCATCTCAGATCTACTGGAAACTGCATTGAAGCATAATATATATACTAGTAGTTTTCATTCATTTTTTGGTTGCTTTGGAAATTTTAGAGGAAGCTTCCTCGGTCTGCCTCAATGTGGTAACCTGGGTGCCAGTCTGTCAATTTTTCACGTTTTAACTTCTGGCAAAATATATGATTATCGAAGCCTGTTCCCAGGCTATCAGTGTGGCTATGGGCCTAACATACACATACTTTGTAATGTATATAATTTTTTGCACTAAATACTGTCCTTGACAGATAAAGATAATGACTATTTTTAGCCGAGTGATAAATGGCGACACGTAACGAAGTAGTAATAAACAAGGATTACTTGTGTTGTAGTATATGTTTGGAAACTTACGATACACCACGATCTATGCCATGTCTACATTCATTCTGTCATCTCTGTTTAATTGGATACGTACGCAAACTCTCGGATACACCCGGTAATCAAAACGTGTATTGTCCGATTTGTAGGTCGAATGCACAAATAGACAGCCATAAGTTCAACAGTACGGAAGAGTGGGTGGAGAACCTTCCAATAACTTTTACGCTAGTTTCGATTTTAAATGATAGTAAATTGACAATGAATTTGGAAGATACTCACTGTGAGCCGTGTCTAAGGGAGGACATCAAGACGGAAGCTATAATCTACTGCTGTGACTGTTCAGAAAAGTTGTGTGAAGAGTGTAAACGACATCACAAAAAAAGTAAATCGTCAACAAATCATAAACTGGTTGACAGTGCCAGTAACCTAGATATGGAGGATATTGACTATTTCAGACAACTTTCAAAGTGTCCAAAGCACAACACGGAGGACGTGAAATATCTCTGCAAGGACCACGACCAGCTGTGTTGCAATGAGTGTGCAATAGTGACCCATAGGAAATGTGAAAATATGGTTTCGTTAGCTGATGAAGTGAGAGGAAATGAAGAAATCGGAAGCAGCCCGAATATTCCTAAACGGCTGGAAGATATCTTGAATCATGCGGATATATTAATAGAGCATGAAACAGGTTATCAACCTGGCCTAGATGTAGCGGAGAAAAAAGTGAAGAGTCGCCTGAAGGAGATAAAGACAAGAATAGACGAAACATACAATAAACTTGAAAACAAGATTATGTCGGAAATGTCAGCAAAGCGCAAGGCTTTAAATAAAGCGAGTTCCTTACAGAAAGACGCTGTTGAAAATATGAAAACTGAGGCCAAGAAATTATATGAAAAAATGAAAAGGGCATCTGAATTTGGACAACAAACGCACATATTTCTCATGGAAAGAAAAACATTGACAGACGTGCAGAGATATGAAGAAACACTGAGAACATGTCACGAACAAGCAAGCAGCACTGTACTGTCCATGACGGAGACCAAAGCAATGCAAGAACTCTCCGACACACTTAGTAAATGTCTTTATATTGAGGAGCTATCGACTGATCCCACATTGCCTTCCTGTCCTCAGTGTCCTGTGTATAGGGATTTTAAAGAAAGGACAGCCGTCTGTGAACGAACTATCGACGTACAAGAAAAATATTCTCCAAGATATTGCCTGTGGATCGACATTTATCTGATTGTTTCTCTACAGGAACCACCTAAACTGAAATTGTACGATGTTCAAAATGGAACACTTCTATCAACATACCGCTGTTCAGCCGCACCAAATGAAATGACTGCTGTTGAAGGTTCAAACTTCGCTGTGGCTTTACAGGATGCAAATAAGTTAGACATCATGAGTGTATCTCAGTCGGAATTGAAACATATTCGAACGGTACAAACATCGTCACAAGTAACGGCACTAACATACGATAAGCAGAACAAGCAGTTAATTACAGTGTCAAGGTCAGACAATACTTTAAGAAGATTCCACCTGGACGGTAGAGATGCAGGAACAATACAGCTTAACCAAAAATACAGTGGTGCTCTGAGTGGTACAAATAGCATTGTTCTTGATGATAAATTGCACCGCATTTATATATCATTATATCAACTAATAAACTAATTTGTGTTGACATGTCCGGGAAACTTGTGTTCCAGTATAGTCATAAAAATCTTAGAAATCCATGGTCAGTTAATGTAGATAGTGATAGCAATGTTTATGTGTTGAGTTATGCTGGATACTATATTCAACAGTTGAACAAGGTACGTTCATAAGGGAGATTATTTCAAAAGGAAACGATTTTGTATGTCCTTTTTGTCCTCGTGGTATGTGTTTCAACAAGGATATGTCGAAGCTTGTTGTAACTTGTACAAGAAAGGGAAAAGAAACAAAACTATACACGTTTGAATAGTTCCGTGATTAGAGAAATAGAAATCGTGGCAAAATATTGTATTGTGAAATAAACTATATTGCTACAAATACATGTACCATCATCACAGTAAGTTTAAAAAAAAGATTGTTTAACGTCGCTACCGGTTGCCCATCCTGGGCATGCTCCAGCGGTTAACCAGTACTTGTTGCACCAACCTCCTTAAGAAGCAACCGTATGTTTTCATGTTATTGGTTTATATCATTGCGAATAGCGCAATACAATGCTACACGGCATCTTCCTCTGTTTACATTAGGCCAAATAAACGTGTATGTATATCAGTGCCGTAGCCAGAATCCCCCCCCACCGAATTATTATTGTGTATGCTTGTCTGTGCATTCTGGGGGCAGTTTTTTCGGTGTCCCTATATTCCTGTCGATACGTGCCAAATTCTAACCAAGGAGAGTGTCTCATTTTCCTCAGTGTCACTGTGTGGCTATGGGCCTGTACATATTATTTATACTTGACTATGTTTATTGAAATAAATAAATATTCTTTATTTTTGAGCAGTGTTACAGCATATGAAGGGAGGTAACTATAATGTTGCTAGAAATTGTGGCTCGACACGATTGCTGCCCTTTGTAATTGCATGTAGTACGGTGGTCGCTATATCGGACAGATGGGTTTTCTCCGGGTACTCCGGGTTCCCCCTACACTTCCTGACATCATCTACACGCTTTCATCCTCGCCAACGAGGGTGATTAATATAAGGTGTTAAAGATTGTACTCTGTACGCCCCCGTGGTCAAGGTCGCCAAAAGTCTCGCATAATAGCAACATTCCAAAACTTGTTTCATAAAATTACTGTGTTTTACGTTTATTTATCGTCGCTACCGGTTGCCCATATGAGCGACGCCTCCTGAAGAGATTAGTCATTTTAGATTTTGGAGGATAGTGTACAATACAGACAGAGACCCATTCCAGAGTCTCCTCTGGTTCTTTTACGCCATCTCACTCACTCACTCACTCCCCCTTCCCCCATCTCACCCACTCAATCGACCAATGACGTTTCACTGTTATAGAATAGAAGCGCTTAATGTCAATGATATGTCCATCCGTCCGCACACACTAACTGGTATGTATGTGGCTAGGAGAACAATAACTCGATTGTCTAATGTTAGCTTAGTCTGGGAACAGGCGTTGATATATTTTGCATGGTCAGTCAAATAAATATATTTTAACACCGAGACTATTAAAAGCTTCTGATAACATCAACGTCATTTTGCCAGAAGTTAAAAAGTGAAAAATTGACAGACTGGAACCCAGACTAGGGTTAGCTGCCATGTGGTTAGAAATTCATTTTATGTGGCTATTAATAGAACAAAGGAGGGACTAATGGGGTAGCCACTTCAGTTTCTATCCAGTCTTTAAACTGATTTCATTCTTATTTTCAAGTAAGGCCAATACGTCATACATTGTTATATAGATTTAGTGTCATTAATTGTCTCATTCCCATTTTCTACTCTACTAGCCAATTCCATATACAGTCAAACCTGTGTTAGTGGTCACCTCTATTAAGCAGCCAACCTGTATTAAGCAGCCACTTAGCAGATTCCCAATATGTTGTTTTATTATATATTTTACCTCTATTAAGCAGCCACCTGTACTAAGCAGCAACATTCTGTGATTCCCTTGGCTGGCTGCTTAAGACAGGTTTGACTGTATCATCATATTCCATTTTATAATATTATATAGTTTCTCTACTTTTCAGCTTTTACATTACTATATAATTCCAATGTGCAGTTTTCACTTATAGTCCTATCGTTTGATTGCATTTGTTTTGTATATATGTTGATGGCCTCATTGTAGATTAACATATGTTAAATGAGTTCTCGTTAAATAAAGTCTTTATTATTATTATATTATTATTATTCAAATGTAAAGCGATATGTATAGTTGCATACACGTATGACCTCGTAAACCAACAACCGAAATTGGACACGACATGTGCATATTGATGGATACTCAAAGTCAGAGAATACGTCCTCTCACAGACGGCACAAATGGGACCCCTATATAACCTATGACCTTCCACAAGTCAGCTGGTACAATTATAGAATGTCGCACCGACAGCGTAGGACAGCGGCTGTTTTTGGTTGAGGACCCACGGTGCCCCTCCGAGCATTTCAGGCACAAATGGGACCCCTATATAACCTATGACCTTCCACAAGTATGCTGGATAGCTTCCTCACATGCAATAATTAACACCCCAGTGGGATTCAAACATACATCTTATACAATCAAATGATTTGAAGTCAATGATTGTAACCACTCGGTCACAGAGAACACACCATATAAAACTATCGAACATACGAATCACAGGTCCATGATCCACTCGGTCACAGAGAACACACCATATAAAACTATCGAACATACGAATCACAGGTCCATGATCCACTCGGTCACAGAGAACACACCATATAAAACTATCGAACATACGAATCACAGGTCCATGATCCACTCGGTCACAGAGAACACACCATATAAAACTATCGAACATACGAATCACAGGTCCATGATTAACCACTCGGTCACAGAGAACACACCATATAAAACTATCGAACATACGAATCACAGGTCCATGATCCACTCGGTCACAGAGAACACACCATATAAAACTATCGAACATACGAATCACAGGTCCATGATCCACTCGGTCACAGAGAACACACCATATAAAACTATCGAACATACGAATCACAGGTCCATGATGTAACCACTCGGTCACAGAGAACACACCATATAAAACTATCGAACATACGAATCACAGGTCCATGATGTAACCACTCGGTCACAGAGAACACACCATATAAAACTATCGAACATACGAATCACAGGTCCATGATGCAACACTCGGTCACAGAGAACACACCATATAAAACTATCGAACATACGAATCACAGGTCCATGATGTAACCACTCGGTCACAGAGAACACACCATATAAAACTATCGAACATACGAATCACAGGTCCATGATATAACACTCGGTCACAGAGAACACACCATATAAAACTATCGAACATACGAATCACAGGTCCATGATGTAACACTCGGTCATAGAGAACACACCATATAAAACTATCGAACATACGAATCACAGGTCCATGATGTAACACTCGGTCATAGAGAACACACCATATAAAACTATCGAACATACGAATCACAGGTCCATGATGTAACCACTCGGTCACAGAGAACACACCATATAAAACTATCGAACATACGAACCACAGGTCCATGATGTAACCCTCGGTCACAGAGAGCACACCATATAAAGCTATCTAACATACGAATCACAGGTCCATGATGTAACCACTTGGTCACAGAGAGCACATCATATAAAACTATCGAACATACAAATCACAGGTCCATGATGCAACCACACGGTCATAGAGAACACAACATATAAAACTATCGAACATACAAATCACAGGTCCATGATCCACTCGGTCAGAGAACACACCATATAAAACTATCGAACATACGAATCACAGGTCCCAATTCTACGGAAGCCCTGGAGGAACATTTTCCTTACTTGTTATTACTTATTTGTTATTACTTATTTGCTAAGAGTTACAAGACGGATGACTTATGGTCGGACGCAATTAACTAAAATCATGTCAACTAGCAGGCTCATGGTGTTGATGCTACAAACATTCTTATAATGTAGAGAGTGTAGTGCTGTCGGATATTCCGCGTATCAGAAATGGTTTCACCAGAAATAAATTAATTAAAATATATTTTATGGAAGGATTGAAGAATGCTGAAATTGTTCTTTTTTGTTTTGCCGCCATAATATTAGAATAAGCATTCGTCATTTAAAGCGTATCTTACAAAAGTTAAATCTACAGAGACGTCCTCATCAATACTCACATGTACACGATGTAATAAATATAGTTCGGCAGGAGATAAAGATAAGTGGGGAGTGCGTAGGTTATAGGACAATTTGGAAAAGACTAGTGAGGGATCATGGGCTAGCAGTAAAAAGAAACGAAGTCATGCGAATAATGAAACACATATGCCCCCTTGCAACAGATGAACGAAAATCACATAGGTTAAAGTGAAGGGTGTATACGCTGAAAGGGCCTAATTAGGTATGGCATGTAGATGGTTTTGATAAATTAAAACCGTTTGGATTCTGTATTCATGGGTGCATTGACGGTTATAGTCGTAGAATCATGTGGCTTGAAGTAGCATCTAGCAACAACGATCCCGCTATTGTCGCGAAATAATATTTGGACTGTTTAAAACACTTTCAAAATGCTCCACGCATTTTAAGAGCAGATAATGGAACAGAAAACAGCAGTGTGAGTTTTCTGCAGCCGATTTTCAGATACACTTCATCTGACCGCATGTCCGGCATGAACAGTTTCATGTATGGAAAGAGCACAGCAAACCAGATGATAGAATCATGGTGGGGGATACTCCGTAAGCTTGGTGTGCATTGGTGGATTAATCTTTTCAAAGATATTAGGGATTCAGGAATGTATGATTTTGAAAACCTAGTGACAAACGAATGTTTAAGATTTTGTTTCATGGGTGCTTTACAAACAGATCTGGATAGAATTGCAAAAGAATGGAATTCTCACAATATTCGACGACAGAAACGTTATACTGAATTTCCCTCGGGAAAACCGGATGCTATGTATTTTGTCCCTGAACTGACGGATGGGTTTAACTATAAGATAGCTGTGAATCCCGAAGATGTCGATATCTGTATAAATCTTTATGGTAAAGAAATCGAAGTTTGCAGTACAGAATTTAAAGAAATTGTAAACATTATAAAACCTAATGTTCGAATCCCAGTCCACCCATACGAAGCATTAATACTATTCAATGAGCTTTATAATAATTTGGAGATATACGTATCATAAAAGTCCTATACATGTATGGTGAATTGTCTCAACGGCTTGGCCAAGATAAAGGAGTTGCAGAATGGTCAACATTTCAAACACTCTAAATCTTAACAAATTTATGTTTTTATCAAGAACAGTGTATATTGCGTAAACATTTCTGTATTGGTATATGAGCAATTACAATGTCACAACATTGTTTGAAGGTCTGCGTCAGTTTCAATGAGATAGACAATTCCTGTCCTATGTACTGTACAATTTGATTGTCGTGTACAATTCATAGTAGTTTTTATTGGCTATAATTGATATATTATGAAAAGGTAATGAGTAACCATGATAAAAGCATATATTAGTAACTAGGTTAATGGAAGTATACAGAAAAAAACCCATATTTTCTAAGACAAAATTTTTTTTTGACAATTAGTTATTTCTCTTAATAGTTATTACTTATCGGTAATTTCTTATTAGTTATCTCTTAATAGTTATTACTTATTTATTATTAGTTATTACTTATCCTCTGGTAAACAGGCATATAAATAAGTGTTGTCTTGTGGTTCATAATCCATTTACAACAGCGTATGTCATGTTGCTAGTCTCATCATTTACAACAGCGTATGTCATGTTGCTAGTCTCATCATTTACAACAGCGTATGTCATGTTGCTAGTCTCATCATTTACAACAGCGTATGTCATGTTGCTAGTCTCATCATTTACAACAGCGTATGTCATGTTGCTAGTCTCATCATTTACAACAGCGTATGTCATGTTGCTAGTCTCATCATTTACAACAGCGTATGTCATGTTGCTAGTCTCATCATTTACAACAGCGTATGTCATGTTGCTAGTCTCATCATTTACAACAGCGTATGTCATGTTGCTAGTCTCATCATTTACAACAGCGTATGTCATGTTGCTAGTCTCATCATTTACAACAGCGTATGTCATGTTGCTAGTCTCATCATTTACAACAGCGTATGTCATGTTGCTAGTCTCATCATTTACAACAGCGTATGTCATGTTGCTAGTCTCATCTTTACGTTATAACCTTTATTTATTTTACAACGATTACGAAGCAAGCTTTAACGACTAATTAATCTCTCTTGTTGGCGCATAATTTCTTTTATGTGGTCATCCGTGTGGGAAAAACCCACCTGTCCGATCTGGCGAACCCGGGTTGCATTGGTGAGAAGCGAGCATGCTAACGACTGCGCTAAGTCATCTCCTTTATAGGCTCTACCAGAGTTACTTAACCCAGCCGACTTCAGATCACCGAAATGCCTCCATGGCGCAGTGTTTACAGGCGTAGTACTTTGAACAACTGTAGCCTCACACCGAGGGTTATGTATATTAAATCTAATCAGATACGACTGAATGCTACCCGAGTGCCGAGTGGGTGCCAAATGAATGCCATAAAGTTGTAAAGTATGCTTATTATAAATTAAGAATACTATAATATACTTGGATTAATTAAGATAAGCTTACTATCATTATAAACTTAACAAGTAAATTTGATTTTGCCTGATTTTTGCAAATTTGGGTAACATTAATTTGCGTAGGATATGATTAAGTATACATAACCTTACCTCGGGTAACACTCAGTATGCTGAAAGCTTTAAGAGTTGGGTACGATTCAGGCTTAGTATGGACAATAACTGTTACTGTGTTGCTCGTCCGGTTTGAATATCTACAGTCATCAAGACGGCGGGATGGGGGGTCTTGACGGTGTGACATATCATCTGATAGCAGCAACCAAATCTAACATACAGTGCAAAATTACCTTCCAATATAAATTTAAACCTTTGAGCATGAGATATCACCTTGACCGTCTAAGCAAAAGTCTGGGTTTTGTGCAAAACATATCGTCTCATTGTGGTGAAAACGTTCTTTCACAATCCCTAGATGCTCATGAAGCAAAAACAAAGTTGGGGACCATTGAGTACTAATAATAACATATAAGTTGATATAACCTTGACTTTTAGGTTACGGCCTGGGTCTTGGCGCAAGCAATCGCATCACTGTGGTGAATGTACGAGTATGTGAGATTCATTTCAAAATTTCTTTAATAAGTAGAAAAATTATATGCGACAACAAATGAACAGACAGACATAAACACGGAATCTAGTAAACCTAGTGTCCTAATAATGGTAGGAGACCAATATAGGCAATTATAGTGGTAAACTATATTATTATCAATAACTATTGGTAATAACACTGTAAACAAGGATACATGAAACAGATTTAAAGACATACACTAAGACTTTATGCCAAATTGTGGTGATTCAGAAGGAAGATTCTCTATAGCACATTCACAAGTTAGCAAATGCACTAATTTTCATAATTTACATAATCGGTTTCACTTGCTTTTATTTTCTAAGCACAACAACGTTATCATTCCGTACAAACATAGTACCCATTGTCACAAATATGGTGTCAAATGTTAAATTGCACATTGATGAGGAATTGTTTTCAAACATTAAAGTATAAGGATGACACTGAATAACACAACTACATGTACTATGAATTTATTTCCACCACGTACAATCCGTGTTCAGGATGACAACTTTCTTTCTCCTCACGTTTATAGTAAACCATGAAAATAGTCAACTATTTCAAGTGTACCAGGCCGAACACCATCACTTTAGTCGAGTGCCTTACACAATATACGGTAGATTTTACTCTCACAGTTGTCATAGTCGGTTTCAAACAAAGCAGTCAGTATTTCTAAACAATCTGGTTTTGCCTTCTGCTTCATTTTACTAATTATATAATGAACTGGTTCACCAGCACTGTTCCAGATAGGCAGCTCAACCATGACCTCCACTAATGTACATGCAAGACTCCAAACGTCTGTCATTATGTTTGCACTTCGTCTATCAAGCAGTACCACCGGTGCCTGGTATGGAGGTGTATCAGGTTGTAAACAACTCCCAGCCATAGTCGTCGTTACAGTGTTCATGGTCTTCAGTTTACTTACACCCATATCACATAATTTCACTACATTAAAATTGTTTGCGACAAGAATGTTTTCAGGCTATATGCCCCTATGAATGATCAATGGTTTTGTGCATGCAGGTAAGCAACAGCTCGAGATATCTTCAAAGAAACATTCAACTTCAAGGACATGTTCATTGTTGTCTCATCGACAACAAATAAACAGTTGTCCAAAGTAACACCATCAATAAGTAAGTTCTGAAACCAAATACAATCGATCACTTTCCATGGCATATGCCATCAACAACACACTATTTGGATGTCTCAGCATACCATGTACGCAAAGTTCAAGATCAACAATAGGCATTGCGATCTTCATGCGCTTTATAACTATCTCTTTTATTGTTGACGTGTGTGCCTATCCAGCATCCTTAATACACAATACCAAATCCCCCTTCCAATTTCTTTATCTAGGTTTATATCAGCCAAGTTTACCATTGGAACTAAACAAGAAGAGCTGGCAAGATTTGTTGACTTTAAATATTTAGGTTTCATTGGATCAAAGTTAGTTTGTGAATTTCTTGGAAGGCTGTCCAGAGTGTTGATGTTTTGTGTCTGAGTTCTGAGTTACTGTGGCTGTGTACTGAATATCAGTTGTTGAATGCTAACGTTCTGTTGCGGATGAGTGCTTAATGTCTCTGACTGAGTACTAATGCCCTGTGGCTGAGTGCTGAATGCATGTGGCTAATTGATGATGTTATGTGGCTGAGTGATGGTGTCCTGTGGCTGAATGCTGCTGTTCTGTGGCTGAGTGATGATGTTCTGTGGCTGAGTGCTGCTGTTCTATGGCTGAGTGCTGCTGTTCTGTGGCTGGGTGCTGCTGTTCTGTGACTGAGTGCTGCTGTTCTATGACTGAGTGATGATGTTCTGTGGATGAGGGATGATGTTCTGTCGCTGAGTGATCATGTCCTGTGGTTGAGTGATGATGTTCTGTGGCTGAGTGATGATGTTCTGTGGCTGAGTGATGATGTTCTGTGGCTGAGTGATGATGTTCTATGGCTGAGTGCTGATGTTCTGTGACTGAGTGATGATGTTCTGTGGCTGAGTGATGATGTTCTGTGACTGAGTGATGATGTTCTGTGGCTGAGTGATGATGTCATGTGGCTGAGTGCTGCTGTTCTATGGCTGAGTGATGATGTTCTGTGGCTGAGTGATGATGTTCTGTGGCTGAGTGCTGATGTTATATGGCTGAGTGATGATGTTCTGTGGCTGAGTGCTGATGTTCTAAGGCTGAGTAATAATTTATTGTGGCTGAGTGCTGATGTCCTGTGGATGAGTGCTGACGTTCTGCAACTGTGTACTGAATGTATGTGGCTGGATGCGCCGTGGTAGATCTTTCGATGGTGTGTCGAGTGTATTCAGCTGTTCTGGTTGGTATGTCAGGGACTGTTCTGTTACACTGTACTGGACAGCATATGTGTAAACTTGTTTATCTATGCATATCCCTGCAGAATATTCTCCAGGAACTGTTACTTTCAACACTGACGCATTTAGCCCTTCAAAACAAGATTTCCATCCCTAAACCACTGAAACAAGATAGTTTTGTTATGCAACGGTGTTATCAATCCCAATATTAAATCACCATCGTTCCAACCATTTAATTTGTCCGGACTATTTCTGGATTCTGAGATGAAGTGAAGACATCTATCTGAAATGAACCGTCATCAAATTCAGTTAGATACACTTTGTTATCCTTTTCGATACCTGCTATCACAAAACCATCAGTGATACAGTTATAGTCCTCATATGCAATTTCCTGTGCTGTTGTAGTAGCATCTCTGTATATTTAACACGCATTACTTAATGGTCTCCGTCTGCCCGTCACAAATTTGTGTCCTCTCAAATCTCTTGAACCGCTGGAGGAATCCTATAATCACTTGACATGTATGTTGCTCGAGATGATGTGCAGAGCATATGTTTCAGGCATGTCGGGTAATGTTGATACATGTATGTGTGACAAATAGGGCTGCCACCTGTACAGATTTTTGTAAACGTGTACACGATCCTTTGGCCACGGCATGACATCATTTACACTTTGTTTATTCTCCATGATTATTTCCTGCCCCCAGTATTTCCCGGCCAACCCTGACATGTACTAGGTCTCAGAAAATTCAGTGAAACGGTCGATGTTATGATTTTATTACGTCACTAGGCTTCATTATACGATGTCATCAATTAAGATAGTGTAAACGGTTACTCAATTAGTACACTTGTATTGCTATTACACGACACGGCTCCGTTTACACGTGTAACCGTGAACACCCTAGTGAGAAATACTCCTCATGTCAGACACATCAGATTTTGTATGCATTTTAATCATTTGTCTGACCAGTGTCAAACTATTAATATCACAATATCATGGCCTGTAATTGGTGCCTATGGTTTCTATGGTGCCAAAACAGTTTGTAGTGAAAATCAGATTACATATGTTGATGATAATATGAAGAAATTGTCATTAATATGCAACGGATCGACATAACATTTAGTTTCAGTCCTTGTATATACAAACCTGCCATAATTGAATTGTGCCAATGTCTCAGATTTTTGAAATCACAAAAGTTAGTATGCGAGGAAGATAATTCGAATTCACAAATGGAGCGACAAACAATAAACCTGAAGTTCCTGCCGTTGTCACCACTTTCGAATAAGCACTGTTGCATAAAAGTATGTAGATTCAAACATAAATATAGTACGTCCAGGATTATAAAACTATTTTCAAATTCTGTACCATAGTGTTAGGTTGATACCCAGAATCAGCCAATCAAAAATGCTTGATATTCATCTTGAGAGTTGAGAATGTTTTATCATTTTGGAACATGTCGTAGCATTTACAATTGTATATGATGGGGAGGAGAGTTGGGGGGTTACAATTGACTGATCAGTGATGTGGTATGGTCCACAAGGTAATGATCATCCTGAAAGGTAACGGCCCCACACTCGACCATGGTGTGGGATAGGTCATGGTGATTGTAGCAATTACGAAATAGTCGTCTCCATGTTTGGCTGAAGTTTATCACAACTTTGTGATTTATTGACAACTTGTTCTCACAATTGATACCATGTTCTTTGCCAGTATTGTCTGCCGTTTTTTCTTAATCGCTTCTCAAAACTTATACTTGATTCCACGAAACTGCCAATTGCCATTCAATATGTCTACCATTTTAAATTCATTTACTATTTCTATTATAATTCCCATAATTTTTGATGATTTTAAGATTTCCAATATGGTGGAATATTTTTGCAAGTACCAGGAACATGTAGATAGGATCCTGGAAATACACATGAAGTCTAGCATTCAACAAACTCAGAGATTGGTCCACATTATAGATTTGTCCGATCAGATCATGTTTCCAAGACCCACGTTATTGTAGTGCACACATGTACTCGCAGTAAAGCCACTAACAATTATAATACCAAAACTTATATTTTTGTTCCTGCATTCATTTTTGAATTCCAGTGATTTTGACACTAATGCCAGCAAGCCAATGTCAATTACAGCAATCTACAGCTGGTGAGCCTGTATATACAATAACAAGAATTTATATATTGTCTTTTACAGGAATACATATTTGCTGCAGATGGTCACATATGTTCGGTTGTACTGTATCGTTCCGTATGTGAACAGTCAAATGTGTCATAGTGGTTGTCTGTGATAGACATAGCAAAATAATAAGATGATCATTGTACCATTTATTGTGATTTATGGAAAACACTCAATACAGTGTCTTGAATGTGTTGGAATATTAGTGAAATACATGTCACGATAGAGAGCAATATCATATTTATTTACTGTAGGCAGCCGCTATGCAGGTCAATTTGGTTTACCATTTAAACATACATTCTTGAACACAGTAGTTGAAGTTATACTTCTCTGTAAATTTTCAAATTTCTAACTATGAATAGTGAGAATAAGTTAGGAATAAGTGACTTCTTCCCAAGATTTCAGCCAAGCTTAATCACTGACTGCCTGACCCAAACAGCCATCAATTAATTACATATTTAAATTATGGAGATATATTTCCCAACCACTTGACCTGTTTACTCCTACAGATTGGCGGTAGTTTCTATGGAAGACAAGTGGAAATTACGCACAATGTTCAAAATAGCTTATCCATTTTCGATTATTAGTTTATTTCCGTTAATAACCTTTTTCGATGTTTAAAGCGGACATCACAATATAGCATCCCCTCATGTAGTTTATAGATGCGTAAATCTTGAAAAACATTAGCAAGTGTTGAAGAAACTACATACAATGTATATGGTTACCGCTCGTCCGACATCGTCACAATGAACATGTTCAAGCGTCTTCTCCTCAGCAACCATAGGGTCTATAGTCACCATTTATGATTTAGTATTTACTTGTCATCATGCTACAAATTCTTCCATCTCAAAATATTACAAATTCTTCGGAAAATCTACCACCAACATTTAGTAAGATTGATCAATGTATGATATTCATAGTTGTTGCATGACACCCTTGTGTGATCAATGGAGTCAGGTGAGCGATATAGGGCCATCGTGGTCCACTTTATTGTTAATAAACTAAAACATCATAAATATTTGCTCAAGTTGTTGTATTTAGACTACATGTATATAAATAATGTTCATCAATGTTTTATGATTTGCATCTTTTTGAATATCTGTGTAGAAACATTGCTGTCATATACTATGATGATATTTGTAGTATCTTACTTGCATTAAACATGTTTATTTCTTAATATTGTTATTAAGTGATTCCCTGACGCAAATCCCCAACCCAGGTCACAGATGATAACACAACTGTTGACTATAGAAATTCCTTGTTTTTTTCCACCAGACTGTAGGCCTACATGTATTTATAAACAAGGACAAAATGACTTGGTAGCAACATTTTGTCAATATATATATACCGAGTCAAAAAAGAAACGATACCTGGCGTTTATGTGTCTATAATTTCAACATTTATTAAGAAAATTCTTTGAAAATTCATAAGATGATAGTCCAACATGTTTGAAAGAGGAGCACATAGAGCATAATGAGCCTCCGAAACTGTCTGCTGCGTGATGACGTAATTCGTCGGACAGGGGTCTAATGGAGTTTTCACACAGACTTCAATACCGAGTATGGGCACCATTTGCGTCTCTCACTGCAATGCACCGCCGTAGCATCGAACGGAAGGGTGTCTGAATCTCTTGCTGGTCAATATGTGTCCACTCCTGACGCAAAACATCCCTCAGTTGGTTTAACGCTACCGGCTGACGTCGTCTGACGCGGCGGTCTAACGTATCCCAAAAATGTTCTATGGGTGACAAGTCTGGTGACAAAGCAGGCCACGGCAGGGTTTCAATATTGTTCTGCTCCAATAATGTGGTGGAAATCCGAGCAGTATGACACCTGGCGTTGTCCTGTTGGAACAGTGTGACGTTTCTGTTGGTGTTAAAGAACGGCACAACAACTGGCGCACGGATCTCATCACAGTACCGCTGGGCGTTTAGGTTCCCGTCCACCACTAACAGTTCAGTGCGACTGCCGAAGGTGATACCGCCCCACGCCATAACGCTTCCGCCCCCGAACAGATCGACCTGACGTACACATGCGTCGACGTAACGTTCACCGCGTCTGCGATATACCCGCTATCTGCCATCCGCTCGACGCAAACAGAACCGCGATTCATCGCTAAACATCACCGAATTCCACTGTAACCGAGTCCAGCGAGCACGTTCCGTCGTCCAATCCCGCCGTACGTCACGGTGACGTCGTGTCAGGATGGGTCCAACGTATGGCCGATAGGCACGAATGCCACGTTCACCGAGCTGGTTCCTGACTGTTTGTGAACTGATGCGATTGTTGGTCATCCCAGGAGTAACGGCAGCTGTGTGCGTAGCAGGTAGGAACCGGTCACGTAAATGTGATGTCCGAATGTGACGGTCATGTTCACGCGTCGTCACACGTGGACGACAAGATCTTGGACGGTCGTCCACCGATCCATGTGTTCGATAACGTCGAAGTAGACGTGTTATCGTGATCCGCGTAACCCCGAGTCGATTTGCGACGTCACGCTGACGTAAACCGCCGTCAATCATGCCAATGGCACGCATTCTCTGATTGCGGTTTAGCCTAGGCATTTCGTTAGAGGTAACAATGGGTATGTAAGGTGTTTTTCCTCGATGATAATGCAATACCAGTACAATAAACCGGTTTTCCGATTTGTACATGTGTAGGATGTTGTCTTTGTTGAGGAGCACGTGCAAATCGGAAATATTCGGCGTTCCAGGATTATCGGGTGTTTATTTACCTGTGTTTATGGTTTTCTGACGTTGCAATAAGATACCCGGTACTGATACGTAATAATATATTAAACCTTTCTATGGTTTTATCCGTTTTAAATCATTTTTAGTTTGGTATCGTTTCTTTTTTGACTCAGTATATATGCGTTTATGTCTTAATGTATGTTACCTAACCACTGCTTCCTAATTTTTAATTTCCATTAACTGCTACTTTCTTGTCTAACATTTTCACCCCTATTTACAGGTCGAATATACAAATGTAGGTTTCCCCTACCACCCTTCACCACTTATGCAAGTGACCTAGCATATTGAATATATATTAAGATTTAAAGGCATTCTTTAGCTAAATTGGTTTATATGCATGTAATCAGTGCAACAACCCTTTTCTAAAACACTGTCGACATGTTTGCTATATTGTCGTTTCTTGTGCTTAACAGTAATCCATGCATAGTTATTCTTAGTATAAATAGTGTGTGTTTTACGTTTATTTATCGTCGTTACCAGTTGCCCATATGAGCGACGCCTCCTGAAGAGATTAGTCATTTTAGATTTTGGAGGATAGTGCAATGATACAGATAGAGACCCATTCCAGAGTCTCCTCTGGTTCTTTTACGTGCACAGTGTAAAGCACCGACACGAGACCTCGGTTTAACGTCCCATCTGAAAGACTGTTAATTTTATTAGTGTTAGACGGGGGATCGAACCTGAAACATAAAATTACCACTCGTGTAAGATCCTATATATAGTCACCCCTCCCCCATCTCACTCACCCACTCACTCACTCACTCACTCACTCACTCACTCACCTCACCCGCTCAATGACCAATGACGTTTCACTGTTCTGGTTCTTTTACGTACACAGTGTAAAGCACCGACACGAGACCTCGGTTTAACGTCCCATCTGAAAGACTGTTAATTTTATTATAGTCAGACGGGGGATCGAACCTGTGATCCCTGGATTACCAGTCGAGCGTGTTACCACTGGATTACAGATCCAACTAAATGGTGTCCACACGTTGGTTGTTCTATATGCCTGTTGTATAGCAACGAGACGAGTCTCTCGTTTATAGTCCCATCTGAAATATTTGATATTGAGAGGGTCAGGCTCATCACTTTTAGATGATGTTTATTTTAAACGTTTTAGAAAACTTAGTCGCCCAAATGCGATGGCGATTTTTAAATATGGGGTGTTGAGATGTCTTGCTAATATATACCTCCATTCTCTAACCCCTACATTGTTTTTTATAGCAGATGAGTATTGCTATGGCAACAATTGTTGTCATAGCTTTTCTTGTTATTTAATAGTATCTGGTTGAGATTACCGGTGCATTGCATATACAGTCTATATTGTGACAGTATCTTGATCTTACAGACAGATCTGTAGTCCAGTGGTTAACACGTTGGATTGGTAATCCAGGGATCGCAGTTTCGATCCCCCGTTTGACCCTAATACTATTAACAGTCTTTCAGTGGGACTTTAAAGCGAGGTCTCGTGCAGAGGAGACTGTAATGGATCTCTGTCTGTATCAATGCACTATCCTCAATACGAAACTGTGCCTTTTTGTGGAATGGTGTCTCGCTATCAATGATTAGTAGATAGATTTGAGATTTGGAATCAATAACAGTGCACCAATTACAGGGTGTAGTGTGGTGGGCACGCAAACAGTACGTCATCACTTCTAACAAGAAACACTCTGTCTTTGAGATCAGAACTTTACTTTAGTTGGGTTTTTCTAAACTTTATTTATTTTACAACGATTAGGAAGCAAGTTCTAACAACTTATATTAATTACTCTCGTTGGCGCGGATGAAAGCGTATATGTGGCCATTCGTGTGGGAGGAAACCGGAGAAAACCCACCTGTCAGATCTGGCGATCACCGTACCAGTTCACATACCTCCCGGTCCGAGGATTGAACCCGGGTGGCATTGGTTACAAGCGAGCGCGCTGGTGAGCGTTTAATGAGCTATTGGAACGTAATAAGTAAATGACACGCGAACTTCCGAGTTAGAATTAGGAACACAATCTAGAGGATCCCAGAATCAACAATGCGGCTTGTATTACATAACACGAGAGGATACTAGAATTAACAATGCTGGCTTGTATTACATAACACGGGAGGATACTAGAATTAACAATGCTGGCTTGCATTACATAACACGGGAGGATACTAGAATTAACAATGCTGGTTTGTATTACATAACACGAGAGGTTCCTAGAATTAACAATGCTGGTTTGTATTACATAACACGGGAGGATACTAGAATTAACAATGCTGGCTTGTATTACATAACATGGGAGGATCCTAGAATTAACAATGTTGGCTTGTATTACATAACACGGGAGGATCCTAGAATTAACAATGCTGGCTTGTATTACATAACACGGGACGATCCTAGAATTAACAATGCGGGCTTGTATTACATAACACGGGACGATCCTAGAATTAACAATGCTGGCTGGTATTACATAACACGGGAGGATACTAGAATTAACAATGCTGGCTTGTATTACATAACACGGGAGGATCCTAGAATTGTTTAGCTAGATTGTGAAACAAGTTCTTACAACATATATAAATCACTATCTCGAGAGAGAATAATAGGCGTACACCATGCACGTAAGAAAACAAGACGAGACTATGGAATGGGTCTCTGTCTGTATCATTGCACTATCGTCCACACATCTAAAATGACGAATCTCTTCAGAAGGCGTCGCTCATATGAGCAACCGGCAGCGACGGTAAATAAACGTAAAACACACACATTTAGTCACTTTATACGTTGATGTACTGTGACATAAAGTACCGTAGCCAGAGGCAACTTTCATCGGAGGAAATCTAGGGGGGGGGGTTTCCGGGGGCATGTTCACCTTTAAAATGGTTGGGGTATAGAAGCGATTTACTGCGTTTTATGATTTAATCAGTTTAGACGTATACTTATGTACATGTACTGACCTTTCAGCTCTCTAGCAGTCAACATTTTATACAACAAATGGATATTTTTTGGCATTTTCTTTTTCCTTTGGAAATTTTAAACGAAGCGGTTGCCTCGGTGTGCCTCAGTGTGGCTACGGGCCTGCAGTAAATATATATACTCAGCACTCGGACCCCCTCGGCCATATCAGATCTACTGGAAACTGCATTGAAGCATAATATATATATATACTAGTAGTTTTCATTTATATTTTGGTTGCTTTGGACATTTTAGAGGCAGCTTCCTCGGTCTTCCTCAATGTGGTAGCCTGGGTGCCAGTCTGTCAATTTTTCACTTCTGGCAACATATATGATTATCGACGCCTGTTCCCAGGCTATCAGTGTGGCTATGGGCCTGACATGCACATACTTTGTAATGTATATAATTTGTATGCACTAAATACTGTCCTCGACAGATAAAGATAATGACTATTTTTAGCCGAGTGATAAATGGCGACACGTAGCGAAGTAGTAATAAACAAGGATTACTTGTGTTGTAGTATATGTTTGGAAACTTACGATACACCACGATCTATGCCATGTCTACATTCATTCTGTCATCTCTGTTTAATTGGATACGTACGCAAACTCTCGGATACACCCGGAAATCAAAAAGTGTATTGTCCGATTTGTAGGTCGAATGCACAAATAGACAGCCATAAGTTCAACAGTACGGAAGAGTGGGTGGAGAACCTTCCAATAACTTTTACGCTAGTTTCGATTTTAAATGATAGTAAATTGACAATGAATTTGGAAGATACTCACTGTGAGCCGTGTCTAAGGGAGGACATTAAGACGGAGGCTATAATATACTGCTGTGACTGTTCAGAAAAGTTGTGTGAAGAGTGTAAACGACATCACAAATAAAGTAAATCGTCAACAAATCATAAACTGGTTGACAGTGCCAGTAACCTAGATATGGAGGATATTGACTATTTCAGACAACTTTCAAAGTGTCCAAAGCACAACAGGGAAGACGTGAAATATCTATGCAAGGACCACGACCAGCTGTGTTGCAATGAGTGTGCAATAGTGACCCATAGGAAATGTGAAAATATGGTTTCGTTAGCTGATGAAGTGAGAGGAAATGAAGAAATCGGAAGCAGCCCGAATATTCCTAAACGGCTGGAAGATATCTTGAACCATGCGGATATATTAATAGAGCATGAAACAGGTTATCAACCTGGCCTAGATGTAGCGGAGAAAAAAGTGAAGAGTCGCCTGAAGGAGATAAAGACATGTATAGACGAAACATACAATAAACTTGAAAACAAGATTATGTCGGAAATGTCAGCAAAGCGCAAGGCTTTAAATAAAGCGAGTTCCTTACAGAAAGACGCTGTTGAAAATATTAAAACTGAGGTCAAGAAATTATCTGAAAAAATGAAAAGGGCATCTGAATGTGGACAAAAAACGCACATATTTCTCATGGAAAGACAAACATTGATATACGTGCAGAGATATGAAGACACACTGAGAACATGTCACGAACAAGCAAGCAGTACTGTACTGTCCATGACGGAGACCAAAGCAATGCAAGAACTCTCCGACACACTTAGTAAATGTCTTTATATTGAGGAGCTATCGACTGATCCCACATTGCCTTCCTGTCCTCAGTGTCCTGTGTATAGGGATTTTAAAGAAAGGACAGTCGTCTGTGAACGAATTATCGACATACAAGAAGGAAGTTGTTCTCCAAGATATTGCCTGTGGATCGACATTTATCTGATTGTTTCTTTACTGCTACAAGATAAACTGAAATTGTACGATGTTCAAAATGGAACACTTCTATCAACATACCGCTGTGCAGCCACACCATATGACATGACTGCTGTTGAAGGTTCAAACTTCGCTGTGGCTTTACTGGGTACAAATAAGTTAGATATCATGAGTGTATCTCAGTCGGAATTGAAACATATTCGAACGGTACAAACATCGTCACAAGTAACGGCACTAACATACGATAAGCAGAACAAGCAGTTAATTACAGTGTCAAGGTCAGACAGGACTTTAAGAAGAGTCCACCTGGACGGTAGAGATGCAGGAACAATACAGCTTAACCAAGAATACAGTGATGCTCTGAGTGGTGCATATAGCGTTGTTCTTGATGATAAATTGCACCGCATTTATATATCATTACATCATTATAATAAACTAATTTGTGTTGACATGTCCGGGAAACTTGTGTTCCAGTATAGTCATAATAATCTTATAAATCCATGGTCAGTTAATGTAGATAGTGATAGCAATGTTTATGTGGTGTATCTTAATGGACACTGTATTCAACAGTTGAACAAGGAAGGTACGTTCATAAGGGAGATTATTTCAAAGGAAAACGATCTTGTACGTCCTCTAGGTATGTGTTTCAACAAGGATATGTCGAAGTTTGTTGTAACTTGTACAAGAAAGGACAAAGAAATACAACTATACACGTTTGAATAGTTCCGTGATTAGACAACTTAAATGTGGAGAATTCTAATCGTGCTAAACGATTGTATTGTGAAATATACAATGCTCCACTGCATAGTCCAGACCTCTGGGTATGTGTTTCAACAAGGATATGTCGAAGTTTGTTGTAACTTGTACAAGAAAGGACAAAGAAATACAACTATACACGTTTGAATAGTTCTGTGATTAGACAACTTAAATGTGGAGAATTCTAATCGTGCTAAACGGTTGTATTGTGAAATGGTCCACTGCATATTCCAGGCCTCTAGGTATGTGTTTCAACAAGGATATGTCGAAGCTTGACTTGTACAAGAAAGGGAAAAGAAACAAAACTATACACGAAATAAGGGAGATAACAAACTATATGAAATGACTTAAAAAACTAGATTAGTTTCCCTTATTTACATACTGTCACAAAATAAACTATATTGCTACAAATACATGTACCATCATCACAGTAAGTTTTTAAAAAAAAGAATGTTTAATGTCGCTACCGGTTGCCCATCCTGGGCAGGCTCCAGCGGTTAACCAGTACTTGTTGCACCAACCTCCGTAAGAAGCAACCGTATGTTTTCGTGTTATTGGTTTATATCATTGCGAATAGCGCAATACAATGCTACACGGCATCTTCCTCTGTTTACATTAGGCCAAATAAACGTGTATGTATATCAGTGCCGTAGCCAGAATCTGAAAATAACCGAGGCGACCGCCCCCCCCCGAATTATTATTGTGTATGCTTGTGTGCATTCTGAAGGCAGTTTTATCGGTGTCCCTATATTCCTGTCATTACGTGCCACATTCTAACCGAGGAGAGTGCCTCGGTGTCACTGTGTGGCTACGGGCCTGTACATATTATTTATACTTGACTATGTTTATTGAAATAAATATATATTCTTTATTTTTGAGCAGTGTTACAGCCTATGAAGGGAGGTAACTATAATGTTGCTAGAAATTGTGGCTCGACACGATTGCTGCCCATTGTACTTGCATGTAGTACGGTGGTCGCTAGATCGGACATATGGGCTTTCTCCGGGTACTCCGGTTCCCCCTACACTTCCTGATATCATCTACACGCTTTCATCCTCGCCAACGAGGGTGATTAATATAAGGTGTTAAAGATTGTACTCTATACGCCCCCGTGGTCAAGGTCGCCAAAAGTCTCGCATAATAGCAACATTCCAAAACTTGTTTAATAACATTACCGTGATTTACGTTTATTTATCGTCGCTACCGGTTGCCCATATGAGCGACGCCTCCTGAAGAGATTAGTCATTTTAGATTTTGGAGGATAGTGTACGATACAGACAGAGACCCATTCCAGAGTCTCCTCTGGTTCTTTTACGTACACAGTGTAAAGCACCGACACGAGACCTCGGTTTAACGTCCCATCTGAAAGACTGTTAATTTTATTAGTGTTAGACGGGGGATCGAACCTGAAACATAAAATTACCACTCGTGTAAGATCCTATATATAGTCACCCCTCCCCCATCTCACTCACTCACTCACTCACTCACTCACTCACTCACTCACCTCACCCGCTCAATGACCAATGACGTTTCACTGTTATAGAATAGAAGCGCTTAATGTCAATGATATGTCCATCCGTCCGCACACACTAACTGGTATGTATGTGGCTAGGAGAACAATAACTCGAGCGTCTAATGTTAGCTTAGTCTGGGAACAGGCGTTGGTATAGTTTGCATGGTCAGTCAAATAAATATATTTTAACACCGAGACTATTAAAAGCTTCTGATAAAATCAACGTCATTTTGCCAGAAGTTAAAAAGTGAAAAATTGACTGGAACTCAGACTAGGGTTAGCTGCCATGTGGTTAGAAATTCATTTTATGTGGCTATTAATAGAGGGACTAATGGGGTAGTCATTCTTATTTTCAAGTAAGGCCTATAAGTCGTACATTGTTATATAGATTTAGTGTCATTAATTGTCTCATTCCCATTTTCTACTCTATTAGCCAATTCCATATACAGTCAAACCTGTGTTAGTGGTCACCTCTATTAAGCAGCCAACCTGTATTAAGCAGCCACTTAGCAGATTCCCAATATGTTGTTTTATTATATATTTTACCTCTATTAAGCAGCCACCTGTACTAAACAGCCACATTCTGTGATTCCCTTGGTTGGCTGCTTAAGACAGGTTTGACTGTATCATCATATTCCATTTTATAATATTACATAGTTTCTCTACTTTTCAGCTTTTACATTGCTATATAATTCCAATGTGCAGTTTTCACTTATAGTCCTATCGGTTGATTGCATTTGTTTTGGATATATGTTGATGACCTCATTGTAGATTAACATATGTTAAATGAATTCTCGTTAAATAAAGTCTTTATTATTATTATATTATTATTATTCAAATGTAAAGCGATATGTATAGTTACATACACGTATGACTTCGTAAACCAACAACCGAAATTGGACACGACATGTGCATATTGATGGAGACTCAAAGTCAGAGAATACGTCCTCTCACAGACGGCACAAATGGGACCCCTATATAACCTATGACCTTCTACAAGTCAGCCTGGTACAATTATAGAATGTCGCAACGACAGCGTATGTTTTTGGTTGAGGACCCACTGTGCCCCTCCGAGCATTTCAGGCACACATGGGACCCCTATATAACCTATGACCTTCCACAAGTTACCTGAAATGATTTGAAGTCAATGATTGTAACGAATCACAGGTCCATGATGTAACACTCCATCACAGAGAACACACCATATAAAACTATCGAACATACGAATCACAGGTCCATGATGCAACACTCGGTCATAGAGAACACACCATATAAAACTATCGAACATACGAATCACAGGTCCATGATGTAACCACTCGGTCAGAGAACACACCATATAAAACTATCGAACATACGAATCACAGGTCCATGATGTAACCACTCGGTCAGAGAACACACCATATAAAACTATCGAACATACGAATCACAGGTCCATGATGTAACCACTCGGTCACAGAGAACACACCATATGAAACTATCGAACATACGAATCACAGGTCCATGATGTAACCACTCGGTCAGAGAACACACCATATAAAACTATCGAACATACGAATCACAGGTCCATGATGTAACCACTCGTTCACAGAGAACACACCATATGAAACTATCGAACATACGAATCACAGGTCCATGATGTAACCACTCGGTCAGAGAACACAACATATAAAACTATCGAACATACGAATCACAGGTCCATGATGTAACCACTCCATCACAGAGAACAACACACCATATAAAACTATCGAACATACGAATCACTGGTCCATGATCCACTCGGTCACAGAGAACACACCATATAAAACTATCGAACATACGAATCACAGGTCCATGATGTAACACTCAGTCACAGAGAGCACACCATATAAAACTATCGAACACACGAATCACAGGTCCATGATCCACTCGGTCACAGAGAACACACCATATAAAACTATCGAACACACGAATCACAGGTCCATGATCCACTCGGTCACAGAGAACACTCCTGTACTGATGATAAATAACCCAAACTGTCTATGCGTTTCCTCTATTTTTATTACATGTATGTTTGTTATCACAACAAACTTTAAACGTTGGATCTTTGAAACGATAGACTGGAAATAAACAAAACACAATAATCAATCTCATGTTAAACAATGTACCTAGAAATGCTGGAAAAAATAACATGGATTTCTTGAAACTAGGAAAATGCAAGAGTTACTTCCCTTAGATTAAGATTTTTGCCAGAACTCATCTTCAACAATTCTCTATCAAATTAATTACTTAAAAATGCATAAAATATATGCCTGGTAAACTACAAATACATAAATGAATCAATACTTATTGTTAGAGACAATAATTAATATTTTACATATTTACCGGTACAATGTAACAATGCAAATGTAGGTGGATGGGGTACGGTAAATCGGACACAAACATTTATTACTTGAACCGTATGCAGTAAATCAATGATATAAATCAAAAGACTGGTAAATTTCCTTACCAAATAAAGATTGTCCTTCATACAATCAGTACAATAACTAGCAATACTTTGGGTTTTAACAGCTAGAAATGTGCACATGTCATAGGTCTAAAATACCCAGAATACAAAAATATCATCATGGGCATTCAACCTCCTGCGCAGTGTACATAACCCAGTAGGTGGCACCTACACTCCATATAAAACTATCGAACATACGAATCACAGGACACAAGCTGAAAGACCCCTCATATACTAATATGTACGATTAGCGCAGTGGTTAGCGCGCTCGCTTCTCACCAATGCAACCCGGGTTCGATCCTCGGACAGGTATGTGAGATGGTAGATGGTACGGTGGTCGCTAGATCGGACAGGTGGGTTTTCTCCGGGTTCCTCCCACACCAATGACCACAAGTGGCCTTTGTTGGCAGGTGGTCTCTCAATAGAGGGCTAAAATGAATTGAAAATGACTCTACGGGAGAGAAAAATGGTGGTCTTTAGAGACAGGTTTTTCATATGCGGCCTTTATTCGGAGGTGGCTTTTAGTCCACTCGGTCACAGAGAACACACCATATAAAACTATCGAACATACGAATCACAGGTCCATGATGTAACACTCAGTCACAGAGAGCACACCATATAAAACTATCGAACACACGAATCACAGGTCCATGATCCACTCGGTCACAGAGAACACACCATATAAAACTATCGAACACACGAATCACAGGTCCATGATCCACTCGGTCACAGAGAACACTCCTGTACTGATGATAAATAACCCAAACTGTCTATGCGTTTCCTCTATTTTTATTACATGTATGTTTGTTATCACAACAAACTTTAAACGTTGGATCTTTGAAACGATAGACTGGAAATAAACAAAACACAATAATCAATCTCATGTTAAACAATGTACCTAGAAATGCTGGAAAAAATAACATGGATTTCTTGAAACTAGGAAAATGCAAGAGTTACTTCCCTTAGATTAAGATTTTTGCCAGAACTCATCTTCAACAATTCTCTATCAAATTAATTACTTAAAAATGCATAAAATATATGCCTGGTAAACTACAAATACATAAATGAATCAATACTTATTGTTAGAGACAATAATTAATATTTTACATATTTACCGGTACAATGTAACAATGCAAATGTAGGTGGATGGGGTACGGTAAATCGGACACAAACATTTATTACTTGAACCGTATGCAGTAAATCAATGATATAAATCAAAAGACTGGTAAATTTCCTTACCAAATAAAGATTGTCCTTCATACAATCAGTACAATAACTAGCAATACTTTGGGTTTTAACAGCTAGAAATGTGCACATGTCATAGGTCTAAAATACCCAGAATACAAAAATATCATCATGGGCATTCAACCTCCTGCGCAGTGTACATAACCCAGTAGGTGGCACCTACACTCCATATAAAACTATCGAACATACGAATCACAGGACACAAGCTGAAAGACCCCTCATATACTAATATGTACGATTAGCGCAGTGGTTAGCGCGCTCGCTTCTCACCAATGCAACCCGGGTTCGATCCTCGGACAGGTATGTGAGATGGTAGATGGTACGGTGGTCGCTAGATCGGACAGGTGGGTTTTCTCCGGGTTCCTCCCACACCAATGACCACAAGTGGCCTTTGTTGGCAGGTGGTCTCTCAATAGAGGGCTAAAATGAATTGAAAATGACTCTACGGGAGAGAAAAATGGTGGTCTTTAGAGACAGGTTTTTCATATGCGGCCTTTATTCGGAGGTGGCTTTTAGTACAGGTTTGACTGTAGTTTCAAACCAACTGATAAAATAATCATATGGCATTGAAATAAAACAATTTCAACAATCTTTATAGAAATAAGATATCTTATACCGTGCATGTTTTGCAGCAGTTTGTTGTTAATGGATAGCATGATGATATCTTTTTTAACGACGCCTCAACCTAATAAGGTCATGTGGCGTCGAAAGCAGCAGTTTGTGTGTTTTACGTTTATTTATCGTTGCTACCGGTTGCCCATATGAGCGACGCCTCCTGAAGATTTTGGAGGATAGTGCAATGATACAGACAGAGACCCATTCTGGAGTCGCCTCTGGTTCTTTTACGTGCACGGTGTAAAGCACCGACACGATACCTTGGTTTAAAGTCCCATCTGAAAGACTGTTAATTTTATTAGGGTCAGACGGGGGATCGAACCTGAGGTCCAACGTGTTACCACTGGGCTACAGAGTGTTGACCTATCCTGCAGGAATCCAGGGTTCGGTATTGTATGGGTGGAGTGTTGAACTATCCCAGAGGAGTCCAGGGTTCGTTATTGTATGGGTGGAGTGTTGACCTATCCCGCAGGAGTCCAGGGTTCGTTATTGCATGGGTGGAGTGTTGAACTATCCCGCAGGAGTCCAGGGTTCGGTATTGTATGGGTGGAGTGTTGACCTATCCCGCAGGAGTCCAGGGTTCGGTATTGTTTGGGTGGAGTGTTGAACTATCCCGCAGGAGTCCAGGGTTCGTTATTGTATGGGTGGAGTGTTGAACTATCCTGCAGGAGTCCAGGGTTCGTTATTGTATGGGTGGAGTGTTGAACTATCCTGCAGGAGTCCAGGGTTCGTTATTGTATGGGTGGAGTGTTGAACTATCCCGCAGGAGTCCAGGGTTCGTTATTGTATGGGTGGAGTGTTGAACTATCCCGCAGGAGTCCAGGGTTCGTTATTGTATGGGTGGAGTGTTGAACTATCCCGCAGGAGTCCAGGGTTCGTTATTGTATGGGTGGAGTGTTGAACTATCCCGCAGGAGTCCAGGGTTCGGTATTGTATGGGTGGAGTGTTGACCTATCCCACAGGAGTCCAGGGTTCGGTATTGTATGGGTGGAGTGTTGAACTATCCCGCAGGAGTCCAGGGTTCGTTATTGTATGGGTGGAGTGTTGACCTATCCCGCAGGAGTCCAGGGTTCGTTATTGTATGGGTGGAGTGTTGAACTATCCCGCAGGAGTCCAGGGTTCGTTATTGTATGGGTGGAGTGTTGAACTATCCCGCAGGAGTCCAGGGTTCGGTATTGTATGGGTGGAGTGTTGAACTATCCCGCAGGAGTCCAGGGTTCGGTATTGTATGGGTGGAGTGTTGAACTATCCCGCAGGAGTCCAGGGTTCGTTATTGTATGGGTGGAGTGTTGAACTATCCCGCAGGAGTCCAGGGTTCGTTATTGTATGGGTGGAGTGTTGAACTATCCCGCAGGAGTCCAGGGTTCGGTATTGTATGGGTGGAGTGTTGAACTATCCCGCAGGAGTCCAGGGTTCGTTATTGTATGGGTGGAGTGTTGAACTATCCCGCAGGAGTCCAGGGTTCGTTATTGTATATGTGGATGGTTGAACTATCCCGCAGGAGTCCAGGGTTCATTATTTTATGGGTGGAGTGTTGAACTATCCCGCAGGAGACCAGGGTTCGGTATTGTATGGGTGGAGTGTTGACCTATCCTGCAGGAGTCCAGGGTTCGTTATTGTATGGGTGGAGTGTTGACCTATCCCGCAGGAGTCCAGGGTTCGTTACTGTTTGGGTGGAGGGATGACCTATCACGCAGGAGTCCAGGGTTCGGTATTGTATGGATGGAAAACTATTTGTTTAGATTGGTAATTATAGTCAATATTTAATTAGATATTGAACTGTCTGCTAGATATTGAACTATCTGCTAGATATTGAACTATCTGCTTTATGTTAAACTATCTGCTTCATATTAAACTATCTGCTTTATGTTAAACTATCTGCTTTATATTAAACTATCTGCTTCATATTAAACTATCTGCTTTATATTAAACTATCTGCTTTATACTGAACTATCTGCTATATATTGAACTATCTGCTAGATATTGAACTATCTGCCGACTAGGTTTCAAATTGTTTCTGGGTGGCCCCTACAAGGCTCGCATATGTGATGCTCAATTCCACTCCACCCTAACCCAACATCCTGGATCTGCACCTGGTTTAAATGTACCGTATTGTTAGCAAAACCTAAGCAAATAATAGTTTATATTGATTTTGCGAACATTTACTATAATGTAGTTAATGGAAAATATTAACCCACCACTTATATTTCCATTAATCATTCTTTTCAAGACTTGACTTCACACTTTACATTTGCGATTTACCGATTGCCGGACCTGTAGGGCACGCCTTGTAGGGACATGTAGGGCACGCCTTTTCTTGCGGGGAGGGTGGACGCTGCCTAACACTGCGAATGCGCATGCCCGTAGCTTCGAGTGCACGTGTCAGCTGCATATCATTAGTGAGGACATTGGAAAATGGATGATATCAGGGCAAATGGTTTCATTGAAGGAAATGCAAGTGATGTAAATATTTTAGTATAATTTTATCGAGTCAAAATTGAACGGTCCTACTATTTGTTAAAGAAACCATATTAAAAGATATTCCAACGTTCCTAGATATGTGTTTCACTACTATTATGCCTGGGAAGTGCGTCCTGGCAGGGTTATTGTTCACTATAGTCAACGTCCCGAACTATGGGACGCCGTTTTGGCTATTTATTCAGTATTTATGGATATCCATAATTCAATTATTGGATATCCATAATTCAATTATTGGATATTCATAGTTCGATAAATGGATATCCATAATCCCAAGCTATTTATGGATATACATAATTAGAATTTTGGATTTTTACATATCCATAATTCCAGGCGGCGCCCCCGCGCCAATTTGCTATTTATGGATATCGAAAAATTTATTTATGGATATCCAATAATTGAATTATGGATATCCATAAATGCTGAATAAATAACAAAACGGCGCGCCTGAAATTATGGATATCCATAAATCGAGTCATGGTTATCCATAAATAACGAATAAATAGCAAAACGGCGCCCCATACAGGACCAAGTTGCGCCTGTCGCGTTTATATCATGCACATTATTGGACATACATGTGGGAAGCAACATAATATGCGTTGATGTCTAATTATCTAACTTATCGTTATAAAATATATCATACTAAACAATACGTGTAATGTAACCTGTCATAACATAATATTTGTGTGTATGTAATTTTATTGAAAGAAAGGGATTCGAATAAGTTACTATGTAACCCATTCCTTTTTCTTACATGTTGTACATTCTAAATGTTGTGTAAAATGTAAATTTGTACATGTTGTATCATTGTTTGAAATAAACTATGTTTAAACTAACCCATTTCAGAGAGAAGAGGCAATGTGATATTTAAATGCCTTGCATAAGGACACACTCGTAACGGCACCAATTGGGGCTCGAACTCCGGACATTTTGCACCTGAAGCGAACGCGTTACCACAGCGCTATCACGACTTCCTGTCAATACGGATTCTCACGTCATGCGCGTTCTTGCACATTAGTTTCGATTGCATACAGCGCGGCGCAATTAATTGAGGCCTATTTAATTAAAGCATTGTTGCCAATTTGCACTTACGTCCTTTTCTAAAGTAGTTGACGTTTTTTATTAATAGTGTCTAGTTGAGATTATCGGTGCATTGCATATACACTCTATTGTGACAGTATCTTGATCTTACAGACGGATCTGTAGTCCAGTGGTTAACACGTTGGATTGGTAATCCAGGGATCGCAGTTTCGATCCCCCGTTTGACCCTAATACTATTAACAGTCTTTCAATGGGACTTTAAAGCGAGGTCTCGTGTATAGGAGACTCTGTAATGGGTCTCTGTCTGTATCAATGCACTATCCTCAACAAATCTAAAATGACTTAATCTCTTCAGCAGGCGTCGCTCGTATGGGAAACAGGCACGCACGCACACACGCACGCACGCACGCACACACACACACACGTAACGGCCACAAAGAGATCAATACGAAACTGTGCCTTTGTGGAATGGTGTCTAGCTATCAAGGATTTGTAGTTAATTTTGAGATTTGGAATCAATAACAGTGCATCAATTACAGGGTGCAGTGTGGTGGGCACGCAAACAGTGCGTCATCACTTCTAACAAGACACACTCTGTCTTTGAGATCAGAACTTTACTTTAGTTGGTTTTTCTAAACTTTATTTATTGCGAAGCAAGTTCTAACAACTTATATTAATTACTCTCGTGGCGCGGATGAAAGCATATATGTGGTCATTCGTGTGGGAGGAAACCGGAGAAAACCCACCTGTCAGATCTGGCGACCACCGTACCATCTTACATACCCCTCGGATCGAGGATTGAACCCGGGTAGCATTGGTGACAAGCGAGCGCGCTGGTGAGCGTTTAATGAACTAGAATTAACAATGCTGGCTTGTATTACATAACACGGGAGGATACTAGAATTAACAATGCTGCTTTGTATTACATAACACGAGGGGATCCTAGAATTAACAATGCTGGCTTGTATTACATAACACGAGAGGATCCTAGAATTAACAATGCTGGTTTGTATTACATAACACGAGAGGATCCTAGAATTAACAATGCTGGCTTGTATTACATAACACGGGAGGATACTAGAATTAACAATGCTGGCTTGTATTACATAACACGGGAGGATCCTAGAATTAACAATGCTGGCTTGTATTACATAACACGGGAGGATACTAGAATTAACAATGCTGGCTTGTATTACATAACACGGGAGGATACTAGAATTAACAATGCTGGCTTGTATTACATAACCCGGTAGGATACTAGAATTAACAATGCTGGCTTGTATTAGATAACACGGGAGGATCCTAGAATTAACAATGCTGGCTTGTATTACATAACACGAGAGGATACTAGAATTAACAATGCTGGTTTGTATTACATAACACGGGAGGATACTAGAATTAACAATGCTGGCTTGTATTACGTAACACGAGAGGATCCTAGAATTAACAATGCTGGCTTGTATTACATAACACGGGGAGGATACTAGAATTAACAATGCTGGTTTGTATTACATAACACGAGAGGATACTAGAATTAACAATGCTGATTTGTATTACATAACACGGGAGGATACTAGAATTAACAATGCTGGTTTGTATTACATAACACGAGAGGATACTAGAATTAACAATGCTGACTTGTATTACATAACACGGGAGGGTCCTAGAATTAACAATGCTGGTTTGTATTACATAACACGAGAGGATCCTAGAATTAACAATGCTGGCTTGTATTACATAACACGAGAGGATACTAGAATTAACAATGCTGGCTTGTATTACATAACACGAGAGGATCCTAGAATTAACAATGCTGGCTTGTATTACATAACACGGGAGGATCCTAGAATCAACAATGCTGGCTTGTATTACATAACACGAGAGGATCCTAGAATTAACAATGCTGGCTTGTATTACATAACACGGGAGGATACTAGAATTAACAATGCTGGCAACACAACAAACACTTGTATTACATAACACGAGAGGATACTAGAATTAACAATGCTGGCTTGTATTACATAACAGGGAGGATCCTAGAATTAACAATGTGGCTTGTATTACATAACACGGGAGGATCCTAGAATTAACAATGCTGGCTTGTATTACATAACACGGGAGGATCCTAGAATTAACAATGCTGGCTTGTATTACATAACACGGGAGGATCCTAGAATTAACAATGCTGGCTTGTATTACATAACACGGGAGGATCCTAGAATTAACAATGCTGGCTTGTATTACATAACACGGGAGGATTCTAGAATTGTTTAGCTAGATTGTGAAACAAGTTCTTACAACATATATAAATCACGATCTCGAGAGAGAATAATAGGCGTACACCATGCACGTAAGAAAACAAGACGAGACTATGGAATGGGTCTCTGTCTGTATCATAGCACTATCGTCCACACATCTAAAATTACGAATCTCTTCAGAAGGCGTCGCTCATATGAGCAACCGGAAGCGACGATAAATAAACGTAAAACACACACATTTAGTCACTTTATACGTAATGTGACATAAAGTACCGTAGCCAGAGGCAAACTCATCGGAGGAAAGCTAGGGGGGGGGGGGTCCGGGGGCATGTTCACCTTTAAAATTGTTGGGGTATAGAAGCGATTTACTGCGTTTTATGATTTAATGAGTTTAGACGTATACCTATGTACTGACTTTTCAGCTCTCTAGCAGTCAACATTTTATACAGCAAAGGGATATTTATTGGCATTTTCTTTTTACTTTGGAAATATTGACCGAGGCTGCTGCCTCGGTGTGGCTACGGGCCTGCAGTAAATATATATACTCAACACTCGGACCCCCTCGGCCATCTCAGATCTACTAGAAACTGCATTGAAGCATAATATATATCTACTAGTAGTTTTCATTTATTTTTTGGTTGCTTTGGAAATTTTAACAGAGGCAGCTTCCTCGTTCTGCCTCAATGTGGTAGCCTGGGTGCCAGTCTGTCGATTTTTCACTTTTTAACTTCTGGCAAAATATATTTATTTGACTGACCAGGCAAAATATATCGACGCCTGTTCCCAAGCTATCAGTGTTATGGGCCTGACATACACATACTTTGTAATGCATATACTTTTCATACACTAAATACTGTCCTGAAGGGTCAGAAGGGGAATCGAACATGCGATCCCTGGATTACCAGTCCAGCGTGCTACCACTGGACTACAGATCCGTCTTTAATGAATCAGTTATGAATATAGGACACCCTGGCTATTTAACGCTAATAATAACACCATGGCACACAAACATGATGAACATAATGAAATAATATTCTTAGCTGTCCATAGATTCATAGAAAAGTCTAAACGTTTCTAACAATATGTATGTATACTGACGCGCTAGCATAGTGATACACTATGAACACTGTATGTGTTATTTCATCACTTTCTACCCCCCCATTCCCGCTATTCTAGCTATAATTTCATACACTTATTATATATTTTGGACTTACTACACAATACGTGTACGTCTTAGTCGCCTATAGTGCACACATTTATATATGTAATGGAGATAATCTCAATAAGCTTTAAGCTTACGATTTAATCTATTTTCATTATGTATACAATAGATACACATGTACTGTACATCATGAATGAATACATATGTTTAAACCAAAAATGATTAGAGATTTGTATAGCCTATGTATAGACTAAATACTGTCCTTGACAGATAAAGATAATGACTATTTTTAGCGGAGTTATAAATGGCGACACGTAACGAAGTAGTAATAAACAAGGATTACTTGTGTTGTAGTATATGTTTGGAAACTTACGATACACCACGATCTATGCCATGTCTCCATTCATTCTGTCATTTCTGTTTAATTGGATACGTACGCAAACTCTCGGATACACCCGGTAATCAAAACGTGTATTGTCCGATTTGTAGGTCGAATGCACAAATAGACAGCCATAAGTTCAACAGTACGGAAGAGTGGGTGGAGAACCTTCCAATAAATTTTACGCTAGTTTCGATTTTAAATGATAGTAAATTGACAATGAATTTGGAAGATACTCACTGTGAGCCGTGTCTAAGGGAGGACATCAAGACGGAAGCAATAATCTACTGCTGTGACTGTTCAGAAAAGTTGTGTGAAGAGTGTAAACGACATCACAAAAAAAGTAAATCGTCAACAAATCATAAACTGGTTGACAGTGCCAGTAACCTAGATATGGAGGATATTGACTATTTCAGACAAATTTCAAAGTGTCCAAAGCACAACACGGAGGACGTGAAATATCTCTGTAAGGACCACGACCAGCTGTGTTGCAATGAGTGTGCAATAGTGACCCATAGGAAATGTGAAAATATGGTTTCGTTAGCTGATGAAGTGAGAGGCAATGAAGAAATCGGAAGCAGCCCGAATATTCCTAAACGGCTGGAAGATATCTTGAATCATGCGGATATATTAATAGAGCATGAAACAGGTTATCAACCTGGCCTAGATGTAGCGGAGAAAAAAGTGAAGAGTCGCCTGAAGGAGATAAAGACAAGTATAGACGAAACATACAATAAACTTGAAAACAAGATTATGTCGGAAATGTCAGTAAAGCGCAAGGCTTTAAATAAAGCGAGTTCCTTACAGAAAGACGCTGTTGAAAATATGAAAACTGAGGTCAAGAAATTATCTGAAAAAATGAAAAGGGCATCTGAATTTGGACCACAAACGCACATATTTCTCATGGAAAGACAAACATTGACAGACGTGCAGAGATATGAAGAAACACTGAGAACATGTCACGAACAAGCAAGCAATACTGTACTGTCCATGACGGAGACCAAAGCAATGCAAGAACTCTCCGACACACTTAGTAAATGTCTTTATATTGAGGAGCTATCGACTGATCCCACATTGCCTTCCTGTCCTCAGTGTCCTGTGTATAGGGATTTTAAAGAAAGGACAGCCGTCTGTGAACGAACTATCGACATACAAGAAAGAGATTGTTATCCAAGATATTGCCTGTGGATCGACATTTATCTGATTGTTTCTCTACAGGAACCACCTAAACTGAAATTGTACGATGTTCAAAATGGAACACTTCTATCAACATACAGCTGTTCAACCAAACCATATGGAATGACTGTTGTTGAAGGTTCAAACTTCGCTGTGGCTTTACAGGGTGCAAATAAGTTATATATCATGAGTGTATCTCAGTCGGAATTGAAACATATTCGAACGGTACAAACATCGTCACCAGTAACGGCACTAACATACGATGAGCAGAACAAGCAGTTAATTACAAGGTCAGACAGGACTTTAAGAAGATTCCATCTGGACGGTAGAGATGCAGGAACAATACAACTTAACCAAGAATACAGTGATGCTCTGAGTTGTGCACATAGCATTGTTCTTGATGATAAATTGCACCGCATTTATATATCATTATATACTACTAATAAACTAATTTGTGTTGACATGTCCGGGAAACTTGTGTTCCAGTATAGTCATAAAAATCTTATAAATCCATGGTCAGTTAATGTAGATAGTGATAGCAATGTTTATGTGGTGTGTCTTAATGGACACTGTATTCAACAGTTGAACAAGGAAGGTACATTCATCAGGGAGATTATTTCAAAGGGAAACGATCTTGTATATCCTCTAGGTATGTGTTTCAACAAGGATATGTCGAAGTTTGTTGTAACTTGTACAAGAAAGGGAAAAGAAATACAACTATACACGTTTGAATAGTTCCGTGATTAGACAACTTAAATGTGGAGAATTCTAATCGTGCTAAACGATTGTATTGTGAAATATACAATGCTCCACTGCATAGTCCAGGCCTCTGGGTATGTGTTTCAACAAGGATATGTCGAAGCATGTTGTAACTTGTACAAGAAAGGGAAAAGAAACAAAACTATACACGTTTGAATAGTTCCGTAATTAGAGAAATAGAAATCGTGGCAAAATATTGTATTGTGAAATAAACTATATTGCTACAGATACATGTACCATCATCACAGTAAGTTTTAAAAAAAAAGATTGTTTAACGTCGCTACCGGTTGCCCATCCTGGGCAGGCTCCAGCGGTTAACCAGTACTTGTTGCACCAACCTCCGTAAGAAGCAACCGTATGTTGTTTCATGTTATTGGTTTATATCATTGCGAATAGCGCAATACCTTGCTACACGGCATCGTCCGCTGTTTACATTAGGCCAAATAAACGTGTATGTATATCAGTGCCGTAGCCAGAATCTGAGGCGACTCCCCCCCGAATTATTATTGTGTATGCTTGTCTGTGCATTCTGAAGGCAGTTTTATCGGTGTCCCTATATTCCTGTCGTTACTTGCCAAATTCTAACCGAGGAGAGTGCCTCATTTGCCTCGGTGTCACTGTGTGGCTACGGGTCTGTACATATTATTTATACTTGACTATGTTTATTGAAATAAATAAATATTCTTTATTTTTGAGCAGACTGTTACAGCATATGAAGGTAGGTAACTATAATGTTGCTAGAAATTGTGGCACGACACGATTGCTGCCCTTTGTAATTGCATGTAGTACGGTGGTCGCTAGATCGGACAGATGGGTTTTCTCCGGGTACTCCGGGTTCCCCCTACACTTCCTGACATCATCTACATGATTTCATCCTCGTCAACGAGGGTGATTAATATAAGGTGTTAAAGATTGTACTCTGTACGCCCCCGTGGTCAAGGTCGCCAACAGTCTCGCATAATAGCAACATTCCAAAAACTTGTTTCATAAAATTACCGTGTTTTACGTTTATTTATCGTCGCTACCGGTTGCCCATATGAGCGACGCCTCCTGAAGAGATTAGTCATTTTAGAGGATAGTGTACGATACAGACAGAGACCCATTCCAGAGTCTCCTCTGGTTCTTTTACGTACACAGTGTAAAGCACCGACACGAGACCTCGGTTTAACATACCGACACGAGACCTCGGTTTAACGTCCCATCTGAAAGACTGTTAATTTTATTAGTGTTAGACGGGTGATCGAACCTGAAACATAAAAGTACCACTCGTATAAGATCCTATATATAGTCACCCACTCCCCCATCACACTCACTCACTCACTCACTCACTCACTCACTCACTCACTCACCCCCTCACTCCCCCATCTGACCCGTTCAATGACCAATGACGTTTCACTGTTATAGAATAGAAGCGCTTAATGTCAATGATATGTCCATCCGTTCGCACACACTAACTGGTATGTATGTGGCTAGGAGAACAATAACTTGATTGTCTAATGTTCTAGGGTTAGCTTAGTCTGGGAACAGGCGTTGATATATTTTGCATGGTCAGTCAAATAAATATATTTTAACACCGAGACTATTAAAAGCTTCTGATAACATCAACGTCATTGTGCCAGAAGTTAAAAAGTTAAAACTCGACAGACTGGAACCCAGACTAGGGCTAGCTGCCATGTGGTTAGACATTCATTTTATGTGGCTATTAATAGAACAAAGGAGGGACTAATGGGGTAGCCACTTCAGTTTCTATCCAGTCTTTAAACTGATTTCATTCTTATTTTCAAGTAAGGCCTATAAGTCATACATTGTTATATAGATTTATTGTCATTAATTGTCTCATTCCCATTTTCTACTCTACTAGCCAATTCCATATACAGTCAAACCTGTGTTAGTGGTCACCTCTATTAAGCAGCCAACCTGTATTAAGCAGCCACTTACCAGATTCCCAATATGTTGTTTTATTATATATTTTACCTCTATTAAGCAACCACCTGTACTAAGCAGCCACATTATGTGATTCCCTTGGCTGGCTGCTTAAGACAGGTTTGACTGTATCATCATATTCCATTTTATAATATTATATAGTTTCTCTACTTTTCAGCTGTTACATTACTATATAGTTCAATGTGCAGTTTTCACTTATAGTCCTATCGTTTGATTGTATTTGTTTTGTATATATGTTGATGGCCACATTGTAGATTAACATATGTTAAATGAGTTCTCGTTAAATAAAGTCTTTATTATTATTATATTATTATTATTCAAATGTAAAGCGATATGTATAGTTGCATACACGTATGACTTCGTAAACCAACAACCGAAATTGGACACGACATGTGCATATTGATGGAGACTCAAAGTCAGAGAATACGTCCTCTCACAGACGGCACAAATGGGACCCCTATATAACCTATGACCTTCCACAAGACAGCTGGTACAATTATAGAATGTCGCAACGCCAGCGTAGGACAGCGGCTGTTTTTGGATGAGGACCCACGTGCCCCTCTGACCATTTCAGGCACAAATGGGACCCCTATATAACCTATGACCTTCCACAAGTATGCTGGTACAATAATAGAATGTCGCAACGACAGCGTAGGACAGCGGCTGTTTTTGGATGAGGACCCACGTGCCCCTCTGAGCATTTCAGGCACAAATGGGACCCCTATATAACCTATGACCTTCCACAAGTCAGCTGAATAGCTTCCTCACATGCAATAATTAACACCCCAGTGGGATTCAAACATACATCTTATATAAACAAATGATTTGAAGTCAATGATGGTAACCACTCGGTCACAGAACTATCGAACATACGAATCACAGGTCCATGATCCACTCGGTCACAGAACTATCGAACATACAAATCACAGGTCCATGATCCACTCGGTCACAGAACTATCGAACATACGAATCACAGGTCCATGATCCACTCGGTCACAGAACTATCGAACATACGAATCACAGGTCCATGATCCACTCGGTCACAGAGAGCACACCATATAAAACTATTGAACATACGAATCACAGGTCGATGATCCACTCGGTCACAGAGAACACATAATATAAAACTATCGAACATACGAATTACAGGTCCATGATGTAACAACTCGGTCATAGAGAACACACCATATAAAACTATCGAATATACGAATCACAGGTCCATGATGTAACCACTCGGTCACAGAGAACACACCATATAAAACTATCGAACATACGAATCACAGGTCCATGATGTAACCACTCGGTCACAGAGAACACACCATATAAAACTATCGAACATACGAATCACAGGTCCATGATGTAACACTCGGTCACAGAGAACACACAATATAAAACTATCGAACATACGAATCACAGGTCCATGATGTAATACTCGGTCATAGAGAACACACCATATAAAACTATTGAACATACGAATCACTGGTCCATGATCCACTCGGTCACAGAGAACACACCATATAAAACTATCGAACATACGAATCACAGGTCCATGATGTAACCACTCGGTCACAGAGAACACACCATATAAAACTATCGAACATACGAATCACAGGTCCATGATGTAACCACTCGGTCACAGAGAACACACCATATAAAACTATCGAACATACGAATCACAGGTCCATGATGTAACCACTCAGTCACAGAGAACACACCATATAAAACTATCGAACATACGAATCACAGGTCCATGATCCACTCGGTCATAGAGAGCACACCATATAAAACTATCGAACATACGAATCACAGGTCCATGATCCACTCGGTCACAGAGAACACACCATATAAAACTATCGAACATACGAATCACAGGTCCATGATGTAACCACTCGGTCATAGAGAACACACCATATAAAACTATCGAACATACGAATTACAGGTCCATGATGTAACAACTCGGTCATAGAGAACACACCATATAAAACTATCGAATATACGAATCACAGGTCCATGATGTAACCACTCGGTCACAGACAACACACCATATAAAACTATCGAACATACGAATCACAGGTCCATGATGTAACACTCGGTCACAGAGTACACACCATATAAAACTATCGAACATACGAATCACAGTTCCATGATGTAACACTCGGTCACAGAGAACACACCATATAAAACTATCGAACATACGAATCACAGGTCCATGACACAATCTCAAAGACCCCTCATATACTAATATGTCCGATTAGCGCAGTGGTTAGCGCGCTCGCTTCTCACCAATGCAACCCGGGTTCGATCCTCGGACCGGGAAGTATGTGAGATGGTACGGTGGTCGCTAGATCGGACAAGTGTATTTTCTCCGGGTTCCTCCCACACGAATGACCACATGTACGCTTTCATACGTGCCAACGAGAGTGATTAATATAAGTTGTAAGAACTTGCCTCGCAATCGCAAAAGAAATAACGTTTAATATACTATCAAATCGGACTTAAATTATTAGTATACAAGGAATCTGGAGGTAATGACAATGTGTCATGAACGTGTCAGAAACACAAGTAAAGCAATTTAAAATAAAGGTGTTACACTATATGCAGTCAAACCTGTCTATAAAGACCACCCTCGGGAAAGTCAAAAAGTGGCCTTTGTTGGCAGGTGGTCTCTCAATAGAGGGTTAAAATGCATTGAAAATGGCTCGTCGGGACAGAAAAATGGTGGTCTTTAGAGACAAGTTTTTCATATGCGGCCTTTATTCGGAGGTGGCTTTTAGCACAGGTTTGACTGTAGTTTCAAACCAACTGATAAAATAATCATATGGCATTGAAATAAAACAATTTCAACAATCTTCATAGAAATAAGATATCTTATACTGTACATGTTTTGCAGCGGTTTGTGTGTTTTACGTTTATTTATCGTCGCTACCGGTTGCCCATATGAGCGACGCCTCCTGAAGATATTAGTCATTTTAGATTTTAGAGGATAGTGCAATGATACAGACAGAGGCCCATTCCAGTGTCTCCTCTGGTTTGTTTACGTGCACGGTGTAAAGCACCGACACGAGACCTTGGTTTAACGTCCCATCTGAAAGACTGTTAATTTTATTAGGGTCAGACGGGGGATTGAACCTCGCGATCCCTGGATTACCAGTCCAGCGTGTTACCACTGGGCTACAGATCCGTCTGTAACAGTGCATGTTAATTGTTGTATATGGTTTTGACAGTGATCTTGGTACACAGTTGTATGTGAATGACGTCATTGACTAGAAACTTATAATATTTTAACTCAATATGTAACATAGTGTTGACCTATCCTGCAGGAGTCCAGGGTTCGTTATTGTATTGGTGGAGTGTTAAACTATCCCGCAGGAGTCCAGGGTACGGTATTGTATGGGTGGAGTGTTGAACTATCCCACAGGTGTCCAGTGTTCGGTATTGTATGGGTGGAGTGTTGACCTATCCCGCAGGAGTCCAGTATTGTATGGGTGGAGTGTTGAACTATCCCACAGGAGTCCAGTATTGTATGGGTGGAGTGTTGACCTATCCCGCAGGAGTCCAGGATTCGGTTGTGTATGGGTGGAGTGTTGACCTATCCCGCAGGAGTCCAGTATTGTATGGGTGGACAACCATTTGCTTAGATTGGTAATTATAGTCAATATTTAATTAAATATTGAACTATCTGCTAGATATTGAACTATCTGCGTTATGTTAAACTATCTGCTTTATATTAAACTATCTGCTTTATGTTAAACTATTTGCTTTATATTAAACTATCTGCTAGATAGTGAACTATCTGCCGACTTTCAAATTGTTTCTGGATGCTCAATTCCACTCCACCCTAACCCAACATCCTGGATCTGCACCTGGTTTAAATGTACCGTATTGTACAGGTTAGCAAAACGTAAGCAATTATAGTTTATATTGATTTTGCGAACATTTACTATCATCAAAAACGACCCGTTTCATTTGGCAGAAAAAACAACATGCAACTCCACCTCAGATATATACGTGTGCAATATTTCTGATTAAAGTAGATCTACTTTTAGATTTTAATTTCAAGAATTTCAAAGCTTGTTTTAGCTTTTACTGGTATATTCAGAATCATATTCTCTTTGTTTGTATATATACTGTCAAACCTGTCTTAAGCAGCCAGCTAAGGGGATCACAAACTGTGGCTGCTTAACACAGGTGACTGCTTAATAGAGGTCAAATGTATAATAAAAACAACATATTGAGAATCTGAACCCTGATTGCTATAACAAAAGTTGGTTGCTTAATGGAGGAGACCACTAACACAGGTTTGACTGTACAACTAACTTCATACCACAGCTCGGGTGACCAGGTGCAGTATCGTAGCCAGAGGCAAATTTCAACTGAGGCAATCAAGGGGGCCCGGTGCATGTTCCCCCTTAAATTTGTTGGGGTATTGAAGCGATTTCCTGCCTCCTGCATTTTTATGATTTACTGAGTTTAGACGTATAAATATGTTCTGACCTTTCAGCTCTAGAGCAGTCAACATTTTATACAGCAATGAGATATTTTTGGCATTTTATTTATTTATTTTTTGCTTTGGAAACCTCTCTCATTGTGCCTCAGTGTGGGTACGGGCCTGAGGTTGCTATTGCCATTCATTTCGGCCAACTTGACCCTCACCACTTAGTTAATACAAGTTTTTACAACTTATATTAATCACTCTCGAGACCTCATTCCTGATGGAATCCATCGCCACGAGGGAGAGAGAAGAGACATGTGGAATTAAAATTCCTTGCCTAAGGGAACAATCGTATCGGGTTCGGGGTTCGAACTCCGGACCTTTCGCACCTGAAGCAAACGCGCATCCACTGCGATATCACGACTTCCACTGCAGATCCCACAAGGAGTGTCTTTCTCTTTCATATGAAAACGTTATGCAGCAGACTTGCGTAAAGTCAGTGGTTCTATTAGGGTCCATGGCAACACTCGTAGTGGGCACCAGGGTGTCTTCCTCCACCACATAGAGGTGTCCGTTGTAAGATTGCACATTCTGGCTGTCAATATAGAATCTACATGTATATGCATTTATTTCGCAATAACGATTATAACATGGCTGGGCATTTTGTCTGTATATGCAAAGAAGGAATTTACCATTGTTAAATCTACAATAAAACATGGCTTAGCGCGTGATGTCAAATGGATGTCATATTTGTAGTTTTTGTGACATTTGTGGCTTTCTAAAAATAACATCAACTATGTTTGCACTTTTTACATATTTTGATAACGTTAGAATCAAAATAATATTTGTATTTGCTAGATTTATTTTTCAAATAAAACATGGTTTGTCGTTCTGAGATGGTTAATTTCTATGCGTCAGAACTTCAAACCATGTTTTAATCGCCAATAAACAACGGAAAGACAAATACTACATCTTAACCATTTCTCTCATAGATAAGACAATGTAGTAGCCAAACCAATGTTAATAAACCCTTTCCCTCATAGAAGCACCTCTTGACGCCATTACCAATACAACATACATTGACAATGTAGTAGCCAAACCAATGTTAATAAACCCTTTCCCTCATAGGAGCACCTCTTGACGCCATTACCAATACGACATACAATGACAATGTAGTAGCCAAACCAATATGTTCATAAACTCTTTCCCTCATAGAAGCACCTCTTGACGCCATTACCAATACAACATACATTAGTTTAAACATAGTTTATTTCAAACAATGATACAACATATATAAATGTACAATTTGCACAAATATTTACATACATGTATGAAAAAGGATTAGAACCGAAAGCTATTGCTTATAGAGGTCTTCCTCCTATATTTAGATGTATATTGTAATTACAGTACGACAGCGTTTTAATCGTATATGAACTATTAATTTCAATTCGATAAAGATAAGTATAAAATTATATTAACCATGAACTGTAATCTCAATAATATAATGAGATTATTAAGGTGATAGAATACACATATTAATTAAATTAGTAAGTTGAAATTAAGATTGACTGAGAAGATAGGCAAAAGGATAGAAGATGGAGGAACATGATGTATTCATTCGGATAGTTCAATGGGAGAAGCAAACTTGCTACATTTAGTGAACATCGTCTGCTTTCCCGATGTAGTTTTGGACTGCTTCAAATATGTGTGCGTTGAGATCATCGCTAAGGTTCCGGTCTCCGTGTAATAGAGTGTATAGTGTTATGGTACAATATTTAGAAGTAGTTGCTAAGAGACGAACTCTGATGTCATTGTAGTAGACACATTCAAAGAAGAAATGATGATTACTCTCAGGAAGACCACATTGGCAGAGTGGTGATGGAGAAATGTTTTTGTGAACAAATGCTGGTTTAATGAGCTACAATTAGTACGGAGTCGAGCATGATAGACTTGCCATTTGCGGTCACCTAAGTAAAAATAGTTTGGGCATTTTGTGACGTCACTCTTTAGTTGCGATTTGAATGAGGAAAGGGATGGTGAATTTTGTAGTACATTTGATAGTTTGTTCCAGTCTCTCAGAGCCGATGGCAGAAACGCATTGTTGTATAGAGATGTTCTTGCGCGTATGGTTTGGATATCATCGACATTGCGCAAATTATACCTAGAAGTTTCTCCTACAGTAGGGACTAGAGAAGAAAGATAATCAGGAGTTAGGCCGTTCTTCATCTTGTACAGCATAATTAGTTTATGGTTGTGTCTTCGACGTTCAAGGGATTCCCATGGAACTTCTCTATGGAGTTCGTTAAGTGATACAAGTTTGGTAGCTCCAGAAACAATACGGGAAGCTTCGTGCTGAATTTTGTCGAGTTCCGATTTCTCATAGTGTGTGCAGTTGATATAAACAACGTCCGCGTATTCAATAAGAGGTCTAATGAAGGATACATATATCGCTTCTAGAGATCTTCTATCTAGTTGGAACTTGTTTTCGCATGATGTGTATTCTTTTCCAGGCACGCTCTTTAATTGAGTTGATATGAGAATGCCAAGAGCAATCCTCGGAAAGGTGGACACCAAGATGCTTGTGACAATTGACTAGTGTAATAGGTTGATCGTGCATAAGTAGAGGTGGATGAACGTGTTTATGAGTTTTACGTGAAATTGTCATAGTTTCTGATTTGGAAGGATTAAACGTAACTAACCATTTGTCAGCCCAATTTGATATTTTTTTAATGTCGGATTGTAGAGTTTCTGCAGCAGAAATAGGATGATCAACAATGATATGTAAACTGGTGTCGTCAGCAAAGAGATGTACTTGAGAACCCATGTCGTCGACAATGTCGTTGATAAACACTAGGAATAAGAGTGGGCCAAGAATAGATCCTTGGGGGAACTCCTGCATTTACTGCTGACCAATTAGATTGAGTACCCGGTAGAATAACAGATTGTCGTCTGTTAGAGAGATAGTCAGAAAACCAGGTAAATAAACAGCCATCCAGTCCAGCATTTTTTAACTTGAAGAGGAGACCTTTATGCCACACTTTATCAAAGGCCTTACTAATATCAAAGAATACAGTTCTTACTTCAAGGCCGTCATCGAGAGCCTTGCAGAATGTATTGTACAGATAGATGAGCTGATTCGATGATGAGTCTCCTGGTCTGAACCCAGATTGTAGAGAAGACAGGAAATTAGTATCACTAAGAAAGTTGAAAAGATACTTAAATATAATACGCTCAAATACCTTCTCTACACAACAGAGCAAAGAAATCGGGCGGTAGTTGTTAGGTAAGGATGGGTCACCTTTTTTAAAGATAGCACAGACATTAGCATCTTTCCAAGAATGAGGTACCTTACTGAGCTGTAGTGAATGGTTGAACAGAGAACAAAGTGGAAATTTAATCACTGGTGCAGTTTCACGCAGGATTCGGTTGCTAACTCCATCTGGTCCTGAGGCTTTGTTGATTTTAAGAGATCTCAAAGCATCGTCAACGTCTTGTAGGGTAATAGAAATGGAGTCTAGTTTATTTATATGTTCTTGATAATTATTGGCAGGAAGGTCGTTATTGTGGTTGATTAGCGAAGACTGAAAAAGAAGTCACTCAAGAGATCAGACTTCGACTTAGAATCAAGGACAAGTGCATGTGTGGCCGGGTCTATAAGTGGAGGGATGACTTGTTTATTAGAAGGCGAAATGAATGCTTTGATGAGTTTCCACCAGTCTTTTGGTGTGGTAGTCGCAGAATTGAGAGAATCAGCCAATTTAAGATAATGGTTTAGTTTAGCAGAGCGGATAAGTGAGACTTTCATTTCGGATTGTTCTGAACTTGTTCCAGTGAATAGGGTTCTGAGTGCGTTTAGCTTTTTGGTAGTATTTCTTGCGTTTTAGAATTTGTTTCTTTATTTGCGTTGAGATCCACTGAGCATCTTTTGGTTTTACGGTAATATTTCTTGTTGGAATGCATTCCTTGGAAAGCTCTAGGAGTTTATTTGTAAAGGAGGAAGTGTACGTGTTAATGTCATCGTTCTTGAACAGGTCCCAGTTAGTTTCACTGATCTTGCGTCTAAGTGAGGTGTAATCTCCTCGTTCATATAGCCATACTAACCGTTTAAAAGACTTGACGTGCGGTTTGGAGAACGTAAATAGAGCAAAGATAGGGCAATGAAAGCGTTGGTTCTGGTCTAAAATAGGTTCCCCTACACCAGAAGTTATTACTTTGTGGCTACAAGTTACCAGGAAGAGGTCCAGTATAGAAGAGGAGGTCTCTGTGAAATGGGTTGGTTCAGAAATTAGTTGTTCTAAGCTAAATTGTTGACAGATAGAGTGGAGCTTGCGACTCATGTACAGGTTTGTTTCATTAAAGTTAAAGTCACCAGTGACGATTATATCCGATATACCTGAATCAATAGCCAAACTGAATGAGTCTTCGATTAGATTTGTGAGATTGGCAGCTGCGTTTGGGGGACGGTAGAAAACAACAAACAGTATATGCTTGGAATGGGAAGGCATTAATTCGATCCAGATGCATTCCAAGTTTATGGGTTCGAGGTCAAACCTTCTTTTGTAATGTAAAGATTCCTTCAAGTACACAATAACACCACCGTAGCCATGTTCAGATCTGTCTTTTCTCTCTGGAATATGAAAGCCAGGAAGTTTGATGTCGTCATAAGAGATGTTCGGATTTAACCATGTTTCATTGAATGCAATGACATCGAAAATACCGTACTCGAAAATACCGTACTCAGTTCCAAGAACATCAATCTTGTTCACGAGGCTTTGTACGTTATAGTGTAAGAATGAAAGGCATCTGATGCTAGTTATTAGTTCTGATAGTGTGTTAGACATGGTGGAACTGATATATGATGAACTGGTAGAACTCGTTGACGATGGGTCCGGGTTCGGATGAACATCACCAGCCTGAACTATTAAGAGGCAGAGCCATGTTATAGACAATGAACTTGTAAACACCCAAAATACATATCTAATGAAGCAAAGATTTTGCTTGAATTTGAGCCCTTGAAGCATGTGTTTTTGAGGGTATACAATGTTGTGTTTTAATTGTGACCTTATCTGATTGGTCAGAGAATACGCATATAACGAGTTGGAAGCGATGACAAATATTAATGTGGCGTGTAGAAATAATGAGAATTTCCATGGGCTTGTATAGGTTAGCACGACCGTGGGGAAGGAAGTGTTACTCATTATGTTACTGCTGACAAGGAAAACAAAAACAATTTGACCACAGTCATGCATACGCACACTGAAATGTCGCATGCACAGCCTCTGCCATATAAACTGGTCCGAATAATAATGTTCCGATTCATCAACAGGAGAGTGTTAGATAGATACTGTAACTGTACAGGATTGAAAAAGAGTATATAATGGAAGAGAATAACATCCATACTGCAATCTAGCAAGAGTAGAATATTATAACAAGGGAAATATTACATAAACTGACGAATTAGTTACATGTTATTACTATATGGGTCTGTGAAAATTGAGAGCGATTATAATTACTGAAATGTTAGCTCAATGTCTAATGGTATGTCTGCAATACACGCTCCACTATTATGACGGTCATAATAGTGGAACGTGTATTGCAGACATACCATTTAGACGTATTTGCATGACCACCCGGTACCAATATGGTACCTACCCAATCTAATATTCTGAAACTGATGTGTACCATAGAGGAATACTGGTACCTTAAAAATACTGATATGCATTTTCAACTAAGACATAGTTTCCAAGATCACTGTGGCATTACCAAATTAAAAATGTGATTAATAGGCGGCATGAGATACCAACAAACAATATTATCTAATATTCCAACCATATATGCTCTTGATTATGAAAATAAAATTAAGTGT
>CM026389.1:44864392-44922463 GCA_014843695.1 Archivesica marissinica
AGGTTCCAGATGGGCTACAAAACCATCTAAGAGCATATATTGGTTAGTCATAGGTTCCATATGGGCTACAAAACCCTCTAAGAGCATATATTGGTTAGGCATAGGTTCCATATGTTCTACAAAACCCTCTAAGAGCATATATTGGCTAGGCATAGGTTCCATATGTGCTACACAACCCTCTAAGAGCATATATTGGTTAGTCATAGGTTCCATATAGGCTACACAACCCTCTAAGAGCATATATTGGTTAAGCATAGGTTCCAGATGGGCTACAAAACCATCTAAGAGCATATATTGGTTAGTCATAGGTTCCAGATGGGCTACAAAACCATCTATGAGCATATATTGGTTAGGCATAGGTTCCATATAGGCTACAAAACCCTCTATGAGCATATATTGGTTAACCATAGGTTCCAGATGGGCTACAAAACCCTCTAAGAGCATATATTGGTTAAGCATAAGTTTCCAGATGTGCTACAAAACCCTCTATGAGCATATATTGGTTAGGCATAGGTTCCATATAGGCTACAAAACCCTCTAAGAGCATATATTGGTTAGTCATAGGTTCCAGATGTGCTACAAAACCCTCTAAGAGCATATATTGGTTAGGCATAGGTTCCATATGTGCTACAAAACCCTCTAAGAGCATATATTGGTTAGCATATCCAATGGCTACAAACCCTCTAAGAGCATATATTGGTTAGGCATAGGTTCCAGATGGCACAACCCTCTAAGAGCATATATTGGTTAGGCATAGGTTCCAGATGGGCTACAAAACCCTCTAAGAGCATATATTGGTTAGGCATAGGTTCCATATGGCTACAAAACCCTCTAAGAGCATATATTGGTTAGCATAGGTTCCAATGCTACAAAACCCTCTAAGAGCATATATTGGTTAGTCATAGGTTCCATATGTGCTACAAAACCCTCTAAGAGCATATATTGGTTAGGCATAGGTTCCAGATGGGCTACAAAACCCTCTAAGAGCATATATTGGTTAGGCATAGGTTCCATATGGGCTACAAAACCATCTAAGAGCATATATTGGTTAGGCATAGGTTCCAGATGGGCTACAAAACCCTCTAAGAGCATATATTGGTTAGTCATAGGTTCCAGATGTGCTACAAAACCCTCTAAGAGCATATATTGGTTAGGCATAGGTTCCAGATGGGCTACAAAACCCTCTAAGAGCATATATTGGTTAGGCATAGGTTCCATATGTGCTACAAAACCCTCTAAGAGCATATATTGGTTAGTCATAGGTTCCAGATGTGCTACAAAACCCTCTAAGAGCATATATTGGTTAGCCATAGGTTCCAGATGGGCTACAAAACCCTCTAAGAGCATATATTGGTTAGGCATAGGTTCCAGATGGGCTACAAAACCCTCTAAGAGCATATATTGGTTAGGCATAGGTTCCAGATGGGCTACAAAACCCTCTAAGAGCATATATTGGTTAGGCATAGGTTCCAGATGGGCTACAAAACCCTCTAAGAGCATATATTGGTTAGGCATAGGTTCCAGATGGGCTACAAAACCCTCTAAGAGCATATATTGGTTAGGCATAGGTTCCAGATGTGCTACAAAACCCTCTAAGAGCATATATTGGTTAGGCATAGGTTCCATATGGGCTACAAAACCCTCTAAGAGCATATATTGGTTAGGCATAGGTTCCAGATGGGCTACAAAACCCTCTAAGAGCATATATTGGTTAGGCATAGGTTCCAGATGTGCTACAAAACCCTCTAAGAGCATATATTGGTTAGGCATAGGTTCCATATAGGCTACAAAACCCTCTAAGAGCATATATTGGTTAAGCATAGGTTCCAGATAGGCTACAAAACCATCTAAGAGCATATATTGGTTAGGCATAGGTTCCATATAGGCTACACAACCCTCTAAGAGCATATATTGGTTAGGCATAGGTTCCATATGGCTACAAAACCCTCTAAGAGCATATATTGGTTAGGCATAGGTTCCAGATGGCTACAAAACCCTCTAAGAGCATATATTGGTTAGGCATAGGTTCCATATAGGCTACAAAACCCTCTAAGAGCATATATTGGTTAAGCATAGGTTCCAGATAGGCTACAAAACCATCTAAGATCATATATTGGTTAGACATAGGTTCCATATATGCTACACAACCCTCTAAGAGCATTTATTGGTTAGGCATAGGTTCCATATAGGCTACAAAACCCTCTAAAAGCATATATTGGTTAGGCATAGGTTCCATATGTGCTACAAAACCCTCTATTGGCATATATTGGTTAGGCATAGGTTCCATATGTGCTACAAAACCATCTATGAGCATACATTGGTTAGCCATAGGTTCCAGATGGGCTACAAAACTATCTATGAGCATATATTGGTTAGGCATAGGTTCCATATAGGCTACAAAACCCTCTAAGAGCATATATTGGTTAGGCATAGGTTCCAGATGTGCTACAAAACCCTCTAAGAGCATATATTGGTTAGGCATAGGTTCCATATGTGCTACACAACCCTCTAAGAGCATATATTGGTTAGTCATAGGTTCCATATAGGCTACACAACCCTCTAAGAGCATATATTGGTTAAGCATAGGTTCCAGATGGGCTACAAAACCATCTAAGAGCATATATTGGTTAGTCATAGGTTCCAGATGGGCTACAAAACCCTCTAAGAGCATATATTGGTTAGGCATAGGTTCCATATAGGCTACAAAACCCTCTAAGAGCATATATTGGTTAGGCATAGGTTCCATATAGGCTACAAAACCCTCTAAGAGCATATATTGGTTAGGCATAGGTTCCAGATGGGCTACAAAACCCTCTAAGAGCATATATTGGTTAGGCATAGGTTCCATATAGGCTACAAAACCCTCTAAGAGCATATATTGGTTAGGCATAGGTTCCATATGTGCTACAAAACCCTCTAATAGCATATATTGGTTAGGCATAGGTTCCATATGTGCTACAAAACCATCTATGAGCATACATTGGTTAGCCATAGGTTCCAGATGGGCTACAAAACCATCTAAGAGCATATATTGGTTAGGCATAGGTTCCATATAGGCTACAAAACCCTCTAAGAGCATATATTGGTTAGGCATAGGTTCCAGATGTGCTACAAAACCCTCTAAGAGCATATATTGGTTAGTCATAGGTTCCATATGTGCTACAAAACCCTCTAAGAGCATATATTGGTTAGGCATAGGTTCCATATGTGCTACAAAACCCTCTAAGAGCATATATTGGTTAGGCATAGGTTCCATATGGGCTACAAAACCCTCTAAGAGCATATATTGGTTAGCATAGGTTCCAGATGGGCTACAAAACCATCTAAGAGCATATATTGGTTAGGCATAGGTTCCATATAGGCTACAAAACCCTCTAAGAGCATATATTGGTTAGGCATAGGTTCCAGATGGGCTACAAAACCCTCTAAGAGCATATATTGGTTAGTCATAGGTTCCATATGTGCTACAAAACCCTCTAAGAGCATATATTGGTTAGGCATAGGTTCCATATGTGCTACAAAACCCTCTAAGAGCATATATTGGTTAGGCATAGGTTCCATATGTGCTACACAACCCTCTAAGAGCATATATTGGTTAGTCATAGGTTCCATATAGGCTACACAACCCTCTAAGAGCATATATTGGTTAAGCATAGGTTCCAGATGGGCTACAAAACCATCTAAGAGCATATATTGGTTAGTCATAGGTTCCAGATGGGCTACAAAACCATCTATGAGCATATATTGGTTAGGCATAGGTTCCATATAGGCTACAAAACCCTCTATGAGCATATATTGGTTAACCATAGGTTCCAGATGGGCTACAAAACCCTCTAAGAGCATATATTGGTAAAGCATAAGTTTCCAGATGTGCAACAAAACCCTCTATGAGCATATATTGGTTAGGCATAGGTTCCATATAGGCTACAAAACCCTCTAAGAGCATATATTGGTTAGTCATAGGTTCCAGATGTGCTACAAAACCCTCTAAGAGCATATATTGGTTAGGCATAGGTTCCATATGTGCTACAAAACCCTCTAAGAGCATATATTGGTTAGTCATAGGTTCCAGATGGGCTACAAAACCCTCTAAGAGCATATATTGGTTAGGCATAGGTTCCAGATGGGCTACAAAACCCTCTAAGAGCATATATTGGTTAGGCATAGGTTCCAGATGGGCTACAAAACCCTCTAAGAGCATATATTGGTTAGCATAGGTTCCAGATGGGCTACAAAACCCTCTAAGAGCATATATTGGTTAGGCATAGGTTCCAATGGGCTACAAAACCTCTAAGAGCATATATTGGTTAGGCATAGGTTCCAGATGGCTACAAAACCCTCTAAGAGCATATATTGGTTAGCATAGGTTCCAGATGGGCTACAAAACCCTCTAAGAGCATATATTGGTTAGGCATAGGTTCCAGATGGGCTACAAAACCCTCTAAGAGCATATATTGGTTAGGCATAGGTTCCAGATGGGCTACAAAACCATCTAAGAGCATATATTGGTTAGGCATAGGTTCCAGATGGGCTACAAAACCCTCTAAGAGCATATATTGGTTAGTCATAGGTTCCAGATGTGCTACAAAACCCTCTAAGAGCATATATTGGTTAGGCATAGGTTCCAGATGGGCTACAAAACCCTCTAAGAGCATATATTGGTTAGGCATAGGTTCCATATGTGCTACAAAACCCTCTAAGAGCATATATTGGTTAGTCATAGGTTCCAGATGTGCTACAAAACCCTCTAAGAGCATATATTGGTTAGCCATAGGTTCCAGATGGGCTACAAACCCTCTAAGAGCATATATTGGTTAGGCATAGGTTCCAGATGGGCTACAAAACCCTCTAAGAGCATATATTGGTTAGGCATAGGTTCCAGATGGGCTACAAAACCATCTAAGAGCATATATTGGTTAGGCATAGGTTCCAGATGGGCTACAAAACCATCTAAGAGCATATATTGGTTAGGCATAGGTTCCAGATGGGCTACAAAACCCTCTAAGAGCATATATTGGTTAGGCATAGGTTCCAGATGGGCTACAAAACCCTCTAAGAGCATATATTGGTTAGGCATAGGTTCCAGATGGGCTACAAAACCCTCTAAGAGCATATATTGGTTAGGCATAGGTTCCAGATGGGCTACAAAACCCTCTAAGAGCATATATTGGTTAGGCATAGGTTCCAGATGTGCTACAAAACCCTCTAAGAGCATATATTGGTTAGTCATAGGTTCCATATGTGCTACAAAACCCTCTAAGAGCATATATTGGTTAGGCATAGGTTCCATATGTGCTACACAACCCTCTAAGAGCATATATTGGTTAGTCATAGGTTCCATATAGGCTACACAACCCTCTAAGAGCATATATTGGTTAAGCATAGGTTCCAGATGGGCTACAAAACCATCTAAGAGCATATATTGGTTAGTCATAGGTTCCATATAGGCTACACAACCCTCTAAGAGCATATATTGGTTAGCCATAGGTTCCAGATGGGCTACAAAACCCTCTAAGAGCATATATTGGTTAGTCATAGGTTCCATATGTGCTACAAAACCCTCTAAGAGCATATATTGGTTAGGCATAGGTTCCATATAGGCTACAAAACCCTCTAAGAGCATATATTGGTTAGGCATAGGTTCCAGATGGGCTACAAAACCCTCTAAGAGCATATATTGGTTAGGCATAGGTTCCATATAGGCTACAAAACCCTCTAAGAGCATATATTGGTTAAGCATAGGTTCCAGATAGGCTACAAAACCATCTAAGACATATATTGGTTAGACATAGGTTCCATATGTGCTACACAACCCTCTAAGAGCATATATTGGTTAGGCATAGGTTCCATATAGGCTACAAAACCCTCTAAGAGCATATATTGGTTAGGCATAGGTTCCAGATGGGCTACAAAACCATCTAAGAGCATATATTGGTTAGGCATAGGTTCCATATAGGCTACAAAACCCTCTAAGAGCATATATTGGTTAGCCATAGGTTCCAGATGGGCTACAAAACCTTCTAAGAGCATATATTGGTTAGTCATAGGTTCCATATGTGCTACAAAACCCTCTAAGAGCATATATTGGTTAGGCATAGGTTCCAGATGGGCTACAAAACCCTCTAAGAGCATATATTGGTTAGTCATAGGTTCCAGATGGGCTACAAAACCCTCTAAGAGCATATATTGGTTAGGCATAGGTTCCAGATGGGCTACAAAACCCTCTAAGAGCATATATTGGTTAAGCATAGGTTCCAGATGTGCTACAAAACCCTCTAAGAGCATATATTGGTTAGCATAGGTTCCAGATGGGCTACAAAACCCTCTAAGAGCATATATTGGTTAGGCATAGGTTCCAGATGGGCTACAAAACCCTCTAAGAGCATATATTGGTTAGGCATAGGTTCCAGATGGGCTACAAAACCTCTAAGAGCATATATTGGTTAGGCATAGGTTCCAGATGGGCTACAAAACCATCTAAGAGCATATATTGGTTAGCATAGGTTCCAGATGGGCTACAAAACCATCTAAGAGCATATATTGGTTAGCCATAGGTTCCAGATGGGCTACAAAACCCTCTAAGAGCATATATTGGTTAGGCATAGGTTCCAGATGGGCTACAAAACCCTCTAAGAGCATATATTGGTTAGGCATAGGTTCCAGATGGGCTACAAAACCCTCTAAGAGCATATATTGGTTAGGCATAGGTTCCAGATGGGCTACAAAACCCTCTAAGAGCATATATTGGTTAGGCATAGGTTCCAGATGTGCTACAAAACCCTCTAAGAGCATATATTGGTTAGGCATAGGTTCCATATGTGCTACAAAACCCTCTAAGAGCATATATTGGTTAGGCATAGGTTCCAGATGTGCTACAAAACCCTCTAAGAGCATATATTGGTTAGGCATAGGTTCCATATGTGCTACAAAACCCTCTAAGAGCATATATTGGTTAGGCATAGGTTCCAGATGGGCTACAAAACCCTCTAAGAGCATATATTGGTTAGGCATAGGTTCCAGATGGCTACAAAACCCTCTAAGAGCATATATTGGTTAGGCATAGGTTCCAGATGGGCTACAAAACCCTCTAAGAGCATATATTGGTTAGCATAGGTTCCAGATGGGCTACAAAACCCTCTAAGAGCATATATTGGTTAGGCATAGGTTCCAGATGGGCTACAAAACCCTCTAAGAGCATATATTGGTTAGGCATAGGTTCCAGATGGGCTACAAAACCCTCTAAGAGCATATATTGGTTAGGCATAGGTTCCATATAGGCTACAAAACCCTCTAAGAGCATATATTGGTTAAGCATAGGTTCCAGATGGGCTACAAAACCATCTAAGATCATATATTGGTTAGACATAGGTTCCATATAGGCTACACAACCCTCTAAGAGCATATATTGGTTAGGCATAGGTTCCATATGGGCTACAAAACCCTCTAAGAGCATATATTGGTTAGGCATAGGTTCCAGATGGGCTACAAAACCCTCTAAGAGCATATATTGGTTAGGCATAGGTTCCAGATGGGCTACAAAACCCTCTAAGAGCATATATTGGTTAGGCATAGGTTCCAGATGGGCTACAAAACCCTCTAAGAGCATATATTGGTTAGGCATAGGTTCCAGATGGGCTACAAAACCCTCTAAGAGCATATATTGGTTAGGCATAGGTTCCATATGTGCTACAAAACCCTCTAAGAGCATATATTGGTTAGGCATAGGTTCCATATGTGCTACACAACCCTCTAAGAGCATATATTGGTTAGGCATAGGTTCCATATAGGCTACACAACCCTCTAAGAGCATATATTGGTTAGGCATAGGTTCCAGATGGGCTACAAAACCCTCTAAGAGCATATATTGGTTAGTCATAGGTTCCAGATGGGCTACAAAACCCTCTAAGAGCATATATTGGTTAGGCATAGGTTCCAGATGGGCTACAAAACCCTCTAAGAGCATATATTGGTTAAGCATAGGTTCCAGATGTGCTACAAAACCCTCTAAGAGCATATATTGGTTAGTCATAGGTTCCATATAGGCTACAAAACCCTCTAAGAGCATATATTGGTTAGGCATAGGTTCCAGATGGGCTACAAAACCCTCTAAGAGCATATATTGGTTAAGCATAGTTTCCAGATGTGCTACAAAACCCTCTAAGAGCATATATTGGTTAGGAGTAGGTTCCATATAGGCTACAAAACCCTCTAAGAGCATATATTGGTTAAGCATAGGTTCCAGATAGGCTACAAAACAATCTAAGATCATATATTGGTTAGACATAGGTTCCATATAGGCTACACAACCCTCTAAGAGCATATATTGGTTAGGCATAGGTTCCATATGAGCTACAAAACCCTCTAAGAGCATATATTGGTTAGGCATAGGTTCCAGATGGGCTACAAAACCCTCTAAGAGCATATATTGGTTAGGCATAGGTTCCAGATGGGCTACAAAACCCTCTAAGAGCATATATTGGTTAGGCATAGGTTCCAGATGGGCTACAAAACCCTCTAAGAGCATATATTGGTTAGGCATAGGTTCCAGATGGGCTACAAAACCCTCTAAGAGCATATATTGGTTAGGCATAGGTTCCAGATGGGCTACAAAACCCTCTAAGAGCATATATTGGTTAGGCATAGGTTCCATATGTGCTACAAAACCCTCTATTGGCATATATTGGTTAGGCATAGGTTCCATATATGCTACAAAACCATCTAAGAGCATACATTGGTTAGCCATAGGTTCCAGATGGGCTACAAAACTATCTATGAGCATATATTGGTTAGGCATAGGTTCCACATAGGCTACAAAACCCTCTAAGAGCATATATTGGTTAGGCATAGGTTCCAGATGTGCTACAAAACCCTCTAAGAGCATATATTGGTTAGTCATAGGTTCCATATGTTCTACAAAACCCTCTAAGAGCATATATTGGTTAGGCATAGGTTCCATATGTGCTACACAACCCTCTAAGAGCATATATTGGTTAGGCATAGGTTCCATATAGGCTACACAACCCTCTAAGAGCATATATTGGTTAAGCATAGGTTCCAGATGGGCTACAAAACCATCTAAGATCATATATTGGTTAGACATAGGTTCCATATAGGCTACACAACCCTCTAAGAGCATATAATGGTTAGCCATAGGTTCCAGATGGGCTACAAAACCTTCTAAGAGCATATATTGGTTAGTCATAGGTTCCATATATGCTACAAAACCCTCTAAGAGCATATATTGGTTAGGCATAGGTTCCAGATGGGCTACAAAACCCTCTAATAGCATATATTGGTTAGTCATAGGTTCCAGATGGGCTACAAAACCCTCTAAGAGCATATATTGGTTAGGCATAGGTTCCAGATGGGCTACAAAACCCTCTAAGAGCATATATTGGTTAAGCATAGGTTCCAGATGTGCTACAAAACCCTCTAAGAGCATATATTGGTTAGTCATAGGTTCCATATAGGCTACAAAACCCTCTAAGAGCATATATTGGTTAGGCATAGGTTCCAGATGGGCTACAAAACCCTCTAAGAGCATATATTGGTTAGGCATAGGTTCCAGATGTGCTACAAAACCCTCTAAGAGCATATATTGGTTAGGAGTAGGTTCCATATAGGCTACAAAACCCTCTAAGAGCATATATTGGTTAAGCATAGGTTCCAGATAGGCTACAAAACAATCTAAGATCATATATTGGTTAGACATAGGTTCCATATAGGCTACACAACCCTCTAAAAGCATATATTGGTTAGGCATAGGTTCCATATGAGCTACAAAACCCTCTAAGAGCATATATTGGTTAGGCATAGGTTCCAGATGGGCTACAAAACCCTCTAAGAGCATATATTGGTTAGGCATAGGTTCCAGATGGGCTACAAAACCCTCTAAGAGCATATATTGGTTAGGCATAGGTTCCAGATGGGCTACAAAACCCTCTAAGAGCATATATTGGTTAGGCATAGGTTCCAGATGGGCTACAAAACCCTCTAAGAGCATATATTGGTTAGTCATAGGTTCCAGATGTGCTACAAAACCCTCTAAGAGCATATATTGGTTAGCCATATGATCCAGATGGGCTACAAAACCCTCTAAGAGCATATATTGGTTAGGCATAGGTTCCAGATGGGCTACAAAACCCTCTAAGAGCATATATTGGTTAGGCATAGGTTCCAGATGGGCTACAAAACCCTCTAAGAGCATATATTGGTTAGGCATAGGTTCCAGATGGGCTACAAAACCATCTAAGAGCATATATTGGTTATGCATAGGTTCCAGATGGGCTACAAAACCATCTAAGAGCATATATTGGTTAGCCATAGGTTCCAGATGGGCTACACAACCCTCTAAGAGCATATATTGGTTAGGCATAGGTTCCAGATGGGCTACAAAACCCTCTAAGAGCATATATTGGTTAGGCATAGGTTCCAGATGTGCTACAAAACCCTCTAAGAGCATATATTGGTTAGGCATAGGTTCCAGATGGGCTACAAAACCATCTAAGAGCATATATTGGTTAGGCATAGGTTCCAGATGTGCTACAAAACCCTCTAAGAGCATATATTGGTTAGGCATAGGTTCCAGATGTGCTACAAAACCCTCTAAGAGCATATATTGGTTAGGCATAGGTTCCAGATGTGCTACAAAACCCTCTAAGAGCATATATTGGTTAGGCATAGGTTCCATATGTGCTACAAAACCCTCTAAGAGCATATATTGGTTAGTCATAGGTTCCATATGTTCTACAAAACCCTCTAAGAGCATATATTGGTTAGGCATAGGTTCCATATGTGCTACACAACCCTCTAAGAGCATATATTGGTTAGTCATAGGTTCCATATAGGCTACACAACCCTCTAAGAGCATATATTGGTTAAGCATAGGTTCCAGATGGGCTACAAAACCATCTAAGAGCATATATTGGTTAGGCATAGGTTCCATATGTGCTACAAAACCATCTATGAGCATATATTGGTTAGCCATAGGTTCCAGATGGGCTACAAAACCCTCTAAGAGCATATATTGGTTAGGCATAGGTTCCAGATGGGCTACAAAACCCTCTAAGAGCATATATTGGTTAGGCATAGGTTCCAGATGGGCTACAAAACCCTCTAAGAGCATATATTGGTTAGGCAAGGTTCCAGATGGGCTACAAAACCTCTAAGAGCATATATTGGTTAGGCATAGGTTCCAGATGGCTACAAACCCTCTAAGAGCATATATTGGTTATGCATAGGTTCCAGATGGGCTACAAAACCATCTAAGAGCATATATTGGTTAGCATAGGTTCCAGATGGCTACAAAACCCTCTAAGAGCATATATTGGTTAGGCATAGGTTCCAGATGGGCTACAAATCCCTCTAAGAGCATATATTGGTTAGGCATAGGTTCCAGATGTGCTACAAAACCCTCTAGAGCTTATATTGTTTAGGCATAGGGTCCAGATGGGCTACAAAACCATCTAAGAGCATATATTGGTTAGGCATAGGTTCCAGATGTGCTACAAAACCCTCTAAGATCATATATTGGTTAGGCATAGGTTCCAGATGTGCTACAAAACCCTCTAAGAGCATATATTGGTTAGGCATAGGTTCCAGATGTGCTACAAAACCCTCTAAGAGCATATATTGGTTAGGCATAGGTTCCATATGTGCTACAAAACCCTCTAAGAGCATATATTGGTTAGTCATAGGTTCCATATGTTCTACAAAACCCTCTAAGAGCATATATTGGTTAGGCATAGGTTCCATATGTGCTACACAACCCTCTAAGAGCATATATTGGTTAGTCATAGGTTCCATATAGGCTACACAACCCTCTAAGAGCATATATTGGTTAAGCATAGGTTCCAGATGGGCTACAAAACCATCTAAGATCATATATTGGTTAGGAATAGGTTCCATATAGGCTACAAAACCCACTAAGAGCATATATTGGTTAGGAGTAGGTTCCATATAGGCTACAAAACCCTCTAAGACCATATATTGGTTAAGCATAGATTCCGGATAGGCTACAAAACCATCTATGAGCATATATTGGTTAGGCATAGGTTCCATATGTGCTACAAAACCATCTAAGAGCATATATTGGTTAGCCATAGGTTCCAGATGGGCTACAAAACCATCTATGAGCATATATTGGTTAGGCATAGGTTCCATATAGGCTACAAAACCCTCTATGAGCATATATTGGTTAGCCATAGGTTCCAGATGGGCTACAAAACCCTCTAAGAGCATATATTGGTTAAGCATAAGTTTCCAGATGTGCTACAAAACCCTCTATGAGCATATATTGGTTAGCCATAGGTTCCAGATGGGCTACAAAACCCTCTAATAGCATATATTGGTTAAGCATAAGTTTCCAGATGTGCTACAAAACCCTCTAAGAGCATATATTGGTTAAGCATAGTTTCCAGATGTGCTACAAACCTCTCTAAGAGCATATATTGGTTAGGCATAGGTTCCATATAGGCTACAAAACCCTCTAAGAGCATATATTGGTTAGGCATAGGTTCCATATGTGCTACAAAACCCTCTAAAAGCATATATTGGTTAGTCATAGGTTCCATATGTTCTACGAAACCCTGTAAGAGCATATAGTGGTTAGGCATAGGATCCATATGTGCTACACAACCCTCTAAGAGCATATATTGGTTAGGCATAGGTTCCATATAGGCTACACAACCCTCTATGAGCATATATTGGTTAGCCATAGGTTCCAGATGGGATACACAACCCTCTAAGAGCATATATTGGTTAGGCATAGGTTCCATATGTGCTACAAAACCCTCTAAGAGCATATATTGGTTAGTCATAGGTTCCATATGTTCTACGAAACCCTGTATGAGCATATAATGGTTAGGCATAGGTTCCATATGTGCTACACAACCCTCTAAGAGCATATATTGGTTAGGCATAGGTTCCATATAGGCTACACAACCCTCTATGAGCATATATTGGTTAGCCATAGGTTCCAGATGGGCTACACAACCCTCTAAGAGCATATATTGGTTAGGCATAGGTTCCATATAGGCTACAAAAGCCTCTCTGAGCATATATTGGTTAGTCATAGGTTCCAGATGGGCTACAATGCCCTCTAAGAGCATATATTGGTTAGGCATATGTTCCAGATGGGCTACAAAACCCTCTAAGAGCATATATTGGTTAAGCATAGGTTCCAGATGGGCTACAAAACCATCTAAGATCATATATTGGTTAGGAGTAGGTTCCATATAGGCTACAAAACCCTCTAAGAGGCATATATTGGTTAGGAGTAGGTTCCATATAGGCTACAAAACCCTCTAAGAGCATATATTGGTTAAGCATAGGTTCCGGATAGGCTACAAAACCATCTATGAGCATATATTGGTTAGGCATAGGTTCCATATGTGCTACAAAACCATCTATGATCATATATTGGTTAGCCATAGGTTCCAGATGGGCTACAAAACCATCTTTGAGCATATATTGGTTAGGCATAGGTTCCATATAGGCTACAAAACCCTCTATGAGCATATATTGGTTAGCCATAGGTTCCAGATGGGCTACAAAACCCTCTAAGAGCATATATTGGTTAAGCATAAGTTTCCAGATGTGCTACAAAACCCTCTATGAGCATATATTGGTTAGCCATAGGTTCCAGATGGGCTACAAAACCCTCTAAGAGCATATATTGGTTAAGCATAAGTTCCAATGCTACAAAACCCTCTAAGACAAAACAAGTTTCCAGATGTGCTACAAACCTCTCTAATAGCATATATTGGTTAGGCATAGGTTCCATATAGGCTACAAAACCCTCTAAGAGCATATATTGGTTAGGCATAGGTTCCATATGTGCTACAAAACCCTCTAAGAGCATATATTGGTTAGTCATAGGTTCCATATGTTCTACGAAACCCTGTAAGAGCATATATTGGTTAGGCATAGGATCCATATGTGCTACACAACCCTCTAAGAGCATATATTGGTTAGGCATAGGTTCCATATAGGCTACACAACCCTCTATGAGCATATATTGGTTAGCCATAGGTTCCAGATGGGATACACAACCCTCTAAGAGCATATATTGGTTAGGCATAGGTTCCATATGTGCTACAAAACCCTCTAAGAGCATATATTGGTTAGTCATAGGTTCCATATGTTCTACGAAACCCTGTAAGAGCATATATTGGTTAGGCATAGGTTCCATATGTGCTACTCAACCCTCTAAGAGCATATATTGGTTAGGCATAGGTTCCATATAGGCTACACAACCCTCTATGAGCATATATTGGTTAGCCATAGGTTCCAGATGGGCTACACAACCCTCTAAGAGCATATATTGGTTAGGCATAGGTTCCATATAGGCTACAAAACCCTCTATGAGCATATATTGGTTAGTCATAGGTTCCAGATGGGCTACAATGCCCTCTAAGAGCATATATTGGTTAGGCATAGGTTCCAGATGGGCTACAAAACCCTCTAAGAGCATATATTGGTTAGGCATAGGATCCATATGTGCTACACAACCTCTAAGAGCATATATTGGTTAAGCATAGGTTCCATATAGGCTACACAACCCTCTATGAGCATATATTGGTTAGCCATAGGTTCCAGATGGGCTACACAACCCTCTAAGAGCATATATTGGTTAGGCATAGGTTCCATATGTGCTACAAAACCCTCTAAGAGCATATATTGGTTAGTCATAGGTTCCATATGTTCTACGAAACCCTGTAAGAGCATATATTGGTTAGGCATAGGTTCCATATGTGCTACACAACCCTCTAAGAGCATATATTGGTTAGGCATAGGTTCCATATGTTCTACGAAACCCTGTAAGAGCATATATTGGTTAGGCATAGGTTCCATATGTGCTACACAACCCTCTAAGAGCATATATTGGTTAGGCATAGGTTCCATATAGGCTACACAACCCTCTATGAGCATATATTGGTTAGCCATAGGTTCCAGATGGGCTACACAACCCTCTAAGAGCATATATTGGTTAGGCATAGGTTCCATATAGGCTACACAACCCTCTATGAGCATATATTGGTTAGGCATAGGTTCCATATAGGCTACAAAACCATCTAAGAGCATATATTGGTTAGGCATAGGTTCCAGATGGGCTACAAAACCCTCTAAGAGCATATATTGGTTAGGCATATGTTCCAGATGGGCTAAGAAAACCTCTAAGAGCATATATTGGTTAGCCATAGGTTCCAGATGGGCTACCTAACCCTCTAAGATCATATATTCGTTAGGTATAGGTTCCATATAGGCTACAAAACCCTCTAAGAGCATATATTGGTTAGAAATAGGATCCAGATGGGCTACAAAACCTTCTAAGAGCATATATTGGTTAGGCATAGGTTTCATATGTGCTACAAAACCCTCTAAGAGCATATATTGGTTAGGCATAGGTTCCATATGGGCTACAAAACCCTCTAAGAGCATATATTGTTTAGGCATAGGTTCCATATGGGCTACAAAACCCTCTAAGAGCATATATTGTTTAGGCATAGGTTCCAGATGGGCTACAAAACCCTCTAAGAGCATATATTGGTTAGGCATAGGTTCCAGATGGGCTACAAAACCCCCTGAGAGCATATATTGGTTAGCCATAGGTTCCAGATGGGCTACAAAACCATATAAGAGCATATATTGGTTAGGCATAGGTTCCATATAGGCTACAAAACCCTCTAAGAGCATATATTGGTTAGGCATAGGTTCCATATGTGCTACAAAACCCTCTAAGAGCATATATTGTTTAGGCATAGGTTCCAGATGTGTTACAAAACCCTCTAAGAGCATATATTGGTTAGGCATAGGTTCCATATGGGCTACAACACCCTCTAAGAGCATATATTGGTTAGGCATAGGTTCCAGATGTGCTACAAAACCATCTAAGAGCATATATTGGTTAGCCATAGGTTCCATATGGGCTACAAAACCATCTAAGAGCATATATTTGTTAGCCATAGGTTCCATATGGGCTACACAACCCTCTAAGAGCATATATTGGTTAGCCATAGGTTCCATATGGGCTACACAACCCTCTAAGAGCATATATTGGTTAGGCATATATTATTCGTTGTGATAGGTTTCCCGCACTGATAGCTCATAAATTAAATATAATTCAGTGTCATTTGGGCAGAAACAAAACACCAAGAACATGCATCAGAATTGTGTGGAAGTCGTTATAGCGCAGTGGATGCGCGTTCGCTTCAGGTCTGGAGTTCGAGCCCCGCTGGAGCCGTTACGATTGTGCCCTTAGGCAGGGCATTTAAATTCCACGTCTCTCCCTCGTGGCGATGAATTCTATCAGGAATGAGGTATCGAGAGTGATTAGTATAAGTTGTAAGAACTTGTTTCGCAATCGAGCTTAAATAAATTTGTATGAACTTTGCATCAGAATACAGCAAACGCAATGCTCCCCAAATTATTTGGGGGGAGGGGGTGGGGCTATGCAATACCCCAAGACAACTATCCATCTAACGTCAACTGCTGTACAGCATATGTATTATGCCAAACATCCACGGTTATCCCCGAGAAACGTTTAGCATCGGAACTACTATGGTATTGCACCAGCGGTTTTATTTCTGGAACAAAATATGCGATTGCTTTGTACAAGTGTTTCTGTGATATGTATCGATTGACGTGCGTTTTTAAGGTTATTCATACTGAACTTTTCAACGGCCCCAGAAGCAGCAGCTGAGATAATAATATGAATCATCGAAATGGGTACTATATACTCATCAGTAGCAACTGTCACTATTAATCCAGTTGATGAATAGTGGATAACACAATGTTAGCGCATTCGCTTTAGATGTGAGAGGCCGGAGTTCACACCAAGCTATAGCCGTGGCAATTGTGCCATTAGGCGAAGCATCTAAAATCCGGGAATCAGTGCTGCTTCTCTCACTCTCTCACCATTATTGCAATGGATTCCATTAGGAATGAGGCATCGAAAACGATTAAACTAATGCTGTGATTTCGCAATCTAAACTAAACTAAATTTGTATAAATTAAATGCCAACACATAAATAGAGCTTTCCTATTGTCATTTTAAGCAGTATATGTTTGAGAAGCTATATAGTGGTACCCTGTCAGTGCCGACTGTCGCTATTCAACAATTTGATTGCAGAATTCTACAAAAAAGGTTACTTATAATAAATTTACCACAGAGTATGAATCAGTACAAACTCTGGTGGCATGTAAGGTCTAGATTTCTCACATATCTTAGAACAGCAATCCTATTACCGTTTGGCTGATGAAGTCTATTTCCAACTTTACGATTACATTTTCACACTGGCTATAGTACGATTTGTTAGAATATAATTATGTATGTAAAGACAATGCCTTATATACGATTCAAACACTAAGCATTCGTGGAAGTCGTGATAGCGCAGAGGATACGCGTTCGCTTCAGGTGCGAAAGGTCCGGAGTTCGAGCCCCCGCTGGAGCCGTTACGATTGTGCACTTAGGCAAGGCATTTAAATTCCACGTTGACTCTTCTCTCTCCCTCGTGGCGATGGATTCCATCAGGAATGAGGTCTCGATAGTGATTAATATAAGTTGTAAGAACTTGTTTCGCAATCGAGCTAAAATAAATGTGTATAAACACTAAGCATCAAAATGATGAACGGACATATTTTCTGATCCAACTTGTATTCAGCTATCTTCACGGCAGATGTTTTGGGGACATTATAAATATGTGCGAGTCTACTAACGGTGCTCATCATATTACACAACAACCGGGATCTTCATAGTCGTGTGGCGTCCGTGGTAGAGTGGTAGAGCGTCGGATTTCGAATCGAACGGTCCCGGGTTCGATACTCGGTCAGGCCACGTATATAGTGTCATTGAGCAAGGCACCTCACACACATTGCTTAGTACTGGTTAATCGCTTAGGTCGGCTAAGCCTGCCCAGGAAAACATGTCTAAGTCCCCGCGAGGGGTTTGACATTAAAGGAACATACACACAATGCCGTATGCTTCATTTAGCTGGCCTCTCACCGCCGTAGGTCCGAACCAGGAGTGCCGAATGTGTTCATTTATGTGAATGTGACATACGGAAGCTTGAATGATCTATCTGGTTCCCGCCTGAGCACGTGATACTGCTCGGGCTGGTACCACCTTTAATCTGGAAGAACGATATATAACATTAACTGCTTGTGCGCTTCTAAATCCAACACACACATAAATGGCATTATATTAGATGTAGGACTGAATAGTATATTCAGTGTCTGGACTGAATTTCATATTTAATAAATCTAAGAAAATCTTCTGATGCCCAAATTATTAAGTAGCCTTTATGAGATATTTTATTGAAAGTTCAAAAAGCAGTCTTAATGTTTAAAACACTCAATGGCCTAGCGCCTGTCTGTCTATGTGCAATAGTCATTCAGATTTACTAGTGACGTCCGTGGTCCAGTGGTAGAGCGTCGGATTTGGAATCGAACGGTCCCGGGTTCGATACTCGGTCAGGCCACGTATGTAGTGTCATTGAGCAAGTCACCTCACACACATTGCTTAGTACTGGTTAACCACTTAGGTCGGCTAGGTATGCCCAGGAAAACATGTCTAGGTCCCCGCAAGGGGTTTGACATTAATGGAACATACATACATACATACATACTTCCGATGTTCGAACTCAAAACTTATCCGGCATTCTCCAACGTTACCCTCCTAAGCCAACTACTGAACTGTTTAGACAATCATTCTTATATTCAGGGTCATACTTGTGGAATTCCCTCCCTTATCACATCAAAACAGTACATTTTATTCCACACTTCAAAGCTTTAGACATTTATATATCAGGTGGTGCAAAGAACAGATCTATGACCTAATAAACTGATAAATTATAATTATACCTGTATATAAATATTAGTTCTTGCAGCTTATATCTTACAGACGGATCTGTAGTCCAGTGGTAACACGCTGGACTGGTAATCGATCCCCAGTCTGATACTAATAAAGTTAATAGTCTTTCAGATGGGACCTAAACCCAGGTCTCGTGTCGGTGCTGTACACCGTGCACGTAAAAGAACCAGAGGAGACTCTGGAATGGTTCTCTGTCTGTATCATTGCACTATCCTTCAAAAATCTAAAATGACTAATCTCTCCAGGAGGCATCGCTCATATGGGCAACCGGTAGCGACGATAAATAAACGTAAAAGACACCCACAAGCTTATATGTTATTTCCTAGAAACGTTTTACTGGTCATTGTGTTTCATTATGTTATTTGATGTTTTAATTTGTTGAAGACCTCATGGTAGATTGACTTAAATGTTCAAATGAGTTCTCTTGTCAAATAAAGTCTTTAATAGTATTAGTAGTATAACGTTCAAATACGTGTTTGTTGGTTTGTTTGTTTTTGGCGCTTAATATCTCAGCGACAGGTTAGTTTATATGATGAGGATGATTGAGCTTATTCACTCTCGCCTCCAGCGAACCATGTGGGCGAGCGGTTAGTTTATATGTCGACTCTCCAGCAATTATTGGCGGGCAGACGGATATGTAGTCCAGTGGTAACACGCTGGACTGGTAATCCAGGGATCGCTGGTTCGATCCCCCGTCTGACCCTAATAAAATTAACAGTCTTTCAGATGGGACGTTAAACCGAGGTCTCGTGTCGGTGCTTTACACCGTGCACGTAAAAGAACCAGAGGAGACTCTGGAATGGGTCTCTGTTATGTATCATGCACTATCCTCAAAAACTCTAAAATAACTAATCTCTTCAGGAGGCGTCGCTCATATGGGCAACCGGTAGCGACGATAAATAAACGTAAAAAAAAAATTGGCGGAGGAAGACACAGAGTGCCCCCCCCCCCCCCCTACGGGCAGTATTTTCAGGCATGGATTGCTTCACCTCTATATAGTCACACAACTACTCATGCTATCTAGGAGAAAATAAATATTCGTATTCCTGCCAGTAATGAACGAGAAATTGGACGAAAACCTGTTATACGTCTTAATGTAAAACATGTAAATAGAGAAAATGTAAATATGCTTAGATGATAGCTGATCGTGATAAGACATACGTTTATAATAACACAGAAAGAGGGCAAATCTCTTGTTACATCAGTAACTACACACCGACGAAACGAAATTAATTGGAATAATGCCCCAAACGCACAGATCAAAGACATATAAAAAAAAAAGAGTGAAATTGCATAAAACATTCATTATTCTAACATGGCTTGGTATATATACATAAGGATCTGTAGCCCAGTGGTAACACGCTGAACTGGTAATCCAGGGATCGCAGGTTCGATCTCCCGTCTGACCGTAATATTTCAGATGGGACTTTAAACCGAGGTCTCGTGTCGGTGCTTTACACCGTACACGTAAAAGAACCACAGGAGACTCTAGAATGGTTCTTTGTCTGTATCATTGCACTATCCTCCAAAATAATATAAGTAATATAACTAACAGTCTTTCAGATGGGACTTTAATCCGAAGCCTCGTGCCGGTGCTTTACACCGTGCACGTAAAAGAACCAGAGGATCATTGCACTATCCTTTAAAGATCTAAAATGACTAATCTCTTCAGGAAGCGTCGCTCATATGGGCAACCGGTAGCGACGATAGATTTTGGAGGATTGTACAATGATACAGACATAGGCCAATTTCAGAGTATCCTCTGGTTCTTTTGCGTGCACATTGTAAATCACAGACACTAGACCTTGGCTTAAAGCACCATCTGAAAGACTGTTGATATTATTATGCTTATACTTGGGATCGAACCTGCTATCCATATATTCGCAGTCCAACCACTTGACTACGAAGGAGTATGGGAGAATTTGTTCAAGTTTATCGTAGCTACTGGTTGCCCATATGAGCGACGGGCAGTTTATCTAACAACAACTTTCCTATGCGCCTCCAGCTGGTATCCAATACTTGGTGTAACCAAGTTTTTCATATATATAGACAAGGTCTGAGCGTGGCTCGACCCCCCCCCCACCCCACCCCACCCCATCAGTGATGATATGTTTCAGTGGTATACAAGTCAGTGACCGTAGCCACTCGCCCACGAAGGCGGACTGGGAGAAGTCTGTTTCGCGTGGATGGATAATAGACTGTCAGAGCTTACATTTCTACATTGTAATGTCTGGAATATAGGAGAGCAGTTGAGGATTAGTCTCCATTCAAGGTATCCTGAAAGTTTCCTGGAATAAATGGCTTTTATGCGTAGCCAATTCAAGCAATACAGAGGCAAACATACAGGCACTCTTGTTTTGTTCAATTCTGTCAAAATAATACAACGGTACATAGACGTTCAGACAGTCGAGGTATATTGTTTGGACGGAACTCAAATATGCATACAACATTAATGTTGGCGATCTGCATTAAGTACCAGTAAGCATAATATATGCGTACATATTCCAAAGCGATTTCGAATAGATCCAAACACATTTATGTCATGAATACTATTTGCTATCTATATCCCGTGAATGTTCATTTGCTATCTATACCCCGTGAATGTTCATTTGCTATATATATCCCGTGAATGTTCATTTGCTATCTATATCCCGTGAATGTTCATTTGCTATATATATCCCGTGAATGTTCATTTGCTATCTATAGCCCGTGAATGTTCATTTGCTATCTATATCCCGTGAATGTTCATTTGCTATCCATAGCCCGCGAATGTTCATTTGCTATATATATCCCGTGAATGTTCATTTGCTATCTATATCCCGTGAATGTTAATTTTCTATCCATAGCCCGTGAATGTTTATTTGCTATCAATAGCCCGCGAATGTTCATTTGCTATATATATCCCGTGAATATTCATTTGCTATCCATAGCCCGTGAATGTTCATTTGCTATCAATAGCCCGCGAATGTTCATTTGCTATATATCCCGTGAATGTTCATTTGCTATCCATAGCCCGTGAATGTTCATTTGCTATCTATATCCCGTGAATGTTAATTTGCTATCTATATCCCGTGAATGTTAATTTTCTATCCATAGCCCGTGAATGTTTATTTGCTATAAATAGCCCGCGAATGTTCATTTGCTATCAATAGCCCGCGAATGTTCATTTGCTATATATATCCCGTGAATATTCATTTGCTATATATATCCCGTGAATGTTCATTTGCTATCTATATCCCGTGAATGTTAATTTGCTATCCATAGCCCGTGAATGTTTATTTGCTATCAATTGCCCGCGAATGTTCATTTGCTATATATACCCCGTGAATATTCATTTGCTATCCATAGCCCGTGAATGTTCATTTGCTATCAATAGCCCGCGAATGTTCATTTGCTATATATCCCGTGAAAGTTCATTTGCTATCCATAGCCCGTGAATGTTCATTTGCTATCCATAGCCCGTGAATGTTCATTTGCTATCTATATCCCGTGAATGTTCATTTGCTATCCATAGCCCGTGAATGTTCATTTGCTATCAATAGCCCGCGAATGTTCATTTGCTATATATATCCCGTGAATGTTCATTTGCTATCCATAGCCCGTGAATGTTCATTTGATATCTATATCCCGTGAATGTTCATTTGCTATCTCTAGCCCGTGAATGTTCATTTGCTATCAATACATCGTGAAGTTATTTCCTATCTATATCCCGTAAATGTTCATTTGCTATCTATATATACACTCCCGTGAACGTTCATTTCCTATCTATATATACACTTCCGTAACTGTTCATTTGCTATCTATATATACACTTCCGTGAATGTTCATTTCCTATCTATATATACACTCCCGTGAATGTTTATTTCCTATCTATATATACACTTCAGTAAATGTTCATTTGCTATCTATATATACACTTCCGTGAATGTTCATTTGCTATCTATATATACACTCCCATGAATGTTCATTTGCTATCTATATATACACTCCCTGAAGTTCATTTCCTATCTATATATACACTTCCGTATGTTCATTTGCTATCTATATATACACTCCCATGAATGTTCATTTGCTATCTATAATACACTCCGTGAATGTTCATTTGCTATCTATATATACACTTCCGTGAATGTTCATTTGCTATCTATATCCCGTGAATGTTCATTTGTCCGTGAATGTTCATTTGCTATCTATAATACACTCGTGAATGTTCATTTCTATCTATATATACACTCCCGTGAATGTTCATTTCCTATCTATATATACACTCCCGTGAATGTTCATTTGCTATCTATATATACACTTCCGTGAATGTTCATTTCCTATCTATATATACACTCCCGTGAATGTTCATTTCCTATCTATATATACACTTCCGTAAATGTTCATTTGCTATCTATATATACACTTCCGTGAATGTTCATTTGCTATCTATATATACACTTCCGTGAATGTTCATTTGCTATCTATATATACACTCCCTAATGTTCATTTCATCTATATATACACTCCTGAATGTTCATTTGCTATCTATATATACACTTCCGTGAATGTTCATTTGCTATCTATATCCGTGAATGTTCATTTGCTATCAATCCCGTGAATGTTAATTTCCTATCTATATATACACTTCCGTAAATGTTCATTTGCTATCTATATATACACTCCCATGAATGTTCATTTCCTATCTATATATAACTCCCGTGAATGTTCATTTGCTATCTATATATACACTTCCGTGAATGTTCATTTCCTATCATATATACACTTCCGTGAATGTTCATTTGCTATCTATATATACACTCCCATGAATGTTCATTTCCTATCTATATATACACTCCCGTGAATGTTCATTTGCTATCTATATATACACTTCCGTGAATGTTCATTTCCTATCTATATATACACTCCCGTGAATGTTCATTTCCTATCTATATATACACTTCCGTAAATGTTCATTTCCTATCTATATATACACTTCCGTGAATGTTCATTTGCTATCTATATATACACTCCCATGAATGTTCATTTCCTATCTATATATACACTCCCGTGAATGTTCATTTCCTATCTATATATACACTTCCGTGAATGTTCATTTCCTATCTATATATACACTCCCGTGAATGTTCATTTCCGATCTATATATACACTCCCGTGAATGTTCATTTGCTATCTATATATACACTTCCGTAAATGTTCATTTCCGATCTATATATACACTCCCGTGAATGTTAATTTCCTATCTATATATACACTCCCGTGAATGTTCATTTCCTATCTATATATACACTTCCGTGAATGTTCATTTGCTATCTATATATACACTCCCATGAATGTTCATTTCCGATCTATATATACACTCCCGTGAATGTTCATTTGCTATCTATATATACACTTCCGTGAATGTTCATTTCCTATCAATATATACACTCCCGTGAATGTTCATTTCCGATCTATATATACACTCCCGTGAATGTTCATTTGCTATCTATATATACACTTCCGTAAATGTTCATTTCCGATCTATATATACACTCCCGTGAATGTTAATTTCCTATCTATATATACACTTCCGTGAATGTTCATTTGCTATCTATATATACACTTCCGTGAATGTTCATTTGCTATCTATATCCCGTGAATGTTCATTTGCTATCTATATATACACTACCGTGAATGTTCATTTGCTATCTATATATACACTTCCGTGAATGTTCATTTGCTATCTATATCCAGTGAATGTTCATTTGCTATCTATATATATATACAATCACGTGAATGTTAATTTCCTATCTATATATACACTTCCGTAAATGTTCATTTGCTATCTATATATACACTCCCATGAATGTTCATTTCCTATCAATATATACACTCCCGTGAATGTTCATTTCCTATCTATATATACACTTCCGTAAATGTTCATTTCCTATCTATATATACACTTCCGTGAATGTTCATTTGCTATCTATATATACACTCCCATGAATGTTCATTTGCTATTTATATATACACTCCCATGAATGTTCATTTCCTATCTATATATACACTTCCGTGAATGTTCATTTGCTATCTATATATACACTCCCATGAATGTTCATTTGCTATCTATATATACACTACCGTGAATGTTCATTTGCTATCTATATATACACTTCCGTGAATGTTCATTTGCTATCTATATCCCGTGAATGTTCATTTGCTATATATTTATATATACATTCCCGTGAATGTTCATTTGCTATCTATATATACACCTCTGTGAATGTTCATTTCCTATCAATATATACACTCCCGTGAATGTTCATTTCCTATCTATATATACACTCCCGTGAATGTTCATTTGCTATCTATATATACACCTTCGTGAATGTTCATTTCCTATCAATATATACACTCCCGTGAATGTTCATTTCCGATCTATATATACATTCCCGTGAATGTTCATTTGCTATCTATATATACACTTCCGTGACTGTTCATTTGCTATCTATATATACACTTCCGTGACTGTTCATTTGCTATCTATATATACACTCCCATGAATGTTCATTTGCATCTATATATACACTACCCTGAATGTTCATTTGCTATCTATATATACACTGCCGTGAATGTTCATTTGCTATCTATATCCAGTGAATGTTCATTTGCTATCTATATATATATACAATACCGTGAATGTTAATTTCCTATCTATATATACACTTCCGTAAATGTTCATTTGCTATCTATATATACACTCCCATGAATGTTCATTTCCTATCTATATATATACTCCCGTGAATGTTCATTTGTTATCTATATATACACTTCCGTGAATGTTCATTTCCTATCAATATATACACTACCGTGAATGTTCATTTCCTATCTATATATACACTTCCGTAAATGTTCATTTCCTATCTATATATACACTTCCGTGAATGTTCATTTGCTATCTATATATACACTCCCATGAATGTTCATTTGCTCTCTATATATACACTCCCATGAATGTTCATTTGCTATCTATATATACACTCCCATGAATGTTCATTTGCTATCTATATATACACTTCCGTAAATGTTCATTTGCTATCTATATATACACTTCCGTGAATGTTCATTTGCTATCTATATATACACGTCCGTGAATGTTCATTTGCTATCTATATATACACTTCCGTGAATGTTCATTTGCTATCTATATATACACTCCCGTGAATGTTCATTTGCTATCTATATATACACTTCCGTGAATGTTCATTTGCTCTCTATATCCCGTGAATGTTCATTTGCTATCTATATATACACTCCCATGAATGTTCATTTGCTATCTATATATACACTTCCGTAAATGTTCATTTGCTATCTATATATACACTTCCGTGAATGTTCATTTGCTATCTATATATACACGTCCGTGAATGTTCATTTGCTATCTATATATACACTTCCGTGAATGTTCATTTGCTATCTATATATACACTCCCGTGAATGTTCATTTGCTATCTATATATACACTTCCGTGAATGTTCATTTGCTCTCTATATCCCGTGAATGTTCATTTGCTATCTATATATACACTCCCATGAATGTTCATTTGTTATTTATATATACACTACCGTGAATGTTCATTTGCTATCTATATATACACTTCCGTGAATGTTCATTTGCTATCTATATCCCGTGAATGTTCATTTGCTATCTATATATATATACAATCCCGTGAATGTTAATTTCCTATCTATATTTACACTTCCGTAAATGTTCATTTGCTATCTATATATACACTCCCATGAATGTTCATTTCCGATCTATATATACACTCCCATGAATGTTCATTTCCGATCTATATATACACTCCCGTGAATGTTCATTTCCTATCTATATATACACTTCCGTAAATGTTCATTTCCTATCTATATATACACTCCCATGAATGTTTATTTCCGATCTATATATACACTCCCGTGAATGTTCATTTGCTATCTATATATACACTTCCGTAAATGTTCATTTCCGATCTATATATACACTCCCGTGAATGTTAATTTCCTATCTATATATACACTCCCATGAATGTTCATTTCCGATCTATATATACACTTCCGTGAATGTTAATTTGCTATCTATATATACACTCCCATGAATGTTCATTTCCGATCTATATATACACTCCCGTGAATGTTCATTTGCTATCTATATATACACTTCCGTGAATGTTCATTTCCTATCAATATATACACTCCCGTGAATGTTCATTTCCTATCTATATATACACTCCCGTGAATGTTCATTTGTTATCTTCGGTTCGATCCCCCGTCTGTTCTTAATAACAGTCTTTCAGATGGGACTTTAAACCGAGGTCTCGTGTCGGTGCTTAACACCTTGCACGTAAAAGAACAAGAGTCGACACTGGAATGTGTCTCTGTCTGTATCATTGCACTATCCACCAAATATCTAAAAGGTCTAATCTCTTCAGGATACGTCGCTCATATGGGCAACCGGTAGCGACGATAAATAAACGTAAAACACACACACTTCATTTGCTATATGTACACCCCCGTGAATGTTCATTTGCTATCCATACACCCCCGTGAATGTTCATTTGCTATATGTACACCCCCGTGAATGTTCATTTGCTATATGTACACACCCGTGAATGTTCATTTGCTATCTATACACACCCGTGAATGTTCATTTGCTATCTATACACCCCCGCGAATGTTCATTTGATAGGTTCGATACCCCGTCTGACATTAATACAATTAACAGTCTTTCAGATTGGACTTTAAACCGATGTCTCGTGTCGGTGCTGTACACCGTGCACGTAAACGAACCAGATGAGACCCTGTACTGAGTCTCTGTCTGTATCACTGCACTATCATCCAACACTCTAAAATAACTAATTTCTTCAGGAGGCGTCGCTCGCTTATATGGGCAACCGGTAGCGACGATAAATAAACGTAAAACAATAATTTTGTTTTCTAATAATATCGTTCTGTATGTTGAAGTGTTGTTATATGTTATATTTCGGGTTTTACGCCTGCATCAGCACCATTTCGGGCTATATCGCCGGCGGGCAGTTTACTTAACAACACCTTTCCTGGGCAGGCTCCAGCGGTTAACCAGTACTTGGGTGCACCAACCTCCGTAAGAAACTGCCAACTTTTTCATATAAATGAGACACGGATTGAGCGGGGCTCGAACCCGTGACCATAAGTGATGATAGGTTACAGTGGTATAACAAGTCAGCGACCTTAATCACTCGACCACGAAGGCGGACGTTGAAGTGTTGTACATCGTTCATTGTGATACATATACATGCATATACAAAACGAGTTTCATAGAATATGGTATGGAATCACGAGTATAAGATCCTTTTCATCACATTGCCATAGTCACCATAATTTATAAAAGAAACGTTTCTGTATATTTCGAGCCTTACTACATCTCAAGGAGATCATTAAGGCACCCTTATGCTGTGTGCACCCTTATGCTGTAGTATATAGTCGTCGATAATCAAACAATCAACTCCACGCAAAAAAATCGACACATTCTTTTAAATTTTTAATCACTATACAGTAATTTTCTTATTGCATATTTAACATTTTCTTGTTTTCAACGGTAAAGTTGCAAACTATATGTCAAAAGTTAGCTGTCAAGCCGCGACCAATCAGAATCCTTCCATGTATTATTACAAGTTTGTTGATATAAGATGATGACTAATCTCGTCAGAAAGCATGAACACAAACAACATGTAATGTATATTGCAAGCTGTCCGTGTCAAGCCGCGACCAATCAGAACCCTTCCATGTATTATTACAAGTTTGTTGACATAAGAAAATATGCAATGACTGTATTACACTGAATACAAGCAAATTTATTTGATAAATATAAATAACATTTCGTGAACATCCTGTATTTTGATGTGATTTGTTATCTTCCTTCAGAATGACAATGTACGTGTTTTCTGGTTTGACTTCCGTGCTAGAATGAATCATTTACATCCAGCGGGTAGTATTATATATACTAACCATGGTAAATGTAATAAAATATGATTAAACTTCACATAGTCTAATCAAAGCTCTACCAGCAGTGTGTTATTATGCTAGTCTTATTCATAAAAGTTGACAAGGTCGTAGTAAACTGTCTACAATAAACCCATCTAATATTCCTTCCGCCGTAGACGAGTACCCAGTAATCAGGAGACGCGTGCAATAGAATGATACCAGCATCACTTTCCCAGAAAATTGCTAGTTTCTTTGAAGTATATAACGTAAACTTTATTCAGTTTACGATTGCGAACACAAGCTTTAACAACATATATTAATCAGTCTCGTTGGAATGTAAGCAAACATATTAATATAATAACTTGTTATTCGCGTATGTTTCATACAGACGGATCTGTAGTCCAGTGGTAACACGCTGGACTGGTAATCCAGGGATCGCAGGTTCGATCCCCCGTCTGACCCTAATAAAATTAACAGTCTTTCAGATGGGACGTTTAACCGAGGTCTCGTGTCGGTGCTTTACATCGTGCACGTAAAAGAACCAGAGGAGACTCTGGAATGGGTCTCTGTCTGTATCATGCACTAACCTCCAACAATCTAAAATGACTAATTTCTTCAGGAGGCGTCGCTCATATGGGCAACCGGTAGCGACGATAAATAAACGTAAACACACACGTTTGTTTCTTTGTAGTATTTCCATAAATGTGTCACATTTTGCATAGCATGTGCATAGTAAGGCATTAGACATACGAGTTCTAAAGGGAGCTATTTTGATAAATAAAAAACAGCATGTGTTTGGGCTATGCCGTGGTTTGATGCCTCAATTAAGGAATGCATCGCGGGTTAATATTTTCCATCAGGGCATGAACTACATGACGTAAATAAACGTAAAGCACGCACGCACGCACACACCACACCACACCCACCACACCACACCACACCACACCACACACACACACACACACACACGGATGAAAAGCGTATATGTGGTCATTCGTGTGGGGGAATACCGGGGAAAACCCACCTGTCAGATATGGCGACCACCGTACCAGCTCACATACCTCCCGGTCCGAGGATTGAACCCGGGTTGCATTGGTGAGAAGCGAGCGCGCTGGTAAGCGTTTAATGAGCTATTGGAACGTAATAAGTAAATGACACGCAAACTTCCGCGTTAGAATTAGGAACACAATCTAGAGGATCCCAGAATCAACAATGCGGGCTTGTATTACATAACACGAGAGGATCCTAGAATTAACAATGCTGGCTTGTATTACATAACACGAGAGGATCCTAGAATTAACAATGCTGGCTTGTATTACATAACACGGGAGGATCCTAGAATTGGTTAGCTAGATTGCGAAACAAGTTCTTACAACATATATAAATCACTATCTCGAGAGAGAATAATAGGCGTACACCATGCACGTAAGAAAACAAGACGAGACTATGGAATGGGTCTCTGTCTGTATCATTGCACTACCGTCCACACATCTAAAATGACGAATCTCTTAAGAAGGCGTCACTCATATGGACAACCGGAAGAGACGATAAATAAACGTAAAACACACACATTTAGTCACTTTAAACGTTGATATACCGTGACATAAAGTACTGTAGCCAGAGGCAAATTTCATCGGAGGAAATCTAGGGGGGGGGGTGCGGGGGCATGTTCACCTTTAAAATTGTTGGGTATTCAAGCGATTTACTGCGTTTTATGATTTAATCAGTTTAGACGTATACGTATGTACATGTACTGACCTTTCAGCTCTCTAGCAGTCAACATTTTATACAGCAAAGGGATATTTTTTGGCATTTTCTTTTTCCTTTGGAAATTTTAAACGAAGCGGCTGCCTCGGTGTGCCTCAGTGTGGCTACGGGCCTGCAGTAAATATATATACTCAGCACTCGGAGCCCTCGGCCATCTCAGATCTACTGGAAACTGCATTGAAGCATAATATACTAGTAGTTTTCATTTATTTTTTGGTTGCTTTGGAAATTTTAGAGGCAGCTTCCTCGGTCTGCCTCAGTGTGGCTACGGGCCTGACATACACATACTTTGTAATGTATATAATTTGTATGCACTAAATACTGTCCTTGACAGATAAAGATAATGACTATTTTTAGCGGAGTGATAAATGGCGACACGTAACGAAGTAGTAATAAACAAGGATTACTTGTGTTGTAGTATATGTTTGGAAACTTACGATACACCACGATTTATGCCATGTCTACATTCATTCTGTCATCTCTGTTTAATTGGATACGTACGCAAACGCTCGGATACACCCGGTAATCAAAAAGTGTAGTGTTCTATTTGTAGGTCGAATGCACAAATAGACAGCCATAAATTCAACAGTACGGAAGAGTGGGTGGAGAACCTTCTAATAAATTTTACGCTAGTTTCGATTTTAAATGATAGTAAATTGACAATGAATTTGGAAGATACTCACTGTGAGCCATGTCTAAGGGAGGACATCAAGACGGAAGCAATAATCTACTGCTGTGATTGTTTAGAAAAGTTGTGTGAAGAGTGTAAAGGACATCATAAAAAAAGTAAATTGTCAACACATCATAAACTGGTTGACATTGCCAGTAACCTAGATATGGAGGATATTGACTATTTCAGACAACTTTCAAAGTGTCCAAAGCACAACACGGAGGACGTGAAATATCTCTGCAAGGACCACGACCAGCTGTGTTGCAATGAGTGTGCAATAGTGACCCATAGGAAATGTGAAAATATGGTTTCGTTAGCTGATGAAGTGAGAGGAAATGAAGAAATCGGAAGCAGCCCGAATATTCCTAAACGGCTGGAAGATATCTTGAATCATGCTGATATATTAATAGAGCATGAAACAGGTTATCAACCTGGCCTAGATGTAGCGGAGAAAAAAGTGAAGAGTCGCCTGAAGGAGATAAAGACAAGAATAGACGAAACATACAATACACTTGAAAACAAGATTATGTCGGAAATGTCAGCAAAGCGCAAGGCTTTAAATAAAGCGAGTTCCTTACAGAAAGACACTGTTGAAAATATGAAAACTGAGGCCAAGAAATTATATGAAAAAATGAAAAGAGCATCTGAATTTGGACAAAAAACGCACATATTTCTCATGGAAAGACAAACATTGACAGACGTGCAGAGATATGAAGAAGCACTGAGAACATGTCACGAACAAGCAAGCAGTACTGTACTGTCCATGGCGGAGACCAAAGCAATGCAAGAACTCTCCGACACACTTAGCAAATGTCTTTATATTGAGGAGCTATCGACTGATCCCACATTGCCTTCCCGTCGTCCTCAGTGCCCTGTGTATAGGGATTTTAAAGAAAGGACAGCCGTCTGTGAACGAACTATCGACATACAAGAAGACTATTGTTATCCAAGATATTGCCTGTTGATCGACATTTATCTGATTGTTTCTGTACAGGAACCACCTAAACTGAAATTGTACGATGTTCAAAATGGAACACTTCTATCAACATACCGCTGTTCAGCCGCACCATATGGAATGACTGCTGTTGAAGGTTCAAACTTCGCTGTGGCTTTACAGGATGCAAATAAGTTAGATATCATGAGTGTATCTCAGTCGGAATTGAAACATATTCGAACGGTACAAACATCGTCACAAGTAACGGCACTAACATACGATAAGCAGAACAAGCAGTTAATTACAGTGTCAAGGTCATACAGGACTTTAAGAATATTCTACCTGGACGGTAGTGATGCAGGAACAATACAGCTTAACCAAGAATACAGTGATGCTCGGAGTGATGCATATAGCATTGTTCTTGATGATAAATTGCACCGCATTTATATATCATTATATACTACTAATAAACTAATTTGTGTTGACATGTCCGGGAAACTTGTGTTCCAGTATAGTCATAATAATCTTATAAATCCATGGTCAGTTAATGTAGATAGTGATAGCAATGTTTATGTGGTGTGTCTTAATGGACACTGTATTCAACAGTTGAACAAGGAAGGTACGTTCATAAGGGAGATTATTTCAAAGGGAAACTATCTTGTACATCCTCGTGGTATGTGTTTCAACAAGGATATGTCGAAGTTTGTTGTAACTTGTAGAAGAAAGGGAAAAGAAATACAACTATACACGTTTGAATAGTTCCGTGATTAGACAACTTAAATGTGGAGAATTCTAATCGTGCTAAACGATTGTATTGTGAAATATACAATGCTCCACTGCATAGTCCAGGCCTCTGGGTATGTGTTTCAACAAGGATATGTCGAAGCTTGTTGTAACTTGTACAAGAAAGGGAAAAGAAACAAAACTATACACGTTTGAATAGTTCCGTGATTAGAGAAATAGAAATCGTGGCAAAATATTGTATTGTGAAATAAACTATATTGCTACAAATACATGTACCATCATCACAGTAAGTTTAAAAAAAAAAGATTGTTTAACGTCGCTACCGGTTGCCCATCCTGGGCATGCTCCAGCGGTTAACCAGTACTTGTTGCACCACCTCCGTAAGAAGCAACCGTATGTTTTCGTGTTATTGGTTTATATCATTGCGAATAGCGCAATACAATGCTACACGGCATCTTCCTCTGTTTACATTAGGCCAAATAAACGTGTATGTATAGCAGTGCCGTAGCCAGAATCTGAAAATAACCGAGGCGACTCCCCCCCCCGAATTATTATTGTGTATGCTTGTCTGTGCATTCTGGGGGCAGATTTATCGGTGTCCCTATATTCCTGTCGTTACGTGCCAAATTCTAACCGAGGAGAGTGCCTCATTTGCCTCAGTGTCACTGTGTGGCTACGGGCCTGTACATATTATTTATACTTGACTATGTTTATTGAAATAAATAAATAATCTTTATTTTTGAGCAGTGTTACAGCATATGAAGGGAGGTAACTATAATGTTGCTAGAAATTGTGGCACGACACGATTGCTGCCCTTTGTAATTGCATGTAGTACTGTGGTCGCTAGATCGGACAGATGGGTTTTCTCCGGGTACTCCGGGTTCCCCCTACACTTCCTGACATCATCTACACGCTTTCATCCTCGTCAACGAGGGTGATTAATATAAGGTGTTAAAGATTGTACTCTGTACGCCCCGTGGTCAAGGTCGCCAAAAGTCTCGCATAATAGCAACATTCCAAATCTTGTTTAATAACATTACCGTGTTTTACGTTTATTTATCGTCGCTACCGGTTGCCCATATGAGCGACGCCTCTTGAAGAGATTAGTCATTTTAGATTTTGGAGGATAGTGTACGATACAGACAGAGACCCATTCCAGAGTCTCCTCTGGTTCCTTTACGTACACAGTGTAAAGCACCGACACGAGACCTCGGTTTAACGCACCGACACGAGACCTCGGTTTAACGTCCCTACTGAAAGACTGTTAATTTTATTAGTGTTAGACGGGGGATCGAACCTGAAACATAAAATTACCACTCGTGTAAGATCCTATATATAGTCACCCCCTCCCCCATCCTCACTCACTCACTCACTCACTCACTCACTCACTCACTCACTCACTCACTCACTCACTCACTCACTCACTCACTCACCCACTCACTCTTCTGATAACATCAACGTCATTTTGCCAGAAGTTAAAAACTGTTATAGAATAGTAGCGCTTAATGTCAATGATATGTCCATCCGTCCGCACACACTAACTGGTATGTATGTGGCTAGGAGAACAATAACTCGAGCGTCTAATGTTAGCTTAGTCTGGGAACAGGCGTTGATATATTTTGCATGGTCAGTCAAATAAATATATTTTAACACCGAGACTATTAAAAGCTTCTGATAATATCAACGTCATTTTGCCAGAAGTTAAAAAGTGAAAAATCGACAGACTGGAACCCAGACTAGGGTTAGCTGCCATGTGGTTAGACATTCATTTTATGTGGCTATTAATAGAACAAAGGAGGGACTAATGGGGTAGCCACTTCAGTTTCTATCCAGTCTTTAAACTGAGTTCATTCTTATTTTCAAGTAAGGCCTATAAGTCATACATTGTTATATAGATTTAGTGTCATTAATTGTCTCATTCCCATTTTCTACCCTACTAGCCAATTCCATATACAGTCAAACCTGTGTTAGTGGTCACCTCTATTAAGCAGCCAACCTGTATTAAGCAGCCACTAACCAGATTCCCAATATGTTGTTTTATTATATATTTTACCTCTATTAAGCAGCCACCTGTACTAAGCAGCCACATTCTGTGATTCCCTTGGCTGGCTGCTTAAGACAGGTTTGACTGTATCATCATATTCCATTTTATAATATTATATAGTTTCTCTACTGTTCAGCTTTTACATTACTATATAATTCAATGTGCAGTTTTCACTTATAGTCCTATCGTTTGATTGCATTTGTTTTGTATATATGTTGATGGCCTCATTTGTAGATTAACATATGTTAAATGAATTCTCGTTAAATAAAGTCTTTATTATTATTATATTATTATTATTCAAATGTAAAGCGATATGTATAGTTGCATACACGTATGACTTCGTAAACCAACCGAAATTGGACACGACATGTGCATATTGATGGAGACTCAAAGTCAGAGAATACGTCCTCTCACAGACGACACAAATGGGACCCCTATATAACCTATGACCTTCCACAAGTAAGCTGATACAATTATAGAATGTCGCAACGACAGCGTAGGACAGCGGCTGTTTTTGGTTGAGGACCCACGGTGCCCTTCCGAGCATCTTATACAAACAAATGATTTGAAGTCAATGATTGTAACCACTCGGTCACATAGAACACACAATATAAAACTAACGAACATACGAATCACAGGTCCATGATCCACTCGGTCACAGAGAACACACAATATAAAACTAACGAACATACGAATCACAGGTCCATAATCCACTCGGTCACAGAGAACACAACATATAAAACTATCGAACATACGAATCACAGGTCCATGATCCACTCGGTCACAGAGAACACACCATATAAAACTATCGAACATACGAATCACAGGTCCATGATGTAACCACTCGGTCACAGAGAACACACCATATAAAACTATCGAACATACGAATCACAGGTCCATAATGTAACCACTCGGTCACAGAGAACACACCATATAAAACTATCGAACATACGAATCACAGGTCCATGATGTAACCACTCGGTCACAGAGAACACACCATATAAAACTATCGAACATACGAATCACAGGTCCATGATGTAACCACTCGGTCACAGAGAACACAGCATATAAAACTATCGAACATACGAATCACAGGTCCATGATGTAACACTCGGTCAAGGGGAACACACCATATAAAACTATCGAACATACGAATCACAGGTCCATGATGTAACACTCGGTCACAGAGAGCACACCATATAAAACTATCGAATATACGAATCACAGGTCCATGATGTAACACTCAGTCACAGAGAGCACACCATATAAAACTATCGAACATACGAATCACAGGTCCATGATGTAACCACTCGGTCAAAGAGAACACACCATATAAAACTATCGAACATACAAATCACAGGTCCATGATGCAACCACTCGGTCAAAGAGAACACACCATATAAAATTATCGAACATACAAATAACAGGTCCATGATGTAACCACTCGGTCACAGAGAACACACCATATAAAACTATCGAACATACGAATCACAGGTCCATGATGTAAGCACTCGGTCAAGGGGAACACACCATATAAAACTATCGAACATACGAATCACAGTTCCATGATGTAACACTCGGTCACAGAGAACACACCATATAAAACTATCGAACATACGAATCATAGGTCCATGACACAATCTCAAAGACCCCTCATATACTAATATGTCCGATTAGCGCAATGGTTAGCGTGCTCACTTCTCACCAATGCAACCCGGGATCGATCCTCGGACCGGGAAGTATGTGAGATGGTACGGTGGTCACTAGATCGGACAGGTGGGTTTTCTCCGGGTTCCTCCAACACGAATGAACACATTTATGCTTTCATACGGGCCAACGAGAGTGATTAATATAAGTTGTTAAAACTTGCTTCGCAATCGTTGTAAAAGAAATAAAGTTTAATATACTAATAAATCGGGCTTAAATTATTAGTATACAAGGAGTCTGGCGGTAATGACACTGTGTCATGAACATGATAGAAACACAGGAGTCCAGGGTTCGGTATTGTATGGGTGGAGTGTTGAACTATCCTGCAGGAGTCCAGGGTTCGGTATTGTATGGGTGGAGTGTTGACCTATCCTGCAGGAGTCCAGGGTTCGGTATTGTATGGGTGGAGTGTTGAACTATCCCGCAGGAGTCCAGGGTTCGGTATTGTATGGGTGGAGTGTTGAACTATCCCGCAGGAGTCCAGGGTTCGGTATTGTATGGGTGGAGTGTTGACCTATCCTGCAGGAGTCCAGGGTTCGGTATTTTATGGGTGGAGTGTTGACCTATCCTGCAGGAGTCCAGGGTTCGGTATTGTATGGGTGGAGTGTTGAACTATCCCGCAGGAGTTCAGGGTTCGTTATTGTATGGGTGGAGTGTTGAACTATCCTGCAGGAGTCGAGGGTTCATTATTGTATGGGTGGAATGTTGACCTATCCCGCAGGAGTCCAGGGTTCGTTACAGTATGGGCGGAGTGTTGACCTATCCCGCAGGAGTCCAGGATTCGGTATTGTATGGGTGGAGGGTTGAACTATCCCGCAAGAGTCCAGGGTTCGGTATTGTATGGGTGGAGTGTTGAACTATCCCGCAGGAGTTCAGGGTTCGTTATTGTATGGGTGGAGTGTTGACCTATCCCGCAGGAGTCCATGGTTCGTTACAGTATGGGCGGAGTGTTGACCTATCCCGCAGGAGTCCAGGATTCGGTATTGTATGGGTGGAGTGTTGACCTATCCTGCAGGAGTCCAGGGTTCGGTATTTTATGGGTGGAGTGTTGACCTATCCTGCAGGAGTCCAGGGTTCGGTATTGTATGGGTGGAGTGTTGAACTATCCCGCAGGAGTTCAGGGTTCGTTATTGTATGGGTGGAGTGTTGAACTATCCTGCAGGAGTCCAGGGTTCGTTATTGTATGGGTGGAGTGTTGACCTATCCCGCAGGAGTCCAGGGTTCGTTACAGTATGGGCGGAGTGTTGACCTATCCTGCAGGAGTCCAGGGTTCGTTATTGTATGGGTGGAGGGTTGAACTATCCCGCAAGAGTCCAGGGTTAGGTATTGTATGGGTGGAGTGTTAACCTATCCCGCAGGAGTCCAGGGTTCGTTACTGTATGGGTGGAGTTTTGAACTATTCCGCAGGAGTCCAGGGTTCGTTATTGTATGGGTGGAGTGTTGAACTATCCTGCAGGAGTCCAGGGTTCGTTATTGTATGGGTGGAGGGTTGACCTATCCCGCAGGAGTCCAGTGTTCGTCATTGTATAGGAGGAGTGTTGACCTATCCCGCAGGAGTCAGGCGTTCGGTATTGTATGGGTGGATGGTTGACCTATCCCGCAGGAGTCAGGGGTTCATTATTGTATGGGTGGAGGGTTGACCTATCCCACAGGAGTCCAGTGTTCGATATTGTATGGGTGGAATGTTAACCTATCCCGCAGGAGTCCAGGGTTCGTTACTGTATGGGTGGAGTGTTGAACTATTCCGCAGGAGTCCAGGGTTCGTTATTGTATGGGTGGAGTGTTGAACTATCCCGCAGGAGTCCAGGGTTCGGTATTGTATGGGTGGAGTGTTGACCTATCCCGCAGGAGTCCAGGGTTCGGTATTGTATGGGTAGAATGTTGAACTATCCCGCAGGAGTCCAGGTTTCGTTATTGTATGGGTGGAGTGTTGAACTATCCTGCAGGAGTCCAGGGTTCGGTATTGTATGGGTGGAGTGTTGACCTATCCTGCAGAAGTCCAGGGTTTGTTATTGTATGGGTGGAGTGTTGACCTATCCCGCAGGAGTCCAGGGTTCGTTATTGTATGGGTGGAGGGTTGAACTATCCCGCAAGAGTCCAGGGTTAGGTATTGTATGGGTGGAGTGTTAACCTATCCCGCAGGAGTCCAGGGTTCGTTACTGTATGGGTGGAGTTTTGAACTATTCCGCAGGAGTCCAGGGTTCGTTATTGTATGGGTGGAGTGTTGAACTATCCTGCAGTAGTCCAGGGTTCGTTATTGTATGGGTGGAGGGTTGACCTATCCCGCAGGAGTCCAGTGTTCGTCATTGTATGGGAGGAGTGTTGACCAATCCCGCAGGAGTCAGGCGTTCGGTATTGTATGGGTGGAAGGTTGACCTATCCCGCAGGAGTCAGGGGTTCATTATTGTATGGGTGGAGGGTTGACCTATCCCGCAGGAGTCCAGGGTTCGGTATTGTATGGGTGAAGTGTTGAACTATCCCGCAGGAGTCCAGGGTTTGTTATTGTATGGGTGGAGTGTTGAACTATCCCGCAGGAGTCCACGGTTCGGTATTGTATGGGTGGAGTGTTGCAATATCCCGCAGGAATCCAGGGTTCGGTACTGTATGGGTGGAGTTTTGACCTATCCTGCAGGAGTCCAGGGTTCGTTACTGTATTGGTGGAGTGTTGAACTATCCTGCAGGAGTCCAGGGTTCGGTATTGTATGGGTGGAGTGTTGATCTATCCCGCAGGAGTCCAGGGTTCGTTATTGTATGGGTGGAGTGTTGATCTATCCCGCAGGAGTCCAGGGATCGTTATTGTATGGGTGGAGTGTTGATCTATCCCGCAGGAGTCCAGGTTCGTTATTGTATGGGTGGAGGTTGACCTATCCCGCAGGAGTCCAGGGTTCGTTATTGTATGGGTGGAGTGTTGACCTATCCCGCAGGAGTCCAGGGTTCGGTATTGTATGGGTGGAGGGTTGAACTATCCCGCAGGAGTCCAGGGTTCGTTATTGTATGGGTGGAGTGTTGACCTATCCCGCAGGAGTCCAGGGTTCGTTATTGTATGGGTGGAGTGTTGAACTATCCCGCAGGAGTCCAGGGTTCGTTATTGTATGGGGAGTGTGAACTATCCCGCAGGAGTCCAGGTTCTATTGTATGGGTGGATTTGACTATCCCGCAGGAGTCCAGGTTCGTTTGTATGGGTGGAGTGTTGAACTATCCCGCAGGAGTCCAGGGTTCGTTATTGTATGGGTGGAGTGTTGACCTATCCCGCAGGAGTCCAGTGTTCGTTATTGTATGGGTGGAGTGTTGAACTATCCCGCAGGAGTCCAGGGTTCGTTATTGTATGGGTGGAGTGTTGAACTATCCCGCAGGAGTCCAGGGTTCGGTATTGTATGGGTGGAGTGTTGACCTATCCCGCAGGAGTCCAGGGTTCGGTATTGTATGGGTAGAGTGTTGAAATATCCCGCAGGAGTCCAGGGTTCGCTATTGTATGTGTGGAGTGTTGACCTATCCTGCAGGAGTCCAGGGTTCGTTACTGTATGGGTGGAGTGTTGACCTATCCTGCAGGAGTCCAGTGTTCGTTATTGTATGGGTGGAGTGTTGACCTATCCCGCAGGAGTCCAGGGTTCGTTATTGTATGGGTGGAGTGTTGAACTATCCTGCAGGAGTCCAGGGTTCGTTATTGTATGGGTGGAGTGTTGAACTATCCCGCAGGAGTCCAGGGTTCGGTATTGTATGGGTGGAGTGTTGACCTATCCCGCAGGAGTCCAGGGTTCGTTATTGTATGGGTGGAGTGTTGAACTATCCCGCAGGAGTCCAGGGTTCGTTATTGTATGGGTGGAGTGTTGACCTATCCCGCAGGAGTCCAGGGTTCGTTATTGTATGGGTGGAGTGTTGAACTATCCCGCAGGAGTCCAGGGTTCGTTATTGTATGGGTGGAGTGTTGAACTATCCTGCAGGAGTCCAGGGTTCGGTATTGTATGGGTGGAGTGTTGAACTATCCCGCAGGAGTCCAGGGTTCGTTATTGTATGGGTGGAGTGTTGACCTATCCTGCAGGAGTCCAGGGTTCGTTATTGTATGGGTGGAGTGTTGAACTATCCCGCAGGAGTCCAGGGTTCGTTATTGTATGGGTGGAGTGTTGAACTATCCCGCAGGAGTCCAGGGTTCGTTATTGTATGGGTGGAGTGTTGAACTATCCCGCAGGAGTCCAGGGTTCGTTATTGTATGGGTGGAGTGTTGACCTATCCCGCAGGAGTCCAGGGTTCGTTATTGTATGGGTGGAGTGTTGAACTATCCTGCAGGAGTCCAGGGTTCGTTATTGTATGGGTGGAGTGTTGAACTATCCTGCAGGAGTCCAGGGTTCGGTATTGTATGGGTGGAGTGTTGACCTTTCCCGCAGGAAACCAGTGTTCATTAAATGTATGGGTTGAGTGGTGAACAATCCCGCAGGATTCCAGGGTTCGTTATTGTATGGGTGGAGTGTTGAACTATCCCGCAGAAGTCCAGTGTTCGGTATTGTATGGGTGGAGTGTTGAACTATCCTGCAGGAGTCCAGGGTTCGTTATTGTATGGATGGAGTGTTGACCTATCCCGCAGGTGTCTTGGGTTCGTTATTGTATGGGTGGAGTATTGAACTATACCGCAGGAGTCCAGGGTTCGTTATTGTATGGATGGAGTGTGGACCTATCCCGCAGGTGTCCAGGGTTCGTTATTGTATGGGTGGAGTGTTGAACTATCCCGCAGGAGTCCAGGGTTCGGTATTGTATGGGTGGAGTTTTGAAATATCCTGCAGGAGTCCAGTATTTTATGGGTGGAGTGTTGACCTATCCAGCAGGCTTCCAGGGTTCGTTATTGTATGGGTGGATTGTTGAGCTATCCCGCAGGAGTCCAGGGTTCGTTATTTTATGGGTGGAGCGTTGAACTATCCCGCAGGAGTCCAGCGTTCGTTATTGTATGGGTGGAGTGTCGAACTATCCTGCAGGAGTCCAGGGTTCGTTATTGTATGGGTGGAGTGTTGAACTATCCTGCAGGAGTCCAGGGTTCGGTATTGTATGGGTGGAGTGTTGAACTATCCTGCAGGAGTCCAGGGTTCGTTATGGTATTGGTGGAGTGTTGAACTATCCCGCAGGAGTCCAGGGTTCGTTATTGTATTGGTGGAGTGTTGACCTATCCCGCAGGAGTCCAGGGTTCGGTATTGTATGGGTGGAGTGTTGAACTATCCCGCAGGAGTCCAGGGTTCGTTATTGTATGGGTGGAGTGTTGAACTATCCCGCAGGAGTCCAGGGTTCGTTATTGTATGGGTGGAGTGTTGAACTATCCCGCAGGAGTCCAGGGTTCGTTATTGTATGGGTGGAGTGTTGAACTATCCCGCAGGAGTCCAGGGTTCGGTATTGTATGGGTGGAGTGTTGAACTATCCCGCAGGAGTCCAGGGTTCGTTATTGTATGGATGGAGTGTTGACCTATCCCGCAGGAGTCCAGGGTTCGATATTGTATGGGTGGAGTGTTGAACTATCCTGCAGGAGTCCAGGGTTCGGTATTGTATGGGTAGAGTGTTGAACTATCCCGCAGGAGTCCAGGGTTCGGTATTGTATGGGTGGAGTGTTGACCTATCTCACAGGAGTCCAGGATTCGGTAATGTATGGGTAGAGTGTTGACCTATCCTGCAGGAGTCCAGGGTTCGTTACTGTATGGGTGGAGGGTTGACCTATCACGCAGGAGTCCAGGGTTCGGTATTGTATGGGTGGAAAATTATTTGTTTAGATTGGTAATTATAGTCAATATTTAATTAGATATTGAACTATCTGCTAGATATTGAACTATCTGCTTTATGTTAAACTATCTGCTTCATATTAAACTATCTGCTTTATACTGAACTATCTGCTATATGTTGAACTATCTGCTATATATTGAACTATCTGCTAGATATTGAACTATCTTCTAGATATTGAACTATCTGCTAGATATTAAACTATCTGCTTTATATTGAACTATCTGCTATATATTGAACTATCTGCTATATATTGAACTATCTGCTATATATTGAACTATCTGCTATATATTGAACTATCTGCTAGATATTGAACTATCTCCTATATATTGAACTATCTGCTATATATTGAACTATCTGCTATATATTGAACTATCTGCTATATATTGAACTATCTGCTATATACTGAATTATCTGCTATATATTGAACTATCTGCTAGATATTGAACTATCTGCTAGATATTGAACTATATGCTATATATTGAACTATCTGCCGACTAGGTTTCAAATTGTTTCTGGATGGCCCCTACAAGGCTCGCACATTTGGTGCTCAATTCCACTCCACCCTAACCCAACACCCTGGATCTGCACCTGGTTTAAATGTACCGTATTGTTAGCAAAACCTAAGCAAATAAGAGTTTATATTGATTTTGCGAACATTTACTATAATGTAGTTAATGGAAAATATTAACCCACCACTTATATTTCCATTAATCATCCTTTTCAAGACTTGACTTCACACTTTACATTTGCGATTTACCGATTGCCGGACCTGTAGGGCACGCCTTGTAGGGACATGTAGGGCACGCCTTTTCTTGCGGGGAGGGTGGACGCTGCCTAACACTGCGAATGCGCATGCCCGTAGCTTCGAGTGCACGTGTCCGCTGCATATCATTAGTGAGGACATACATTGGAAAATGGATGATATCAGGGCAAATGTGTTCATTGAAGGAAATGCAATAGTGATGTAAATATTTTAGTATAATTTTATCGAGTCAAAATTGAACGGTCCTACTATTTGTTAAAGAAACCATATTAAAAGATATTCCAACGTTCCTAGATATGTGTTTCATTGCTATTATGCGCGGGAAGTGCGTCCTGGCAAGGTTATTGTTCACTATAGTCAACGTCCCGAACTATGGGACGCCGTTTTGGCTATTTATTCAGTATTTATGGATATCCATAATTGAATTATTGGATATCCATAATTCAATTATTGGATATTCATAGTTCGATAAATGGATATCCATAATCCCAAGCTATTTATGGATATCCATTATTCGATTTTTGGATATTTACATATCCATAATTCCAGGCGGCGCCCCCGCGCCATTTTGCTATTTATGGATATCCAATAATTGAATTATGGATATCCATAAATGCTGAATAAATAACAAAACGGCGCGCCTGAAATTATGGATATCCATAAATCGAATTATGGTTATCCATAAATAACGAATAAATAGCAAAACGGCGCCCCATACAGGACCAAGTTGCGCCTGTCGCGTTTATATCATGCACATTATTGGACATACATGTGGGAAGCAACATAATATGCGTTGATGTCTAATTGTCTAACTTATCGTTATAAAATATATCATACTAAACAATAGGTGTAATGTAACCTGTCATAACATAACATTTGTGTGTCTGTAATTTTATTGAAAGAAAGGGATTCGAATAAGTTACTATGTAACCCATTCCTTTTTCTTACATGTTGTACATTCTAAATGTTGTGTAAAATGTAAATTTGTACATGTTGTATCATTGTTTGAAATAAACTATGTTTAAACTAACCCATTTCAGAGAGAAGAGGCAATGTGATATTTAAATGCCTTGCATAAGGACACACTCGTAACGGCACCAATTGGGGCTCTAACTCCGGACATGTTGCACCTGAAGCGAACGCGTTACCACAGCGCTATCACGACTTCCTGTCAATACGGATTCTCACGTCATGCCCGTTCTTGCACATCAGTTTCCATTGCATAAAGCGCGGCGCAATTAATTGAGGCCTATTTAATTAAAGCATTGTTGCCAATTTGCACTTACGTCCTTTTCTAAAGTAGTTGACGTTTTTTATTAATAGTGTCTGGTTGAGATTACCGGTGCATTGCATATACACTCTATATTGTGACAGTATCTTGATCTTACAGACAGATCTGTAGTCCAGTGGTTAACACGTTGGATTGGTAATCCAGGGATCGCAGTTTCGACCCCCCGTTTAACCCTAATACTATTAACAGTATTTCAGTGGAACTTTAAAGCGAGGTCTCGTGTAGAGGAGACTCTGTAATGGGTCTCTGTCTGTATCAATGCACTATCCTCAAAAAATCTAAAATGACTTAATCTCTTCAGCAGGCGTCGCTCGTATGGGAAACCGGCACGCACGCACGCACGCACGCACGCACGCACGCACGCACGCACGCACGCACGCACGCACGCACGCACGCACGCACGCACGCACGCACGCACGCACGCACGCACGCACGCACGCACGCACGCACGCACGCACGCACACACACACACGTAACGGCCACAAAGAGATCAATACGAAACTGTGCCTTTGTGGAATGGTGTCTAGCTATCAAGGATTTGTAGTTAATTTTGAGATTTGGAATCAATAACAGTGCATCAATTACAGGGTGCAGTGTGGTGGGCACGCAAACAGTGCGTCATCACTTCTAACAAGACACACTCTGTCTTTGAGATCAGAACTTTACTTTAGTTGGTTTTTCTAAACTTTATTTATTGCGAAGCAAGTTCTAACAACTTATATTAATTACTCTCGTGGCGCGGATGAAAGCATATATGTGGTCATTCGTGTGGGAGGAAACCGGAGAAAACCCACCTGTCAGATCTGGCGACCACCGTACCATCTTACATACCCCTCGGATCGAGGATTGAACCCGGGTAGCATTGGTGACAAGCGAGCGCGCTGGTGAGCGTTTAATGAACTGGTTTGTATTACATAACACGAGAGGATACTAGAATTAACAATGCTGGCTTGTATTACATAACACGGGATAATCCTAGAATTAACAATGCTGGCTTGCATTACATAACACGAGAGGATACTAGAATTAACAATGCTGGCTTCTATTACATAACACGAGAGGATCCTAGAATTAACAATGCTGGCTTGTATTACATAACACGAGAGGATCCTAGAATTAACAATGCTGGCTTGTATTACATAACACGAGAGGATACTAGAATTAACAATGCTGGCTTGTATTACATAACACGGGAGGATACTAGAATTAACAATGCCGGTTTGTATTACATAACACGGGAGGATACTAGAATTAACAATGCTGGCTTGTATTACATAACAGGGGAGGATACTAGAATTAACAATGCTGGCTTGTATTACATAACACGAGAGGATCCTAGAATTAACAATGCTGGCTTGTATTACATAACACGAGAGGATCCTAGAATTAACAATGCTGGCTTGTATTACATAACACGAGAGGATCTTAGAATTAACAATGCTGGCTTGTATTACATAACACGAGAGGATACTAGAATTAACAATGCTGGTTTGTATTACATAACACGGGAGGATCCTAGAATTAACAATGCTGGCTTGTATTACATAACCTGGGAGGATCCTAGAATTAACAATGCTGGCTTGTATTACATAACACGAGAGGATCCTAGAATTAACAATGCTGGCTTGTATTACATAACACGAGAGGATACTAGAATTAACAATGCTGGCTTGTATTACATAAACTGGGAGGATCCTAGAATTAACAATGCTGGCTTGTATTACATAACACGAGAGGATACTAGAATTAACAATGCTGGTTTGTATTACATAACACGGGAGGATCCTAGAATTAACAATGCTGGCTTGTATTACATAACCTGGGAGGATCCTAGAATTAACAATGCTGGCTTGTATTACATAACACGAGAGGATCCTAGAATTAACAATGCTGGCTTGTATTACATAACACGAGAGGATACTAGAATTAACAATGCTGGCTTGTATTACATAACACGGGAGGATATTAGAATTAACATTGCGGGCTTGTATTACATAACCCGGGATGGTACTAGAATTAACAATGCTGGCTTGTATTACATAACACGAGAGGGTACTAGAATTAACAATGCGGGCTTGTATTAAATAACCCGAGAGGATACTAGAATTAACATTGCGGGCTTGTATTACATAACACGGGAGGATACTAGAATTAACAATGCTGGCTTGTATTACATAACACGGGAGGATACTAGAATTAACAATGCTGGCTTGTATTACATAACACGAGAGGATACTAGAATTAACATTGCTGGCTTGTATTACATAACACGAGAGGATACTAGAATTAACAATGCTGGCTTGTATTACATAACACGGGAGGATACTAGAATTATCAATGCTGGCTTGTATTACATAACAAGGGGGGTCCTAGAATTATCAATGGCTGGGCGGGATGACATAAACACGGAGGATCATAGAATGTGTTTAGCTAGCTTTTGAAACACAGGTTCTTCAACCTATATAAATCAACTATTTCGAGACGAGAAGAACCTAGGCGCAACATGCATGTAAGAAAACAAGACGAGACTATGGAATGGGTCTCTGTCTGTATCATTGCACTATCGTCCACACATCTAAAATGACGAATCTCTTAAGAAGGCGTCGCTCATATGAGCAACCGGAAGCGACGATAAATAAACGTAAAACACACACATTTAGTCACTTTATACGTTGAGTACTCGTGAAAGAAAGTACCGTAGCAGAGGCATAGTTCTCGGAGGACACAGGGGGGGGGGGGTGGGGGGCATGTTCACCTTTAAAATGGTTGGGGTATAGAAGCGATTTACTGCGTTTTATGATTTAATGAGTTTAGACGTATACCTATGTACTGACTTTTCAGCTCTCTAGCAGTCAACATTTTATACAGCAAAGGGATATTTATTGGCATTTTTTTTTTTTTTACTTTGGAAATATTGACCGAGGCTGCTGCCTCGGTGTGGCTACGGGCCTGCAGTAAATATATATACTCAACACTCGGACCCCCTCGGCCATCTCAGATGTACTAGAAACTGCATTGAAGCATAATATATATCTACTAGTAGTTTTCATTTATTTTTGGGTTGCTTTGGACATTTTAACAGAGGCAGCTTCCTCGTTCTGCCTCAATGTGGTAGCCTGGGTGCCAGTCTGTCGATTTTTCACTTTTTAACTTCTGGCAAAATATATTTATTTGACTGACCAGGCAAAATATATCGACGCCTGTTCCCAAGCTATCAGTGTTATGGGCCTGACATACACATACTTTGTAATGCATATACTTTTCATACACTAAATACTGTCCTTGAAGGGTCAGAAGGGGAATCGAACATGCGATCCCTGGATTACCAGTCCAGCGTGCTACCACTGGACTACAGATCCGTCTTTAATGAATCAGTTATGAATATAGGACACCCTGGCTATTTAACGCTAATAATAACACCATGGCACACAAACATGATGAACATAATGAAATAATATTCTTAGCTGTCCATAGATTCATAGAAAAGTCTAAACGTTTCTAACAATATGTATGTATACTGACGCGCTAGCATAGTGATACACTATGAACACTGTATGTGTTATTTCATCACTTTCTAACCCCTCCCATTCCCGCTATTCTAGCTATAATTTCATACACTTATTATATATTTTGGACTTACTACACAATACGTGTACGTCTTAGTCGCCTATAGTGCACACATTTATATATGTAATGGAGATAATCTCAATAAGCTTTAAGCTTACGATTTAATCTATTTTCATTATGTATACAATAGATACACATGTACTGTACATCATGAATGAATACATATGTTTAAACCAAAAATGATTAGAGATTTGTATAGCCTATGTATCTAAATACTGTCCTTGACAGATAAAGATAATGACTATTTTTAGCGGAGTTATAAATGGCGACACGTAACGAAGTAGTAATAAACAAGGATTACTTGTGTTGTAGTATATGTTTGGAAACTTACGATACACCACGATCTATGCCATGTCTCCATTCATTCTGTCATTTCTGTTTAATTGGATACGTACGCAAACTCTCGGATACACCCGGTAATCAAAACGTGTATTGTCCGATTTGTAGGTCGAATGCACAAATAGACAGCCATAAGTTCAACAGTACGGAAGAGTGGGTGGAGAACCTTCCAATAAATTTTACGCTAGTTTCGATTTTAAATGATAGTAAATTGACAATGAATTTGGAAGATACTCACTGTGAGCCGTGTCTAAGGGAGGACATCAAGACGGAAGCAATAATCTACTGCTGTGACTGTTCAGAAAAGTTGTGTGAAGAGTGTAAACGACATCACAAAAAAAGTAAATCGTCAACAAATCATAAACTGGTTGACAGTGCCAGTAACCTAGATATGGAGGATATTGACTATTTCAGACAAATTTCAAAGTGTCCAAAGCACAACACGGAGGACGTGAAATATCTCTGTAAGGACCACGACCAGCTGTGTTGCAATGAGTGTGCAATAGTGACCCATAGGAAATGTGAAAATATGGTTTCGTTAGCTGATGAAGTGAGAGGCAATGAAGAAATCGGAAGCAGCCCGAATATTCCTAAACGGCTGGAAGATATCTTGAATCATGCGGATATATTAATAGAGCATGAAACAGGTTATCAACCTGGCCTAGATGTAGCGGAGAAAAAAGTGAAGAGTCGCCTGAAGGAGATAAAGACAAGTATAGACGAAACATACAATAAACTTGAAAACAAGATTATGTCGGAAATGTCAGTAAAGCGCAAGGCTTTAAATAAAGCGAGTTCCTTACAGAAAGACGCTGTTGAAAATATGAAAACTGAGGTCAAGAAATTATCTGAAAAAATGAAAAGGGCATCTGAATTTGGACCACAAACGCACATATTTCTCATGGAAAGACAAACATTGACAGACGTGCAGAGATATGAAGAAACACTGAGAACATGTCACGAACAAGCAAGCAATACTGTACTGTCCATGACGGAGACCAAAGCAATGCAAGAACTCTCCGACACACTTAGTAAATGTCTTTATATTGAGGAGCTATCGACTGATCCCACATTGCCTTCCTGTCCTCAGTGTCCTGTGTATAGGGATTTTAAAGAAAGGACAGCCGTCTGTGAACGAACTATCGACATACAAGAAAGAGATTGTTATCCAAGATATTGCCTGTGGATCGACATTTATCTGATTGTTTCTCTACAGGAACCACCTAAACTGAAATTGTACGATGTTCAAAATGGAACACTTCTATCAACATACAGCTGTTCAACCAAACCATATGGAATGACTGTTGTTGAAGGTTCAAACTTCGCTGTGGCTTTACAGGGTGCAAATAAGTTATATATCATGAGTGTATCTCAGTCGGAATTGAAACATATTCGAACGGTACAAACATCGTCACCAGTAACGGCACTAACATACGATGAGCAGAACAAGCAGTTAATTACAAGGTCAGACAGGACTTTAAGAAGATTCCATCTGGACGGTAGAGATGCAGGAACAATACAACTTAACCAAGAATACAGTGATGCTCTGAGTTGTGCACATAGCATTGTTCTTGATGATAAATTGCACCGCATTTATATATCATTATATACTACTAATAAACTAATTTGTGTTGACATGTCCGGGAAACTTGTGTTCCAGTATAGTCATAAAAATCTTATAAATCCATGGTCAGTTAATGTAGATAGTGATAGCAATGTTTATGTGGTGTGTCTTAATGGACACTGTATTCAACAGTTGAACAAGGAAGGTACATTCATCAGGGAGATTATTTCAAAGGGAAACGATCTTGTATATCCTCTAGGTATGTGTTTCAACAAGGATATGTCGAAGTTTGTTGTAACTTGTACAAGAAAGGGAAAAGAAATACAACTATACACGTTTGAATAGTTCCGTGATTAGACAACTTAAATGTGGAGAATTCTAATCGTGCTAAACGATTGTATTGTGAAATATACAATGCTCCACTGCATAGTCCAGGCCTCTGGGTATGTGTTTCAACAAGGATATGTCGAAGCATGTTGTAACTTGTACAAGAAAGGGAAAAGAAACAAAACTATACACGTTTGAATAGTTCCGTAATTAGAGAAATAGAAATCGTGGCAAAATATTGTATTGTGAAATAAACTATATTGCTACAGATACATGTACCATCATCACAGTAAGTTTTAAAAAAAAAGATTGTTTAACGTCGCTACCGGTTGCCCATCCTGGGCAGGCTCCAGCGGTTAACCAGTACTTGTTGCACCAACCTCCGTAAGAAGCAACCGTATGTTGTTTCATGTTATTGGTTTATATCATTGCGAATAGCGCAATACCTTGCTACACGGCATCGTCCGCTGTTTACATTAGGCCAAATAAACGTGTATGTATATCAGTGCCGTAGCCAGAATCTGAGGCGACTCCCCCCCGAATTATTATTGTGTATGCTTGTCTGTGCATTCTGAAGGCAGTTTTATCGGTGTCCCTATATTCCTGTCGTTACTTGCCAAATTCTAACCGAGGAGAGTGCCTCATTTGCCTCGGTGTCACTGTGTGGCTACGGGTCTGTACATATTATTTATACTTGACTATGTTTATTGAAATAAATAAATATTCTTTATTTTTGAGCAGACTGTTACAGCATATGAAGGTAGGTAACTATAATGTTGCTAGAAATTGTGGCACGACACGATTGCTGCCCTTTGTAATTGCATGTAGTACGGTGGTCGCTAGATCGGACAGATGGGTTTTCTCCGGGTACTCCGGGTTCCCCCTACACTTCCTGACATCATCTACATGATTTCATCCTCGTCAACGAGGGTGATTAATATAAGGTGTTAAAGATTGTACTCTGTACGCCCCCGTGGTCAAGGTCGCCAACAGTCTCGCATAATAGCAACATTCCAAAAACTTGTTTCATAAAATTACCGTGTTTTACGTTTATTTATCGTCGCTACCGGTTGCCCATATGAGCGACGCCTCCTGAAGAGATTAGTCATTTTAGAGGATAGTGTACGATACAGACAGAGACCCATTCCAGAGTCTCCTCTGGTTCTTTTACGTACACAGTGTAAAGCACCGACACGAGACCTCGGTTTAACATACCGACACGAGACCTCGGTTTAACGTCCCATCTGAAAGACTGTTAATTTTATTAGTGTTAGACGGGTGATCGAACCTGAAACATAAAAGTACCACTCGTATAAGATCCTATATATAGTCACCCACTCCCCCATCACACTCACTCACTCACTCACTCACTCACTCACTCACTCACTCACCCCCTCACTCCCCCATCTGACCCGTTCAATGACCAATGACGTTTCACTGTTATAGAATAGAAGCGCTTAATGTCAATGATATGTCCATCCGTTCGCACACACTAACTGGTATGTATGTGGCTAGGAGAACAATAACTTGATTGTCTAATGTTCTAGGGTTAGCTTAGTCTGGGAACAGGCGTTGATATATTTTGCATGGTCAGTCAAATAAATATATTTTAACACCGAGACTATTAAAAGCTTCTGATAACATCAACGTCATTGTGCCAGAAGTTAAAAAGTTAAAACTCGACAGACTGGAACCCAGACTAGGGCTAGCTGCCATGTGGTTAGACATTCATTTTATGTGGCTATTAATAGAACAAAGGAGGGACTAATGGGGTAGCCACTTCAGTTTCTATCCAGTCTTTAAACTGATTTCATTCTTATTTTCAAGTAAGGCCTATAAGTCATACATTGTTATATAGATTTATTGTCATTAATTGTCTCATTCCCATTTTCTACTCTACTAGCCAATTCCATATACAGTCAAACCTGTGTTAGTGGTCACCTCTATTAAGCAGCCAACCTGTATTAAGCAGCCACTTACCAGATTCCCAATATGTTGTTTTATTATATATTTTACCTCTATTAAGCAACCACCTGTACTAAGCAGCCACATTATGTGATTCCCTTGGCTGGCTGCTTAAGACAGGTTTGACTGTATCATCATATTCCATTTTATAATATTATATAGTTTCTCTACTTTTCAGCTGTTACATTACTATATAGTTCAATGTGCAGTTTTCACTTATAGTCCTATCGTTTGATTGTATTTGTTTTGTATATATGTTGATGGCCACATTGTAGATTAACATATGTTAAATGAGTTCTCGTTAAATAAAGTCTTTATTATTATTATATTATTATTATTCAAATGTAAAGCGATATGTATAGTTGCATACACGTATGACTTCGTAAACCAACAACCGAAATTGGACACGACATGTGCATATTGATGGAGACTCAAAGTCAGAGAATACGTCCTCTCACAGACGGCACAAATGGGACCCCTATATAACCTATGACCTTCCACAAGACAGCTGGTACAATTATAGAATGTCGCAACGCCAGCGTAGGACAGCGGCTGTTTTTGGATGAGGACCCACGTGCCCCTCTGACCATTTCAGGCACAAATGGGACCCCTATATAACCTATGACCTTCCACAAGTATGCTGGTACAATAATAGAATGTCGCAACGACAGCGTAGGACAGCGGCTGTTTTTGGATGAGGACCCACGTGCCCCTCTGAGCATTTCAGGCACAAATGGGACCCCTATATAACCTATGACCTTCCACAAGTCAGCTGAATAGCTTCCTCACATGCAATAATTAACACCCCAGTGGGATTCAAACATACATCTTATATAAACAAATGATTTGAAGTCAATGATGGTAACCACTCGGTCACAGAACTATCGAACATACGAATCACAGGTCCATGATCCACTCGGTCACAGAACTATCGAACATACAAATCACAGGTCCATGATCCACTCGGTCACAGAACTATCGAACATACGAATCACAGGTCCATGATCCACTCGGTCACAGAACTATCGAACATACGAATCACAGGTCCATGATCCACTCGGTCACAGAGAGCACACCATATAAAACTATTGAACATACGAATCACAGGTCGATGATCCACTCGGTCACAGAGAACACATAATATAAAACTATCGAACATACGAATTACAGGTCCATGATGTAACAACTCGGTCATAGAGAACACACCATATAAAACTATCGAATATACGAATCACAGGTCCATGATGTAACCACTCGGTCACAGAGAACACACCATATAAAACTATCGAACATACGAATCACAGGTCCATGATGTAACCACTCGGTCACAGAGAACACACCATATAAAACTATCGAACATACGAATCACAGGTCCATGATGTAACACTCGGTCACAGAGAACACACAATATAAAACTATCGAACATACGAATCACAGGTCCATGATGTAATACTCGGTCATAGAGAACACACCATATAAAACTATTGAACATACGAATCACTGGTCCATGATCCACTCGGTCACAGAGAACACACCATATAAAACTATCGAACATACGAATCACAGGTCCATGATGTAACCACTCGGTCACAGAGAACACACCATATAAAACTATCGAACATACGAATCACAGGTCCATGATGTAACCACTCGGTCACAGAGAACACACCATATAAAACTATCGAACATACGAATCACAGGTCCATGATGTAACCACTCAGTCACAGAGAACACACCATATAAAACTATCGAACATACGAATCACAGGTCCATGATCCACTCGGTCATAGAGAGCACACCATATAAAACTATCGAACATACGAATCACAGGTCCATGATCCACTCGGTCACAGAGAACACACCATATAAAACTATCGAACATACGAATCACAGGTCCATGATGTAACCACTCGGTCATAGAGAACACACCATATAAAACTATCGAACATACGAATTACAGGTCCATGATGTAACAACTCGGTCATAGAGAACACACCATATAAAACTATCGAATATACGAATCACAGGTCCATGATGTAACCACTCGGTCACAGACAACACACCATATAAAACTATCGAACATACGAATCACAGGTCCATGATGTAACACTCGGTCACAGAGTACACACCATATAAAACTATCGAACATACGAATCACAGTTCCATGATGTAACACTCGGTCACAGAGAACACACCATATAAAACTATCGAACATACGAATCACAGGTCCATGACACAATCTCAAAGACCCCTCATATACTAATATGTCCGATTAGCGCAGTGGTTAGCGCGCTCGCTTCTCACCAATGCAACCCGGGTTCGATCCTCGGACCGGGAAGTATGTGAGATGGTACGGTGGTCGCTAGATCGGACAAGTGTATTTTCTCCGGGTTCCTCCCACACGAATGACCACATGTACGCTTTCATACGTGCCAACGAGAGTGATTAATATAAGTTGTAAGAACTTGCCTCGCAATCGCAAAAGAAATAACGTTTAATATACTATCAAATCGGACTTAAATTATTAGTATACAAGGAATCTGGAGGTAATGACAATGTGTCATGAACGTGTCAGAAACACAAGTAAAGCAATTTAAAATAAAGGTGTTACACTATATGCAGTCAAACCTGTCTATAAAGACCACCCTCGGGAAAGTCAAAAAGTGGCCTTTGTTGGCAGGTGGTCTCTCAATAGAGGGTTAAAATGCATTGAAAATGGCTCGTCGGGACAGAAAAATGGTGGTCTTTAGAGACAAGTTTTTCATATGCGGCCTTTATTCGGAGGTGGCTTTTAGCACAGGTTTGACTGTAGTTTCAAACCAACTGATAAAATAATCATATGGCATTGAAATAAAACAATTTCAACAATCTTCATAGAAATAAGATATCTTATACTGTACATGTTTTGCAGCGGTTTGTGTGTTTTACGTTTATTTATCGTCGCTACCGGTTGCCCATATGAGCGACGCCTCCTGAAGATATTAGTCATTTTAGATTTTAGAGGATAGTGCAATGATACAGACAGAGGCCCATTCCAGTGTCTCCTCTGGTTTGTTTACGTGCACGGTGTAAAGCACCGACACGAGACCTTGGTTTAACGTCCCATCTGAAAGACTGTTAATTTTATTAGGGTCAGACGGGGGATTGAACCTCGCGATCCCTGGATTACCAGTCCAGCGTGTTACCACTGGGCTACAGATCCGTCTGTAACAGTGCATGTTAATTGTTGTATATGGTTTTGACAGTGATCTTGGTACACAGTTGTATGTGAATGACGTCATTGACTAGAAACTTATAATATTTTAACTCAATATGTAACATAGTGTTGACCTATCCTGCAGGAGTCCAGGGTTCGTTATTGTATTGGTGGAGTGTTAAACTATCCCGCAGGAGTCCAGGGTACGGTATTGTATGGGTGGAGTGTTGAACTATCCCACAGGTGTCCAGTGTTCGGTATTGTATGGGTGGAGTGTTGACCTATCCCGCAGGAGTCCAGTATTGTATGGGTGGAGTGTTGAACTATCCCACAGGAGTCCAGTATTGTATGGGTGGAGTGTTGACCTATCCCGCAGGAGTCCAGGATTCGGTTGTGTATGGGTGGAGTGTTGACCTATCCCGCAGGAGTCCAGTATTGTATGGGTGGACAACCATTTGCTTAGATTGGTAATTATAGTCAATATTTAATTAAATATTGAACTATCTGCTAGATATTGAACTATCTGCGTTATGTTAAACTATCTGCTTTATATTAAACTATCTGCTTTATGTTAAACTATTTGCTTTATATTAAACTATCTGCTAGATAGTGAACTATCTGCCGACTTTCAAATTGTTTCTGGATGCTCAATTCCACTCCACCCTAACCCAACATCCTGGATCTGCACCTGGTTTAAATGTACCGTATTGTACAGGTTAGCAAAACGTAAGCAATTATAGTTTATATTGATTTTGCGAACATTTACTATCATCAAAAACGACCCGTTTCATTTGGCAGAAAAAACAACATGCAACTCCACCTCAGATATATACGTGTGCAATATTTCTGATTAAAGTAGATCTACTTTTAGATTTTAATTTCAAGAATTTCAAAGCTTGTTTTAGCTTTTACTGGTATATTCAGAATCATATTCTCTTTGTTTGTATATATACTGTCAAACCTGTCTTAAGCAGCCAGCTAAGGGGATCACAAACTGTGGCTGCTTAACACAGGTGACTGCTTAATAGAGGTCAAATGTATAATAAAAACAACATATTGAGAATCTGAACCCTGATTGCTATAACAAAAGTTGGTTGCTTAATGGAGGAGACCACTAACACAGGTTTGACTGTACAACTAACTTCATACCACAGCTCGGGTGACCAGGTGCAGTATCGTAGCCAGAGGCAAATTTCAACTGAGGCAATCAAGGGGGCCCGGTGCATGTTCCCCCTTAAATTTGTTGGGGTATTGAAGCGATTTCCTGCCTCCTGCATTTTTATGATTTACTGAGTTTAGACGTATAAATATGTTCTGACCTTTCAGCTCTAGAGCAGTCAACATTTTATACAGCAATGAGATATTTTTGGCATTTTATTTATTTATTTTTTGCTTTGGAAACCTCTCTCATTGTGCCTCAGTGTGGGTACGGGCCTGAGGTTGCTATTGCCATTCATTTCGGCCAACTTGACCCTCACCACTTAGTTAATACAAGTTTTTACAACTTATATTAATCACTCTCGAGACCTCATTCCTGATGGAATCCATCGCCACGAGGGAGAGAGAAGAGACATGTGGAATTAAAATTCCTTGCCTAAGGGAACAATCGTATCGGGTTCGGGGTTCGAACTCCGGACCTTTCGCACCTGAAGCAAACGCGCATCCACTGCGATATCACGACTTCCACTGCAGATCCCACAAGGAGTGTCTTTCTCTTTCATATGAAAACGTTATGCAGCAGACTTGCGTAAAGTCAGTGGTTCTATTAGGGTCCATGGCAACACTCGTAGTGGGCACCAGGGTGTCTTCCTCCACCACATAGAGGTGTCCGTTGTAAGATTGCACATTCTGGCTGTCAATATAGAATCTACATGTATATGCATTTATTTCGCAATAACGATTATAACATGGCTGGGCATTTTGTCTGTATATGCAAAGAAGGAATTTACCATTGTTAAATCTACAATAAAACATGGCTTAGCGCGTGATGTCAAATGGATGTCATATTTGTAGTTTTTGTGACATTTGTGGCTTTCTAAAAATAACATCAACTATGTTTGCACTTTTTACATATTTTGATAACGTTAGAATCAAAATAATATTTGTATTTGCTAGATTTATTTTTCAAATAAAACATGGTTTGTCGTTCTGAGATGGTTAATTTCTATGCGTCAGAACTTCAAACCATGTTTTAATCGCCAATAAACAACGGAAAGACAAATACTACATCTTAACCATTTCTCTCATAGATAAGACAATGTAGTAGCCAAACCAATGTTAATAAACCCTTTCCCTCATAGAAGCACCTCTTGACGCCATTACCAATACAACATACATTGACAATGTAGTAGCCAAACCAATGTTAATAAACCCTTTCCCTCATAGGAGCACCTCTTGACGCCATTACCAATACGACATACAATGACAATGTAGTAGCCAAACCAATATGTTCATAAACTCTTTCCCTCATAGAAGCACCTCTTGACGCCATTACCAATACAACATAC
>CM026389.1:44923463-44945925 GCA_014843695.1 Archivesica marissinica
TGTGGTATGTGCGCGTGTGGTGTGTGTGTGTGTGGTGTGTGTGGTGTGTGTGGTATGTGTGTGTGTTATGTGTGGTATGTGTGTGCGTGTGGTGTGTTTGTGTGGTGTGTGTGTGGTGTGTGTGTGGTGTTTGTGTGATGTATGTGTGTGTGTGTGATGTGTGTGTGTGTGGTGTAGTGTATGTGTGTGGTGTGCGTATGTGATGTGTGTGTGGTGTGTGGTGTGTGGTGTGTGTGAGCGTGTAGTGTGCATGAAATGTGTGCGCCTGGTGTGTGCGCCTGGTGTGTGCGCGTGATGTTTGCGTATGGTGTGTGCATGTGGTGTGTGCGTGTGATGTGTGCGTGTGGTGTATGCGTGTGATATCTGCGTGTGGTGTGTGCGTGTGATATGTGCGTGTGGTATGTGCGTGTGGTATGTGCGTGTGTGGTGTGTGTTGTGTGTGTGGTGTGTGTGTGTGGTGCGTGTATGTGTGGTGTGTGTGGTATGTGTGTGTGGTATGTGTTTGTTGTGTGTGTGGTGTGTGTGGTGTGTGTGGTGTGTGTGGTGTGTTTGTTTGTGGTGTTTGTGTGATGTGTGGTGTTTGGGTGTGGTGTATGTGCGTGTGATGTGTGCGTGTGCTGTGTGCGTGTGGTATGTGCGTGTGGTATTTGCGTGTGGTATGTGCGTATGTGGTGTGTGTGTGGTGTGTGTGTGTGGTGTATGTGTGGTGTGTGTGGTGTGTGTGATGTGTGTGTATGTGATGTGTGTGTATGTGATGTGTGTGTGTGTGTGTGTGTGTGTGGTGTGTGTGTGGTGTGCATGTGATGTGTGTGTGGTGTGTCGTGTGGTATTTGCGTGTGGTATGTGCGTGTGTGGTGTGTGTGTGTGGTTTGGGTGCGTGTGGTATGTGCGTGTGTGGTGTGTGTGTGGTGTGTGGGTGGTGTATGTGTGGAGTGTGTGATGTGTGTTTGTATGGTGTGTTTGTGTGGTGTGTGTGTGGTGTGTGTGTGTGATGTGTGTGATGTGTGTGTATGTGAGGTGTGTTGTGTGGAGTGAGGGGTGTACGCAGCGTGTGTGAGTGAGGGGTGTACGCAGCGTGTGTGAGTGAGGGGTGTACGCAGCGTGTGTGAGTGAGGGGTGTACGCAGCGTGTGTGCATTAAGTATGTATGCAGCAATACCATTGTAAATAATACAACAATATATTGGCAATAAAAATATGCATTTCGTAACATTCTTACATAAAATTGGTCACATTTCCAAGCAGTAACAAACCGGTGAATGACATGTGGCCATAAACATGATATAAACCACAGTGTGTGGTCCAATAAAATTACGACGATACCTACTCATCTGAGTATGAAGCATTTAAGATTATGGCAAATATTCACCTGTACGTTTGAACAGACCCACGCTATCTGATGGGCCCTAAGCTACACGAACACAGCTACAATCTTTATTTAACATCATTCTTTTGGCAAATATTTATATCTTACACTGTCTGATTCAAGAAATTGAACTACTTTATTAGCGATGTTCGTTGCTAAAAAAACAATTTCGCTGATTTCTTTCGGTTATCGATTCGCGCGCTGTCATGGACTGTTGATTTGCATTTTGTTATTTCTTAATATTGTATTTATGTACAACCATTAATTACAAATAATGAAGAATAAAACGAACATTTAACTGTTAGGTATTCTTAATGTCAAGTTTTTCCAAAATAACAAAATTACACTCACTGTATAAGAGTGTCCTGTTTTTGTTGGTGGATTTTTAATAAATTTCCAAAATAACAAAATTGCACTCACTGTATAAGAGTTGTCGATTTTTAATAAAATATGCTAAAGGTGATGTACGCACGCACATTAAATGTATTACTGTTTTGATGTACGCACGCACATTAAATGTATTACTGTTTTGATGTATGCATGCACGCACATTAAATGTATTACTGTTTTGATGTACGCACGCACGCACATTAAATGTATTACTGTTTTGATGTACGCACGCACATTAAATTTATTACTGTTTTGATGTACGCACGCACATTAAATGCATTACTGTTTTGATGTACGCACGCACATTAAATGTATTACTGTTTTGATGTACGCACGCACGCACGCACACACGGACGTACATTAAATGTATTACTGTTTTGATGTACGCATGCACATTAAAAATGTATTACTGTTTTGATGTACGCACGCACATTAAATGCATTACTGTTTTGATGTACGCACGCACATTAAATGTATTACTGTTTTGATGTACGCACGCACGCACGCACATTAAATGTATTACTGTTTTGATGTACGCACGCACGCACATTAAATGTATTACTGTGTTGATGTACGCACGTACGCACGCACGGACGCACATTAAATGTATTACTGTTTTGATGTACGCACGTACATTAATGTATTACTGTTTTGATGCACGCACGCACATTAAATGTATTACTGTTTTGATGTACGCACGCACATTAAATGTATTACTGTTGTGATGTACGCACGCACACATTAAATGTATTACTGTTGTGATGTACGCACGCACATTAAATATATTACTGTTTTGATGTACGCACGCACATTAAATGTATTACTGTTTTGATGTACACACGCACGCACGCACATTAAATGTATTACTGTTTTGATGTACGCACGCACATTAAATGTATTACTGTGTTGATGTACGCACGCACATTAAATGTATTACTGTTTTGATGCACGCACGTACATTAAATGTATTACTGTTTTGATGTACGCACGCACATTAAATGTATTACTGTTTTGATGTACGCACGCACGCACATTAAATGTATTACTGTTTTGATGTACGCACGTACATTAAATGTATTACTGTGTTGATGTACGCACGTACGCACGCACGGACGCACATTAAATGTATTACTGTTTTGATGTACGCACGCACATTAAATGTATTACTGTTTTGATGTACGCACGCACACATTAAATGTATTACTGTTTTGGTATACGCACGCACATTAAATGTATTACTGTTTTGATGCACGCACGTACATTAAATGTATTACTGTTTTGATGCACGCACGTACATTAAATGTATTACTGTTTTGATGTACGCACGCACGCACGCACACACGGACGTACATTAAATGTATTACTGTTTTGATGTACGCATGCACATTAAAAATGTATTACTGTTTTGATGTACGCACGCACATTAAATGTATTACTGTTTTGATGTACGCACGCACATTAAATGTATTACTGTTTTGATGTTCGCACGCACGCACGCACGCACGCACGCACGCACGCACGCACGGACGCACATTAAATGTATTACTGTTTTGATGCACGCACGTACATTAAATGTATTACTGTTTTGATGCACGCACGCACACTAAATGTATTACTGTTTTGATGCACGCACGCACACTAAATGTATTACTATGTTGATGTACGCACGCACATTAAATGTATTACTGTTTTGATGCACGCACGCACATTAAATGTATTACTGTTTTGATGTACGCACGCACATTAAATGTATTAATGTTTTGATGTACGTATGCACGCACATTAAATGTATTACTGTTTTGATGTACGCTCGCACGCACATTAAATGTATTACTGTTTTGATGTACGCACCGCACGCATGCACCGCACGCACGCACGCACGCACATTAAATGTATTACTGTTTTGATGTATGCACGTACATTAAATGTATTACTGTTTGATGTACGCACGTACATTAAATGTATTACTGTTTTGATGTACGCACGCACATTAAATGTATTACTGTTTTGACGCACGCACGCACGCACGCACGCACGCACGCACGCACGCACATTAAATGTATTACTGTTTTGATGTACGCACGCACGCACGTACATTAAATGTATTACTGTTTTGATGTACGCACGCACGCACGCACGCACGCACGCACGCACATTAAATGTATTACTGTTTTGATGTACGCACGCACGCACGCACGCACATTAAATGTATTACTGTTTTGACTTGTTACGGAGAAATGCACGTATGACGAGAGCCGAAGATAAAAAGAACTACCCGAGTCAAAATAAGATTATATCTTTTTCAACAATGTTCCAAGTACGTTAAAAATGTTAAGGCGACATTACATCGCAAATAAGCAATTAAAATGCATTTTTTAACGTTATTAATGCATTGCTACTACAAATTCTTCTGAATACATCGAACACTAACATTGAATAAATTTAACAGTGTTTTGTGGTATACAAACTTTCAAATGTGAAAGTAGGATTTCATATAACGGTCATCCAGGCTCCTGAATTGACGTGTGTTGTCATTGAAGTCAATACTAAACGCGCGATACTTTCGTTTAGAGATACTTTAATTAGGGTAAACGTTAAAGACTGTTAATTTTATTAGGGTCAGACGGGGGATCGAACGTGCGATCCCTGGATTACCAGTCCAGGGTGTTACCACTGGACTACAGATCCGTCTGTAAATGCAAATGTGAACGCGTACGCTCTTATATATTGGAGAAATTCACATAAAATTAACAGTCTTTCAGATGGGACTTGCAACCGAGGTCTCGTGTCGGTGCTGTACACGCACGCACGCACGCACGCACGCACGCACGCACGCACGCACGCACGCACGTGCTTACAAGAAATTAAAATTTACAACGAAAACGTAAAGCTCAATATAAAAGTTCACACTTTTTTATGGTGTCAGTATATTTGTATCATAGATATTTTATTTCTGGGTCTCCCCGCTCGCCAACGTGGTTCGCCGAAGGCGAGGGTAAATAAGCTCAATCATCATCATCTGGATCTCCACCACGCTCCTTCTACCCGTGACGAGGACCGGAAGAAATTAAGTAGAGATATTGCGTGGTGATTTAACTCTTGAGAGTGCCAGGTATAGGTTAGGGTGTGGGATAGGGTTATGTTTAAGTTAGGGTAATGGTTTGGTTAGGGTTAGGATTCGTCTATTGTATGTATGTTTCGTATGATATTTTATTTCTGAATTCCAATAGGCTCAAAAGCCCATGAGGACATATACATGCATACTTTATGGCAAACAGTGATAATAGCATAAATTATATAAATACTTGTACAATGTACATAGATATCAAACATAAAGAAATATAGAGTTGTTCAAATTTGGAGAAGGTTATACGTATTCATGATCATATTTTACATATAGTATGCATACATTTACAGTAATTACTCACATTTTAAATATTGCTATATTGTAGCATTTACTATAATATTATAATGTTATAATGTTCCATGTTATTTATATTGTTTAGCTGTTCATTCGCTATTTAAATTTTCACTATAACTAATAATAAATATACTTTTTTAAATGAAACCAATATGACGTTGACCTTAAATGAAACGAAACAGAAAGACCAACAAATGGTTTCCTAATGTGTAATTCAATATGTAAGTTAGCCATTTAGCATCCACGCTCCCTAAAATTTAAGATTCGGATGGTGTGCTAACTATTTAACACGTTAAGTAATACAACTTACATTTCTAGGGCGTTAGCTGAAAGTACCTGGAATATTACATTACATTATTTGCTGCATACAGATTTTCATTTCGTTTTGCAAAAGCATTATGTATATACACACCTAATTTCCTAATTGTAGTCTGGCTTTCATTATTAATCAATTCTATAAACTTATACATATTTCAATAATCTCACGAATTGACATAGTTGAAGGACATTGGCGCACTTACTGCCTTGTTTGTTTTTTCTGGACGAATTGGAAGGCATGTGATAAGAATTACTGCTATGTATTCGTATTATAGGTACATGTATTAAAACTGTCCAATTGTTTTCAGGGAACTAGTTTCAAGCTTTCACTGGTGTGCGCATAGAAATACAGACTTGAGCTGGAATCCAGAAATGGCCAGGTCAATCTATTTACGTAGTTGGAATTCTGCAACAAAAAATTGGTTCCCATGTGATTCGCGGATGTTCCAGCAGGGATGTGGTATACACTATTATGTTGGGCAGGGTTTCATTTTATTGTCAACATGTTTGCATTTAATTACTATTTATGCACTTTTTAATTTATGTACACTATTTTTTTCTTGTTAAAGTTTATTTTGGTGTTGAAAGTCGCACAGGCAGATTGGCTCGTGCTGTGACATTCCATCTATTATGGAAACAACGATACAAACACACAGTAGACCAATTAAGAGAACCAAACTACTTTTTGAAGTATTCATGGGCAGTAACTGACACATATATCTCATTATGATGCACTAGAACTGTACGCTGCAGCATAATCTACAGGAAGTCGTGATAGCCCAGTGGATGCGCGTTCGCTTCAGGTGCGAAAGGTCCGGAGTTCGAGCCCCACTGGAGCCGTTACGATTGTGTCCTTAGGCAAGGCATTTAAATTCCACGTTGCCTCTTCTCTCTCCCTCGTGGCGATGGATTCCATCAGGAATGAGGTCTCGAGAGTGATTTATATAAATTGAAATAACTTGTTTCGCAATCGAGCTCAAATAAATGTGTATATACATACATAATCTACAGAGACAAATGCGGTGCAGTTAGTCAGTTACCGCTCTTTGAAAGAAGATTGGTCCTCTTAAATGGTCTCCTCTGTTTTCATCGTGGTTTCTTTTGCACCACTTGCTCTCCATTTGCATCCGCTTCCTCATCTTATAATATTAAATTATTAAATCTCGACAAATTTCCTACAGCATATCCAATGGATACTGTAATATAGCCTTATCTAAATTTAGAACATCATCACATGACCTAGCAATTGAAAAGGGAAGATACTCAAATTTAAGTAGAAATTTACGAATTTGTAATAACTGTTATACCAACATGATAGAAAATGAATTTCATTTCCTTTTATTCTGTCCGAAATTTATAGATTTAAGAAGAAAATATTTAAAACGTTATTTTTGTACTTGGCCTAACATGCATACATTCTTATATCTAATGACTTGTCAGTCACAAACACAGATCCGGCTTAAACCTTGCTAAGTATATGTATTATGCAAATCACAAAAGAAATCAATAGATAATTACCATAATTCCTTACATTGCTATTATATTGTTATAGTTCATGCTTCTCTGTAAACTGTGTATATATGTGATGCTATAAGCATCTTCAGATGTTTAATGCAATAAATATTGTATTGTATTGTAAACATGTGTTATCGATTAGTTAACTCTATTTTAAAGTAACATTACATATATCCTACCGCAACATCTTGTTCGGAAGCAACTCTAAAAGCAAAAGATCATTCTCTCTTTCTCCCCCCCCCCACCCTCTCTCTCTCTCTCTCTCTCTCTCTCTCTCTCTCGTCCCCTCTCTCGCCTCACCATTTCCTAAATCGACTGCACGTAATCCGACTGGTAAGCCAGTCTGATTGATTACTTCATCATCATCTCCATATTATTTTTACTTACACTTACATCATTACAGTTGAATAAAACTTGTCACGTTCATAAATGTATATACACTCTGCCATAGTTTATGAAAATTATGTTTGTCATGGAGAAAATCTAAATAAGCTACTAGCTTCCGATTTAATCCATTTGTTCTTGTATATTAATGTTACAACATGATGTAAATATTGATAAACTAAAATATGTTTAAACTAAAAGATTGAAACTAAAATGACCAATGTACATTTCGGGATAACTCGGACTTTATCTGTCAAGGGAGGCAATAGAAAAACCAGTAATGTATCTTGTTATACTCGAGCTTGTATTCTCTGCTTAAGCAAGGATTTTCCCCAGGATAAACAGTCACTTATTACATATTTCATAATAGGAAATTACTGTGTGAATGTGACCCGTGCGGTATTCGGGTACCACAAATCACTATGCAACGTCTGCCACGAAAATAGCAGACTTATTTTCGGCTGTGATGCTTATGTCGTAAAATTGCAGTACTCGAGGCGGGAATCTCATTAAATGAAAATTGCTTTTAACACGAATGTAACTTTTATACTCCACGGTCATTAGTAGTTAGTGTCCGTGAAATAATGCAAATCACGTGCGAGTTCGTTGTCATGACAACATAATTGTATATTACTAACTATTTGTATAAAGTCGGAATGCCATAATAATCCATTTACATTCATAGCATTTCATATGTAGGAAGGCACTTTTGACTTCAAACGATATATTAACTAGCAATACATGTATATTGTCTTGTGTGCATATCTTATATGTCTGCCGATCTTAGTCGTGGCATGTGTGTTCTACGGAATCCCGTTTCAGCTAATGAACTTTCGGCTTTTCATGCACGCAAAAACTTCATTATTTTATTTAAAATGTCGGCATTTCGTTGTCAGCAATTGAATTGGAAGGTTTTTGTTCGCGATAATAATCGTGCACATTTATGTGCACGTGTCTCATTGAATACATCACAAAAAGTTAATGAATTGATAGTTTGTGTCCTAAGCTTAAACATGTCTCACTCAAGCCTGACTGAGTATCGAACCCGGGATCGATCGATTCCAAATCCGACGCTCTACTACTGGACCACGGATGTCACTGATGATTTGGATGGTACGGGTCCGGGTCCAAATTCAGTTATATTTCGTTATATTTCATTCGGATAGCTTTTCATCGAACATATTACAGTCAAACCTGTCTTAAGCAGCCAGCCAAGGGTATTTCAGACAGCGGCTGCTTAGCACAGGTGGCTGCTTAATAGAGGTCAAATGTATAGCAAAACAACATATTGGGTATCTGGAAACTGGCTGCTTAATGCAGGTCGGCTGCTTAATAGAGGTGACCACTAACACAGGTTTGACTGACTGACCCATTCTAACTAGACTAATTTAACCCATCTGTTGTAGCGTAATCATATCTTATAACAAGCTACAGATACATTACATAACATGACGCTACATGTAAATTAATAAAACAAATGGGTTGGGACACACGATTTGCCAACATTAGTAAACGGCCCGCACCCAGTCCTAGCACCAAGTTGCGTCAAACGAGGAATCTAAGCACCGACACCAGGCCCCGAGGTTATAAAACTTTTCAAACTGGAACTCAAGAAATTTGATTGGTTGATTGTAAGTTTCACATTCGGCTGAACCAATCCGAAGCTTGAGACTGAGTTTGAGATTGGAGAATGAGTTTTATAACCTCCAGCCCAGACTGTTAATTGTATTAGGGTCAGACGGTGAATTTGTGGAACAGTTAATACCTGCTATCAAAGAAACAGTATGAACTTGAATGTCGCTTCAGCTATGTGTTGGCAATACGATAAGAAAAATGATTAGTGATGATTGAGCTTATTTACCCTCGCCTCCGGCGAACCATGTGGGCGAGCGGAAATATGATTACTGATGATTGAGCTTATTTACCCTCGCCTCCGGCGAACCATGTGGGCGAGCGGAAATATGATTACTGATGATTGAGCTTATTTACCCTCGCCTCCGGCGAACCATGTGGGCGAGCGGAAATATGATTACTGATGATTGAGCTTATTTACCCTCGCCTCCGGCGAACCATATGGGCGAGCGGAAATATGATTACTGATGATTGAGCTTATGTACCCTCGCCTCCGGCGAACCATGTGGGCGAGCGGAAATATGATTACTGATGATTGAGCTTATTTACCCTCGCCTCCGGCGAACCATGTGGGCGAGCGGAAATATGATTACTGATGATTGAGCTTATTTACCCTCGCCTCCGGCGAACCATGTGGGCGAGCGGAAAAATGATTAGTCGAGTTTCCGGTGTGTATATGTCCAGTACTACTATTGGCCTGGTTCTCCTTGTATAAAGCGGCACTATATCGGACTAAGGGATATTTGTTTTGTAAAAAAGTACCATATATTTAAAGACTAGAATTTCCAATGCTTCTTTGTTTAAAAATATATTCGCACATAAACGAAAAAAAATCAATAAATATAGCACTATCGTATACGCGAAGTAGTTTTAGTTTATAAAATCATATTTTATTTGCTATTTGACATTTACATTACATACATAATCATGACAAAGCAACGAAAAAGCAAAATTAGTTGGGCAACATTAGTAAACTGCCATCCCCAAACAAACGTAAGTAAACAATGCACACTGCGCATGCGTGACGCAACAACGGATGTTGAAACAAATATCTTAGCTGTTTGTGCTGACTGTCGATAGATATCGATGCGCTCCGAATGTACGCAGAACGTGGAGGACCCAATCATGAAAGTCGTATATAAATTAATATAGAGGATGGACATTTTAGTTGGTCGTTTGGTGCTTGGTCTCGTGTAGTACGACAATAACATTGACAATAACGCTCATTTCGCTGTACTCTTATTATTAGCGAATATACATGTATGTACTCAAAGCGAATGGGAAGATGTCCTCATTCGAGTTAGAAATAATCTGAAATTAGACGGGGATATATCCAAATATGCTTCATAGCTCAAATGAGTCCATTGCATCTTACTAAAGTACTGCATTGCAGTATGTTTTGTATGTATACGTGTCATCTGCTGTACAGTATATCATTATATGATACGATGACAAGGAAAATAAGGAAAATGGCTTCTTGGTGTCGTTGTCGTGGATAAACTCTAACCGACTCGTTCAATGGATTCTCAGAAAAATATCTTTTGAGATACGTTTAGTCTGTTATAACATATTTTCTATGAAATACCTAACAAGATGTCTGATACAATTCATCCGCGATATATTAGATAAACAAAGCCTCTGTAAGTATGTGTCTGGTAGATTCGCTAGTGCAATGCAATAAATGTGCCGAAGTTACACAACGAATCATAGTTTGTTGTTTATCGCTTTTATAATACACTAGTAGGTACACCAGAGTTGCATAACTCAAACACTGGGCGAAGTCAGGTGCGATAATTGCCGGTATCCGGGACAAATGCAATATACGTAGGACAAGAGCCAGAAAATATGCAACTTTCCGAAGTGGGTGGTGTCTTTCTTGACGCGCCTTTGCGACATTAAACTACAGAAGTAGACCACTTTCTGGCACCAAGGGCAGACATAATCAACAATGGCCGACATTTATTGCGCTTTTATTATGGATAACTCTTGTTTTCGAATCGCTGCCAGCCACTGAACATAAGGTGAGTATAAAAGTCAGAAGAAAGCTACAATACAGTGTCATGAGAACATTCATTGTCGAACGAACGCCTTAGTCTGCCGCTGGCAATTGTAAATAACTATAGTGTCATCGTGTTTCTGAAAGTGCATGATATTAAAATGAAGTTTGCTGTTTTTTATACAAATTAATTTTAACTCGATTTCGAAACAGGTTTATAAACAGTAGATTAATCGCTCACGAGACCTCGTTCCTGTTGGAATTCATCGCCATGAGGGCGATAGAAGAGGCACTGCGGAAGTTAATTGTCTGGCATAAGAACACAGCCTTCGTGGTTCTTGCAGGGCTCAAACTCACAACCTCGTGGTTACAAAGGTGACATCGTATCGACTACACAACGGAGACTCCACAATAACTCTAGAAGTATAACAGAAATTGACAAAAACACGATTCTTTATGTTGTTACTGTTAAAGTATCTATATTTTATTGTTATTAACCAAATGTAAAGATGAAGCTTTAAGCTTTAATGCAATGCACATTTATTCCAATGTTGACTATCGCACACCACCATAATTATGCAAAGTTATTGACTAGTGTTGTAAAGCTTAACACATAAATTCCTGTGTCAGAGACAGGCTAGGAACAACGACTGCCTATGAATAAAAACAGACCACGTAAATTCGTGTCTTTACTCCATAAAATATTTGAACCTTTGAATAACGAGCGTTGTCTACTCGAACTAAATCTCCTCTCTCAAAGGTGGTCTTTATTCACAGGTTTGACTGTATTGAGAACAACAGATGTGGCACATGACATATCCGAACAGCGTTGAAAACAGTAGGACAGACGCTGTTAATGATATAGTCTAGTGGCTTCGGATTGGTTGAAAAGGTTTAGGGAAGCCCTAAAGAGTTATTGATACATGAACTGATTGGCTGAGTTGGTATTGGCACCAATAGTGAAAGAGACATCTAAACATTAAAATACAATATATGAGCTGCATTTTGGAATATTTTAGATATTTTTCATTGTATTTGTGAAAAAAATGAACGAGTGCCTTCAATGGGAAATTTAAAAAACCGCAATCGGTCAACACTATTGAAATTTTCGATTTTCTTGTGCCTCAAAAGTAGGTCTCTTGAAAAATACACTCTTGTGCCAAACCAATTTTGGGAAATATAATAATGGCACTGTATATTATAATGGTGGTATATGGAGATTTCAATAGCGGTGTTTTGACATTAGCAAAATATAAAACAATTCTAAACGCAGTGATGATAATGCGCATGCGCGTGCACTGCCTGCGCGTACTGCAGCGTGGTTTCTGTGGTATGGAAATTGGCGGCAAATCATAATTGACACCAATTACGCAGCGCACATTTTATTGCTTTGTATGCACATTTTTCATTATAAGCCAGCATCTGTCTCATTTTATATAAATTTCTGTTAACCAAGTTTTCAAATTTTCTCACTTCCGCCAATCCGCTATTTTATGAAGTGCATCGTTTTCCAATTATCTCATTACTAAGGTGTTTCACTAGTTCATCTTGTTTTTTATTTGCATACGAAATTATTGTGTTTACTTTCTCGCAGTCTTGACAAACTATTTTAAATGATGATATGTGTTTTTCTGATTACAGAGAGGAAATTGTGCATGTGTTAAGCAGCTACTGGCGGGATTGTAATTTCAAACCAAATACCCATTCATACGTAGAGCCCATATCCTACTTGCATAGGTAGATCTCATATCCTACTTGCATACGTAGAGCCCATATCCTACTTGCATACGTAGAGCCCATATCCTACTTGCATACGTAGAACCCATATCCTACTTGCATACGTAGAGCGCATATCCTACTTGCATACGTAGAGCCCATATCCTACTTACATACGTAGAGCCCATATCATACTTGCATAGGTAGATCTCATATCCTACTTGCATACGTAGAGCCCATATCCTACTTGCATACCTATAGCCCATATCCTACTTTCATACATATAGCCCATATCCTACTTGCATACGTAGAGCCCATATCCTACTTGCATACGTAGAACCCATATCCTACTTGCATACCTATAGCCCATATCCTACTTACATACGTAGAACCCATATCCTACTTACATACCTATAGCCCATATCATACTTACATACGTATAGCCCATATCCTACTTGCATACGTAGAACCCATATCCTACTTGCATACGTAGAGCCCATATCCTACTTACATACGTATAGCCCATATCCTACTTGCATACGTAGAGCCCATATCCTACTTACATACGTATAGCCCATATCCTACTTGCATACGTAGAGCCCATATCCAACTTACATACGTATAGCCCATATCCTACTTGCATACGTAGAGCCCATATCCTACTTACATACGTAGAGCCCATATCCTACTTACATACGTAGAGCCCATATCCTACTTACATACGTAGAACCCATATCATACTTACATACGTAGACCCCATATCCTACTTACATACGTAGAGCCCATATCCTACTTACATACGTAGAACGCATATCCTATTTGCATACGTAGAGCCCATATCCTACTTACATACGTAGAACCGATATCATACTTACATACGTAGAACCCATATCCTATTTGCATACGTAGAGCCCATATCCTAATTACATACGTAGAACCCATATCCTATTTGCATACGTAGAGCCCATATCCTACTTACATACGTAGAACCCATATCCTACTTACATACGTAGAACCCATATCCTACTTACATACGTAGAGCCCATATCATACTTGCATACGTAGAGTCCATAATCTACTTACATACGTAGAACCCATATCCTACTTACATACGTAGAGCCCATATCCTACTTACATACGTAGAGCCCATATCCTAGCTACTTACATACGTAGAGCCGATATCCTACTTGCATACGTAGAGCCCATATCCTAGCTAATTACATACGTAGAGCCCATATCCTACTTACATACGTATAGCCCATGTCCTACTTACATACGTAGAGCCCATACCCTACTTACATACGTAGATCCCATATCCTACTTACATACGTAGAGCCCATATCCTACTTACATACGTATAACCCATATCCTACTTGCATACCTATAGCCCATATCCTACTTACATACGTAGAGCCCATATCATACTTACATACGTAGAACCCATATCATACTTACATACGTAGAGCCCATATCCTACTTACATACGTAGAGCCCATATCCTACTTACATACGTAGAGCCCATATCCTACTTGCATACGTAGAGCCCATATCCTATTTGCATACGTAGAGCCCATATCCTACTTACATACGTAGAGCTCATATCCTACTTACATACGTAGAGCCCATATCCTATTTGCATACGTAGAGCCCATATCCTACTTACTTACATACGTAGAGTCCATATCCTACTTACATACGTAGAACTCATATCCTACTTACATACGTAGAACGCATATCCTACTTACATACGTAGAGTCCATATCCTACTTACATACGTAGAACGCATATCCTACTTACATACGTAGAGTCCATATCCTACTTACATACGTAGAACGCATATCCTACTTACATACGTATAGTCCATATCCTACTTACATACATAGAACGCATATCCTACTTACATACGTAGAGTCCATATCCTACTTACATACGTAGAACGCATATCCTACTTACATACGTAGAGCCCATATCCTACTTACATACGAATAACTCATATCCTACTTACATACGTAGAACGCATATCCTACTTACATACGTAGAGTCCATATCCTACTTACACACGTAGAGCCCATATCCTACTTACATACGTAGAACCCATATCCTACTTACATACGTAGAACCCATATCCTACTTACATACGTATAGCCCATATCATACTTACATACGTAGAGCCCATATCCTACTTGCATACGTAGAGCCCATATCATACTTACATACGTAGAACCCATATCCTAATTACATACGTAGAGCCCATATCCTACTTACATACGTATAACCCATATCCTACTTGCATACCTATAGCCCATATCCTACTTACATACGTAGAGCCCATATCCTACTTACATACGAATAACTCATATCCTAATTACATACGTAGAACCCATATCATACTTACATACGTAGAGCCCATATCCTACTTACATACGTAGAGCCCATATCCTACTTACATACGTAGAGCCCATATCCTACTTACATACGTATAGCCCATATCCTACTTGCATACGTAGAGCCCATATCCTACTTACATACGAATAACTCATATCCTACTTACATACGTAGAACGCATATCCTCCTTACATACGTATAGTCCATATCCTACTTACATACGTAGAACGCATATCCTACTTACATACGTAGAACCCATATACTACTTACATACGTAGAGCCCATATCATACTTACATACGTAGAACTCATATCATACTTACATACGTAGAACCCATATCCTACTTGCATACGTATAGCCCATATCCTACTTACATACGTAGAGCCCATATCCTACTTGCATACGTAGAGCCCATATCATACTTACATACGTAGAACCCATATCATACTTACATACGTAGAACCCATATCCTACTTGCATACGTAGAGCCCATATCCTACTTACATACGTAGAGCCCATATCCTACTTACATACATATAGCCCATATCATAGTTGCATACGTATAGCCCATATCATACTTACATACGTAGAGCCCATATCCTACTTGCATACGTAGAGCCCATATCATACTTACATACGTAGAACCCATATCCTAATTACATACGTAGAGCCCATATCATACTTACATACGTAGAACCCATATCATACTTACATACGTAGAGCCCATATCCTACTTACATACGTAGAGCCCATATCCTACTTGCATACGTAGAGCCCATATCCTATTTGCATACGTAGAGCCCATATCCTACTTACATACGTAGAGCCCATATCCTACTTACATACGTAGAGCCCATATCCTATTTGCATACGTAGAGCCCATATCCTGCTTACATACGTAGAGCCCATATCCTAGCTACTTACATACGTAGAGCCCATATCCTACTTGCATACGTAGAGCCCATATCCTAGCTAATTACATACGTAGAGCCCATATCCTACTTACATACGTAGAGCCCATATCCTATTTGCATACGTAGAACCCATATCCTACTTACATACGTATAGCCCATATCCTACTTACATACGTAGAGCCCATATCCTACTTACATACGTAGAGCCCATATCCTACGTGCATACGTAGAGCCCATATCCTACTTAAATACGAATAACTCATATCCTACTTACATACGTAGAACCCATATCATACTTACATACGTAGAGTCCATATCCTACTTACATACGTAGAGCCCATATCCTACTTACATACGTATAGCCCATATCCTACTTGCATACGTAGAGCCCATATCCTACTTACATACGAATAACTCATATCCTACTTACATACGTAGAACGCATATCCTCCTTACATACGTAGAGTCCATATCCTACTTACATACGTAGAACGCATATCCTACTTACATACATAGAACGCATATCCTACTTACATACGTAGAACCCATATCATACTTACATACGTAGAACCCTTATCCTACTTGCATACGTAGAGCCCATATCCTACTTACATACGTAGAGCCCATATCCTACTTGCATACGTAGAGCCCATATCATACTTACATACGTAGAACCCATATCATACTTACATACGTAGAACCCATATCCTACTTACATACGTAGAGCCCATATCCTACTTGCATACGTAGAGCCCATATCATACTTACATACGTAGAACCCATATCCTACTTACATACGTAGAGCCCATATCATACTTACATACGTAGAACCCATATCATACTTACATACGTATAGCCCATATCCTACTTACATACGTAGAGCCCATATCATAGTTGCATACGTAGAGCCCATATCATACGTACATACGTAGAGCCCATATCCTACTTGCATACGTAGAGCCCATATCATACTTACATACGTAGAACCCATATCCTACTTACATACGTAGAGCCCATATCATACTTACATACGTAGAACCCATATCCTACATACATACGTAGAGCCCATATCCTACTTACATACGTAGAGCCCATATCCTACTTACATACGTAGAGCCCATATCCTACTTGCATACGTATAGCCCATATCCTATTTGCATACGTAGAGCCCATATCCTACTTACATACGTAGAGCTCATATCCTACTTACATACGTAGAGCCCATATCCTATTTGCATACGTAGAGCCCATATCCTACTTACTTACATACGTAGAGTCCATATCCTACTTACATACGTAGAACTCATATCCTACTTACATACGTAGAACGCATATCCTACTTACATACGTAGAGTCCATATCCTACTTACATACGTAGAACGCATATCCTACTTACATACGTAGAGTCCATATCCTACTTACATACGTAGAACGCATATCCTACTTACATACGTAGAACCCATATCCTACTTACATACGTACAGCCCATATCATACTTACATACGTAGAACCCATATCATACTTACATACGTAGAACCCTTATCCTACTTGCATACGTAGAGCCCATATCCTACTTACATACGTAGAGCCCATATCCTACTTGCATACGTAGAGCCCATATCATACTTACATACGTAGAACCCATATCATACTTACATACGTAGAACCCATATCCTATTTACATACGTAGAGCCCATATCCTACTTGCATACGTAGAGCCCATATCATACTTACATACGTAGAACCCATATCCTACTTACATACGTAGAGCCCATATCATACTTACATACGTAGAACCCATATCATACTTACATACGTATAGCCCATATCCTACTTACATACGTAGAGCCCATATCATAGTTGCATACGTAGAGCCCATATCATACTTACATACGTAGAGCCCATATCCTACTTGCATACGTAGAGCCCATATCATACTTACATACGTAGAACCCATATCCTACTTACATACGTAGAGCCCATATCATACTTACATACGTAGAACCCATATCATACTTACATACGTAGAGCCCATATCCTACTTACATACGTAGAGCCCATATCCTACTTACATACGTAGAGCCCATATCCTACTTGCATACGTAGAGCCCATATCCTATTTGCATACGTAGAGCCCATATCCTACTTACATACGTAGAGCTCATATCCTACTTACATACGTAGAGCCCATATCCTATTTGCATACGTAGAGCCCATATCCTACTTACTTACATACGTAGAGTCCATATCCTACTTACATACGTAGAACTCATATCCTACTTACATACGTAGAACGAATATCCTACTTACATACGTAGAGTCCATATCCTACTTACATACGTAGAACGCATATCCTACTTACATACGTAGAGTCCATATCCTACTTACATACGTAGAACGCATATCCTACTTACATACGTATAGTCCATATCCTACTTACATACATAGAACGCATATCCTACTTACATACGTAGAGTCCATATCCTACTTACATACGTATAACGCATATCCTACTTACATACGTAGAGCCCATATCCTACTTACATACGAATAACTCATATCCTACTTACATACGTAGAACGCATATCCTACTTACATACGTAGAGTCCATATCCTACTTACACACGTAGAGCCCATATCCTACTTACATACGTAGAACCCATATCCTACTTACATACGTAGAACCCATATCCTACTTACATACGTAGAGCCCATATCCTACTTACATACGTAGAACCCATATCCTACTTACATACGTAGAACCCATATCCTTCTTACATACGTAGAGCCCATATCCTACTTACATACGTAGAACCCATATCCTACTTACATACGTAGAACCCATATCCTACTTACATACGTAGAGCCCATATCCTACTTACATACGTACAGCCCATATCATACTTACATACGTAGAACCCATATCATACTTACATACGTAGAACCCTTATCCTACTTGCATACGTAGAGCCCATATCCTACTTACATACGTAGAGCCCATATCCTACTTACATACGTAGAGCCCATATCCTATTTGCATACGTAGAACCCATATCCTACTTACATACGTATAGCCCATATCCTACTTACATACGTAGAGCCCATATCCTACTTACATACGTAGAGCCCATATCCTACGTGCATACGTAGAGCCCATATCCTACTTAAATACGAATAACTCATATCCTACTTACATACGTAGAACCCATATCATACTTACATACGTAGAGTCCATATCCTACTTACATACGTAGAGCCCATATCCTACTTACATACGTATAGCCCATATCCTACTTGCATACGTAGAGCCCATATCCTACTTACATACGAATAACTCATATCCTACTTACATACGTAGAACGCATATCCTCCTTACATACGTAGAGTCCATATCCTACTTACATACGTAGAACGCATATCCTACTTACATACATAGAACGCATATCCTACTTACATACGTAGAACCCATATCATACTTACATACGTAGAACCCTTATCCTACTTGCATACGTAGAGCCCATATCCTACTTACATACGTAGAGCCCATATCCTACTTGCATACGTAGAGCCCATATCATACTTACATACGTAGAACCCATATCATACTTACATACGTAGAACCCATATCCTACTTACATACGTAGAGCCCATATCCTACTTGCATACGTAGAGCCCATATCATACTTACATACGTAGAACCCATATCCTACTTACATACGTAGAGCCCATATCATACTTACATACGTAGAACCCATATCATACTTACATACGTATAGCCCATATCCTACTTACATACGTAGAGCCCATATCATAGTTGCATACGTAGAGCCCATATCATACTTACATACGTAGAGCCCATATCCTACTTGCATACGTAGAGCCCATATCATACTTACATACGTAGAACCCATATCCTACTTACATACGTAGAGCCCATATCATACTTACATACGTAGAACCCATATCCTACTTACATACGTAGAGCCCATATCCTACTTACATACGTAGAGCCCATATCCTACTTACATACGTAGAGCCCATATCCTACTTGCATACGTATAGCCCATATCCTATTTGTATACGTAGAGCCCATATCCTACTTACATACGTAGAGCTCATATCCTACTTACATACGTAGAGCCCATATCCTACTTACATACGTAGAGCCCATATCCTACTTGCATACGTATAGCCCATATCCTATTTGCATACGTAGAGCCCATATCCTACTTACATACGTAGAGCTCATATCCTACTTACATACGTAGAGCCCATATCCTATTTGCATACGTAGAACTCATATCCTACTTACATACGTAGAACGCATATCCTACTTACATACGTAGAGTCCATATCCTACTTACATACGTAGAACGCATATCCTACTTACATACGTAGAGTCCATATCCTACTTACATACGTAGAACGCATATCCTACTTACATACGTAGAACCCATATCCTACTTACATACGTACAGCCCATATCATACTTACATACGTAGAACCCATATCATACTTACATACGTAGAACCCTTATCCTACTTGCATACGTAGAGCCCATATCCTACTTACATACGTAGAGCCCATATCCTACTTGCATACGTAGAGCCCATATCATACTTACATACGTAGAACCCATATCATACTTACATACGTAGAACCCATATCCTATTTACATACGTAGAGCCCATATCCTACTTGCATACGTAGAGCCCATATCATACTTACATACGTAGAACCCATATCCTACTTACATACGTAGAGCCCATATCATACTTACATACGTAGAACCCATATCATACTTACATACGTATAGCCCATATCCTACTTACATACGTAGAGCCCATATCATAGTTGCATACGTAGAGCCCAAATCATACTTACATACGTAGAGCCCATATCCTACTTGCATACGTAGAGCCCATATCATACTTACATACGTAGAACCCATATCCTACTTACATACGTAGACCCATTCATACTTACATACGTAGAACCCATATCATACTTACATACGTAGAGCCCATATCCTACTTACATACGTAGAGCCCATATCCTACTTACATACGTAGAGCCCATATCCTACTTGCATACGTAGAGCCCATATCCTATTTGCATACGTAGAGCCCATATCCTACTTACATACGTAGAGCTCATATCCTACTTACATACGTAGAGCCCATATCCTATTTGCATACGTAGAGCCCATATCCTACTTACTTACATACGTAGAGTCCATATCCTACTTACATACGTAGAACTCATATCCTACTTACATACGTAGAACGAATATCCTACTTACATACGTAGAGTCCATATCCTACTTACATACGTAGAACGCATATCCTACTTACATACGTAGAGTCCATATCCTACTTACATACGTAGAACGCATATCCTACTTACATACGTATAGTCCATATCCTACTTACATACATAGAACGCATATCCTACTTACATACGTAGAGTCCATATCCTACTTACATACGTAGAACGCATATCCTACTTACATACGTAGAGCCCATATCCTACTTACATACGAATAACTCATATCCTACTTACATACGTAGAACGCATATCCTACTTACATACGTAGAGTCCATATCCTACTTACACACGTAGAGCCCATATCCTACTTACATACGTAGAACCCATATCCTACTTACATACGTAGAACCCATATCCTACTTACATACGTAGAGCCCATATCCTACTTACATACGTAGAACCCATATCCTACTTACATACGTAGAACCCATATCCTTCTTACATACGTAGAGCCCATATCCTACTTACATACGTAGAACCCATATCCTACTTACATACGTAGAACCCATATCCTACTTACATACGTAGAGCCCATATCCTACTTACATACGTACAGCCCATATCATACTTACATACGTAGAACCCATATCATACTTACATACGTAGAACCCTTATCCTACTTGCATACGTAGAGCCCATATCCTACTTACATACGTAGAGCCCATATCCTACTTGCATACGTAGAGCCCATATCATACTTACATACGTAGAACCCATATCATACTTACATACGTAGAACCCATATCCTACTTACATACGTAGAGCCCATATCCTACTTGCATACGTAGAGCCCATATCCTACTTACATACGTAGAACCCATATCCTACTTACATACGTAGAGCCCATATCATACTTACATACGTAGAACCCATATCATACTTACATACGTATAGCCCATATCCTACTTACATACGTAGACCCATATCATATTCATACGTAGAGCCCATATCATACTTACATACGTAGAGCCCATATCCTACTTGCATACGTAGAGCCCATATCCTACTTACATACGTAGAACCCATATCCTACTTACATACGTAGAGTCCATATCCTACTTACATACGTAGAACCCATATCCTACTTACATACGTAGA
>CM026389.1:44946925-45074521 GCA_014843695.1 Archivesica marissinica
TTAAAATGACGAATGTCCGACTATCGCTCGTTTCTCACCAATGCAACCAGTGTTCGATCCTCGGACCTGGAAGTATGTGAAATGGTAGCCAGATCGGACATGTGTGGTTTCTCCGGTACTCAGGTGTCCTCCCACATGAATGACAACATATACGCTTTCATCCGTGTCAACTAGAATGAGCTAAAGCTTGTTTCGCAATCGTTGTAAAAGATCAACTCCATGTGCTAGGTATACCCAATACACCCAGCGAAACTTATATTAATCGCTCTCAAGACCTCATTCCTGATGTAATCCATCGCCATGAGGGAAAGAGAAGATGCAATGTGGAATTTAAACGCCTTGCCTAAGGGCACAATCATAACGGCTCCAGTGGAGGATCGAACTCCGCGCATTTTGCACCCGAAGCGAACGCCCTACCACTGCGCTATTACGACTTCCACACGAAACAGTTAATCTTATATTATACAATTAGTAGTCAGACTCAACTAATGATAAATGCTAAATCGAACTGAACTCAAAGACCAACTGCATGCATTTATTTAGTTTTCTAGATCCCGTGCACTTAATTCCGCTTGATCGTCTTAAAGCAAGTAGATCGAATCAAGTCTTAAAAAACAATCAAACTATATAAACGATTACCTATCTTAGTCTGATGTCAGAATGGAGATACCATCCGCTGGAATTAAGTATTTCCTGTTATGGTTCAATGAGCTTAGTTTATCTGCAGTCAGATTTTGAATGGAAAAGCTCAAATAAATCTTAGGAACATTAATAAAGAATTAAATGTGAATTGTAAAACTAATATATATTCACATAGAATGCTAATAATTATTGTGTTGTTTTCTAGGTCTAGCAAACATCAACTCGTACACGGCTACCGGAACTGGATGTGGCTGTTAATTTGAACCCAAAAGCGCAGAGTGCGCGTGCTGTCAACACTTCGGTTGCCCATGCCCTGCAGAGAATAAACACGCTTGTTATGACTGCATGAATCATGCAATGTGTAAAGTGAGACATTGATTGTATTCACGTAATAAAAGTGACGGTATTGTCTTATTTTAGGAATTAGTTGAGTCTCAGTTATCTCCCCCCGTCTGGAGTGTCAACTATACAACAACACGAAGGTGCTACATCGTGTTTCCAGAGGGATCTGTAGTCCAGTGGTAACACGTTGGACTGGTAATGGAGGGATCTCAGTCGCCTCTGGTTCTTTTACGTGGACGGTGTACAGCACCGACACGAGACCTCGGTTTAACATCCAATCTGAAAGACTGTTTATTTTATTAGTGTCAGACGCGGGTTCGAACCTGCGATGCGTGTTACCACTGGACTACAGATCCGTCTGTACAATATAGCTGGCTGGAGAGCATGTGTATGTATGTTTTCAACTAGTGTATATATATATACGGCACGCTCTTGGAACACATGAAGTAGGACATAGAGTATACTTGCCTTCATTATTTGCTAAAAAAACTATAAATTTTATTTTTAACTCTATTTATTTTACAACGAGTGCGAAGCAAGTTTTAACAACTTATAGTAATCACTCTCGTTGGCACGGCTGAACGCGTATATGTGGTCATTCGTGTGGGAGGAAACCGGAGTATCCGGAGTACCCGGAGAAAAACACTCACATGTCCGATCTGGCGATCACCATACCATCTCACATACTTCCCGTTCCGAGGATCAAACCCGGGTTGCATTGGTGAGAAGCGAGAGCCATAACCACTGCGCTAGTCGAACAGCATTATTTGCAAGTCCATGTGATTCACTGTAGATAGTTCAGCCTCCTTTTCGGCACATGTACATCCGGTTCCGCTTTGTACAGTTGTGCTTCTGTCTTATTTAGTTCTTCCATATTGCCTTTCATCACGTGTTGAGCTTGCTGCCTAGTAAGCAGAGCTGGCGGGTTCCCGTGGGTTCTGTAGAATTAGTTTGTTTTTTATAGTTATCTATTCTTACGATAGACATATGCACTAGTTACCGACCATACCATATCGAAAGCCTTTTGTAAGTCTCGGAAATGCATGGCATCTGTTCGATTAGCGATACTTGCTGCGTATATTTTTATCTGGAATGCTGGTATTTCCTCGAATGGAACTCCTGTAGTGTATCTTCTCTTCGTCCATCTTAGTGTCGTCTGCTTTCATAGATGGTATTGGCTTTCCTGATGTTCAAATTGACACCGAGCCCCTATCGGAGAGTATGATACATAGGCCCTACTGATACTCGGAATCACTGAGATATACAGGCTTGTACCATAACTGTTCACCCGTCGTGATAACGCAGTGGTAGAGCGTTCGCTTCAGGTGCGAAAGGCCCCGAGTTCGAGCCCCGCTGGAGCCGTTACGATTGTGCCCTTAGGGCAAGGCATTTAAATTCCGCATTGCCTCTTCTCTCTCCCTCGTGGCGATGAATTTGATCAGGAATGAGTCCTCGAAAGTGATTAATATAAGTTGTAAGAACTTGTTTCGCAATCGAGCTAAAACAAATTTGTATACACTAACTGTTCATCGTGCAGTTTAGTTCGATGCATCCGGTTTATGATGTCATGAACCGTTGTTGTACGACACTTAGTTTAAACAAATTTATTTGAGCTCGATTGCGAAACAAGTTATTACAACTTATATTAATCACTCTCGAGACCTCATTCCTGATGGAATCCATCGCCACGAGGGAGGGAGAGGAGGCAGCGTGGAATTTAAATGCCTTGCCTAAGGGCACAAACGTAAGGGCTCCAGCGGGGCTCGAACTCGCACCTGAGGCGAACGCGCATCCACTGTGCTATCACGACTTCCACTTCCACACATTGTTTGACAATAGGATGATGATAAGCTATCAATTTAAATGGAAGTGTCAAGAATGGCGTATGCTAACCAACCATGGAAATCCATACGCAATACATTCTCAAACATGTAAGAATGCGTCTCTCAGGCTGTCCTAAAAGGTCAATTGTGTTTTACGTTTATTTATCGTCGCTACCGGTTGCCCATATGAGCGACGCCGCCTTATAATCCAGTACAACTGTGAGTTTGTAAGCATCAATTAGAAAAATGCCTACAGTGCATTTAATGAAGTATCTCACATAACATACTAAAGTCCCGATGAATCCGACCACGCAATTTTGCATAATTTGTATAAATCCAAGATGGCCGCCATATTTTTGAAAGTTATCAATATCATTGCTTGAATATGACAAACTAGTATTTTTTAAAAGTTTAATCTTACCGATACACCTGACCTCGGTTGTGTATAACACCGATACACCAGACCTCGGTTGTGTATAACACCGATACACCAGACCTCGGTTGTGTATAACACAGATACATCAGACCTCGGTTGTGTATAACACAGATACACCAGACCTCGGTTGTGTATAACACCGATACACCAGACCTCGGTTGTGTATAACACAGATACACCAGACCTCGGTTGTGTATAACACAGATACACCAGACCTCGGTTGTGTATAACACCGATACACCAGACCTCTGTTGTGTATAACACCGATACACCAGACCTCGGTTGTGTATAACACAGATACACCAGACCTCGGTTGTGTATAGCACAGATATACCAGACCTCGGTTGTGTATAGCACCGATACACCAGACCTCGGTTGTGTATAACACCGATACACCAGACCTCGGTTGTGTATAACACCGATACACCAGACCTCGGTTGTGTATAACATCGATACACCAGACCTCGGTTGTGTATAACACAGATACACCAGACCTCGGTTGTGTATAACACCGATACACCAGACCTCGGTTTTGTATATCACCGATACACCAGACCTCGGTTGTGTATAACACAGATACACCAGACCTCGGTTGTGTATAGCACAGATATACCAGACCTCGGTTGTGTATAGCACAGATACACCAGACCTCGGTTGTGTATAGCACTGATACACCAGACCTCGGTTGTGTATAACACAGATACACCAGACCTCGGTTGTGTATAACACCGATACACCAGACCTCGGTTGTGTATAACACAGATACACCAGACCTCGGTTGTGTATAACACAGATACACCAGACCTCGGTTGTGTATAACACCGATACATCAGACCTCGATTGTGTATAATACAGATACACCAGACCTCGGTTGTGTATAACACCGATACACCAGACTTCGGTTGGGTATAACACCGGTACCCGCAGACCTCGGTTGTGTATAACACCGATACACCAGACTTTGGTTGTGTATAACACAGATACACCAGACATCGGTTGTGTATAACACCGATACACCAGACTTCGGTTGGGTATAACACCGATACCCCCAGACCTCGGTTGTGTATAACACCGATACACCAGACTTCGGTTGTGTATAACACAGATACACCAGACCTCGGTTGTGTATAACACAGATACACCAGACCTCGGTTTTGTATAACACAGATACATCAGACCTCGGTTGTGTATAACACCGATACTCCAGACTTCGGTTGTGTATAACACAGACACACCAGACCTCGGTTGTGTATAACACCGATACACCAGACCTCGGTTGTGTATAGCACAGATATACCAGACCTCGGTCGTGTATAACACAGATACACCATACCTCGGTCGTGTATAACACAGATACACCAGACCTCGGTCGTGTATAACACCGATACAGCAGACCTCGGTTGTGTATAGCACCGATACACCAGACCTCGGTTGTGTATAGCACAGATATACCAGACCTCGGTCGTGTATAACACAGATACACCAGACCTCGGTCGTGTATAACACAGATACACCAGACCTCGGTTGTGTATAACACCGATACACCAGACCTCGGTTGTGTATAGCACAGATATACCGGACCTCGGTCGTGTATAACACCGATACACCAGACCTCGGTCGTGTATAACACCGATAACAGCAGACCTCGGTTGTGTATAACACTGATATACCAGACCTCGGTTGTATATAACACCGATACACCAGACTTCGGTTGTGTATAACACCGATACACCATACCTCGGTTGTGTATAACACCGATACACCAGACCTCGGTTGTGTATAACACCGATACACCATACCTCGGTTGTGTATAACACCGATACACCAGAACTCGGTTGTGTATAACACCGATACAGCAGACCTCGGTTATGTATAACACCGATACAACAGACCTCGGTTGTGTATAATACCGATACACCAGATCTCGGTTATGTATAACACCGATACAGCAGACCTCGGTTGTGTATAACACCGATACACCAGACTTCGGTTGTGTATAACACAGACACACCAGACGTCGGTTGTGTATAACACCGATACACCAGACCTCGGTTGTATATAACACCGATACACCAGACCTCGGTTGTGTATAACACAGATACACCAGACCTCGGTTGTGTACAACACCGATACACCAGACCTCGGTTGTGTACAACACCTATACACCAGACCTCGGTTGTGTATAACACCGATACACCAGACCTCGGTTGTATATAACACAGATACACCAGACCTCGGTTGTGTATAACACAGATACACCAGATCTCGGTTGTGTATAACACCGATACCCCAGACCTCGGTTGTGTATAACACAGATACAACAGACCTCGGTTGCGTATAACACCGATACACCAGACCTCAGTTGTGTATAACACCAGACCTCGGTTGTGTATAACACAGACACACCCGACCTCGGTTGTGTATAACACCGATACACCAGACCTCGGTTTTGTATAATACCGATACACCAGACCTCGGTTGTGTATAAAACAGATACACCAGACTTCGGTTGTGTATAACACAGATACAACAGACCTCGGTTGTGTATAACACAGATAACCAGACCTCGGTTGTGTATAACATCAGACCTCGGTTGTGTATAACACCGATACACCAGACCTCGGTTGTGTATAACACAGATAACCAGACCTCGGTTGTGTATAACATCAGACCTCGGTTGTGTATAACACCGATACACCAGACCTCGGCTGTGTATAACATCAGACCTCGGTTGTGTATAACACGGATACACCAGACCTCGGTTGTGTATAACACAGATACACCAGACCTCGGTTGTGTATAACACCGATACACCAGACCTCGGTTGTATATAACACAGATACACCAGACCTCGGTTGTGTATAACACAGATACACCAGACTTCGGTTGTGTATAACACCGATACACCAGACCTCGGTTGTATATAACACCGATACACCAGACCTCGGTTGTGTATAACACAGATACACCAGACCTCTGTTGTGTATAACACAGATACACCAGACCTCGGTTGTGTATAACACAGATACATCAGACCTCGGTTGTGTATAACACCGATACACCAGACCTCAGTTGTGTATAACACCAGACCTCGGTCGTGTATAACACAGACACACCCGACCTCGGTTGTGTATAACACTGATACACCAGACCTCGGTTTTGTATAATACCGATACACAATACCTCGTTTGTGTATAACACAGATACACCATACCTCGGTTGTGTATAACACCGATACAACAGACCTCGGTTGTGTATAACACCGATACACCAGACCTCGGTTGTGTATAACATCAGACCTCGGTTGTGTATAACACCGATACACCAGACCTCGGTTGTGTATAACACAGATACACCAGACCTCGGTTGTGTATAGCACAGATATACCAGACCTCGGTCGTGTATAACACAGATACACCAGACCTCGGTCGTGTATAACACAGATACACCAGACCTCGGTCGTGTATAACACCGATACAGCACACCTCGGTTGTGTATAGCACCGATACACCAGACCTCGGTTGTGTATAGCACAGATATACCAGACCTCGGTCGTGTATAACACAGATACACCAGACCTCGGTCGTGTATAACACAGATACACCAGACCTCTGTTGTGTATAACACCGATACACCAGACCTCGATTGTGTATAGCACAGATATACCAGACCTCGGTCGTGTATAACACCGATACACCAGACCTCGGTCGTGTATAACACCGATACAGCAGACCTCGGTTGTGTATAACACTGATATACCAGTCCTCGGTTGTATATAACACCGATACACCAGACTTCGGTTGTGTATAACACCGATACACCATACCTCGGTTGTGTATAACACCGATACACCAGACCTCGGTTGTGAATAACACCGATACACCATACCTCGGTTGTGTATAACACCGATACACCAGAACTCGGTTGTGTATAACACCGATACAGCAGACCTCGGTTATGTATAACACCGATACAACAGACCTCGGTTGTGTATAATACCGATACACCAGATCTCGGTTATGTATAACACCGATACAGCAGACCTCGGTTGTGTATAACACCGATATACCAGACCTCGGTTGTGTATAACACAGATACATCAGACCTCGGTTGTGTATAACACAGATACACCAGACCTCGGTTGTGTATAACACCGATACACCAGACCTCGGTTGTATATAACACAGATACACCAGACCTCGGTTGTGTATAACACAGATACACCAGATCTCGGTTGTGTATAACACCGATACCCCAGACCTCGGTTGTGTATAACACAGATACAACAGACCTCGGTTGCGTATAACACCGATACACCAGACCTCAGTTGTGTATAACACCAGACCTCGGTTGTGTATAACACAGACACACCCGACCTCGGTTGTGTATAACACCGATACACCAGACCTCGGTTGTGTATAATACCGATACACCAGACCTCGGTTGTGTATAAAACAGATACACCAGACCTCGGTTGTGTATAACACAGATACAACAGACCTCGGTTGTGTATAACACAGATAACCAGACCTCGGTTGTGTATAACATCAGACCTCGGTTGTGTATAACACCGATACACCAGACCTCGGTTGTGTATAACACAGACACACCCGACCTCGGTTGTGTATAACACTGATACACCAGACCTCGGTTTTGTATAATACCGATACACAATACCTCGGTTGTGTATAACACAGATACACCATACCTCGGTTGTGTATAACACCGATACAACAGACCTCGGTTGTGTATAACACCGATACACCAGACCTCGGTTGTGTATAACATCAGACCTCGGTTGTGTATAACACCGATACACCAGACCTCGGTTGTGTATAACACAGATACACCAGACCTCGGTTGTGTATAGCACAGATATACCAGACCTCGGTCGTGTATAACACAGATACACCAGACCTCGGTCGTGTATAACACAGATACACCAGACCTCGGTTGTGTATAACACCGATACAGCAGACCTCGGTTGTGTATAGCACCGATACACCAGACCTCGGTTGTGTATAGCACAGATACACCAGACCTCGGTTGTGTATAACACAGATACACCAGACCTCGGTTGTGTATAACACAGATACACCAGACCTCGGTTGTGTATAACACAGATACACCAGACCTCGGTTGTGTATAACACCGATACACCAGACCTCGGTTGTGTATAACACAGATACACCAGACCTCGGTTGTGTATAACACAGATACACCAGACCTCGGTTGTGTATAACACCGATACACCAGACCTCTGTTGTGTATAACACCGATACACCAGACCTCGGTTGTGTATAACACAGATACACCAGACCTCGGTTGTGTATAGCACAGATATACCAGACCTCGGTTGTGTATAGCACCGATACACCAGACCTCGGTTGTGTATAACACCGATACACCAGACCTCGGTTGTGTATAACACCGATACACCAGACCTCGGTTGTGTATAACATCGATACACCAGACCTCGGTTGTGTATAACACAGATACACCAGACCTCGGTTGTGTATAACACCGATACACCAGACCTCGGTTTTGTATATCACCGATACACCAGACCTCGGTTGTGTATAACACAGATACACCAGACCTCGGTTGTGTATAGCACAGATATACCAGACCTCGGTTGTGTATAGCTCAGATACACCAGACCTCGGTTGTGTATAGCACTGATACACCAGACCTCGGTTGTGTATAACACAGATACACCAGACCTCGGTTGTGTATAACACCGATACACCAGACCTCGGTTGTGTATAACACAGATACACCAGACCTCGGTTGTGTATAACACAGATACACCAGACCTCGGTTGTGTATAACACCGATACATCAGACCTCGATTGTGTATAATACAGATACACCAGACCTCGGTTGTGTATAACACCGATACACCAGACTTCGGTTGGGTATAACACCGATACCCCCAGACCTCGGTTGTGTATAACACCGATACACCAGACTTCGGTTGTGTATAACACAGATACACCAGACCTCGGTTGTGTATAACACCGATACACCAGACTTCGGTTGGGTATAACACCGATACCCCCAGACCTCGGTTGTGTATAACACCGATACACCAGACCTCGGTTGTGTATAACACAGATACACCAGACCTCGGTTTTGTATAACACAGATACACCAGACCTCGGTTGTGTATAACACCGATACCCCAGACCTCGGTTGTGTATAACACCGATACTCCAGACTTCGGTTGTGTATAACACAGACACACCAGACCTCGGTTGTGTATAACACCGATACACCAGACCTCGGTTGTGTATAGCACAGATATACCAGACCTCGGTCGTGTATAACACAGATACACCAGACCTCGGTCGTGTATAACACAGATACACCAGACCTCGGTCGTGTATAACACCGATACAGCAGACCTCGGTTGTGTATAGCACCGATACACCAGACCTCGGTTGTGTATAGCACAGATATACCAGACCTCGGTCGTGTATAACACAGATACACCAGACCTCGGTCGTGTATAACACAGATACACCAGACCTCGGTTGTGTATAACACCGATACACCAGACCTCGGTTGTGTATAGCACAGATATACCAGACCTCGGTCGTGTATAACACCGATACACCAGACCTCGGTCGTGTATAACACCGATACAGCAGACCTCGGTTGTGTATAACACTGATATACCAGACCTCGGTTGTATATAACACCGATACACCAGACTTCGGTTGTGTATAACACCGATACACCATACCTCGGTTGTGTATAACACCGATACACCATACCTCGGTTGTGTATAACACCGATACACCAGAACTCGGTTGTGTATAACACCGATACAGCAGACCTCGGTTATGTATAACACCGATACAACAGACCTCGGTTGTGTATAATACCGATACACCAGATCTCGGTTATGTATAACACCGATACAGCAGACCTCGGTTGTGTATAACACCGATACACCAGACTTCGGTTGTGTATAACACAGACACACCAGACGTCGGTTGTGTATAACACCGATACACCAGACCTCGGTTGTATATAACACCGATACACCAGACCTCGGTTGTGTATAACACAGATACACCAGACCTCGGTTGTGTACAACACCGATACACCAGACCTCGGTTGTGTACAACACCTATACACCAGACCTCGGTTGTGTATAACACCGATACACCAGACCTCGGTTGTATATAACACAGATACACCAGACCTCGGTTGTGTATAACACAGATACACCAGATCTCGGTTGTGTATAACACCGATACCCCAGACCTCGGTTGTGTATAACACAGATACACCAGACCTCGGTTGCGTATAACACCGATACACCAGACCTCAGTTGTGTATAACACCAGACCTCGGTTGTGTATAACACAGACACACCCGACCTCGGTTGTGTATAACACCGATACACCAGACCTCGGTTTTGTATAATACCGATACACCAGACCTCGGTTGTGTATAAAACAGATACACCAGACTTCGGTTGTGTATAACACAGATACAACAGACCTCGGTTGTGTATAACACAGATAACCAGACCTCGGTTGTGTATAACACCGATACACCAGACCTCGGTTGTGTATAACACAGATAACCAGACCTCGGTTGTGTATAACATCAGACCTCGTTGTGTATAACACCGATACACCAGACCTCGGCTGTGTATAACATCAGACCTCGGTTGTGTATAACACGGATACACCAGACCTCGGTTGTGTATAACACAGATACACCAGACCTCGGTTGTGTATAACACCGATACACCAGACCTCGGTTGTGTATAACACAGATACACCAGACCTCGGTTGTGTATAACACCGATACACCAGACCTCGGTTGTATATAACACAGATACACCAGACCTCGGTTGTGTATAACACAGATACACCAGACTTCGGTTGTGTATAACACCGATACACCAGACCTCGGTTGTATATAACACCGATACACCAGACCTCGGTTGTGTTTAACACCGATACACCAGACCTCGGTTGTGTATAACACAGATACACCAGACCTCTGTTGTGTATAACACAGATACACCAGACCTCGGTTGTGTATAACACAGATACATCAGACCTCGGTTGTGTATAACACCGATACACCAGACCTCAGTTGTGTATAACACCAGACCTCGGTCGTGTATAACACAGACACACCCGACCTCGGTTGTGTATAACACCGATACACCAGACCTCGGTTGTGTATAACACCGATACACCAGACCTCGGTTGTGTATAACATCAGACCTCGGTTGTGTATAACACCGATACACCAGACCTCGGTTGTGTATAACACAGATACACCAGACCTCGGTTGTGTATAGCACCGATACACCAGACCTCGGTTGTGTATAACACCGATACACCAGACCTCGGTTGTGTATAACACCGATACACCAGACCTCGGTTGTGTATAGCACAGATACACCAGACCTCGGTTGTGTATAGCACCGATACACCAGACCTCGGTTGTGTATAACACCGATACACCAGACCTCGGTTGTGTATAACACATATACACCAGACTTCGGTTGTGTATATGACCGATACACCAGATCTCGGTTGTGTATAACACCGATACATCAGACCTCGGTTGTGTATAACACAGATACACCAGACCTCGGTTGTGGCACCGATTCACCAGACCTCGGATGTGTATAGCACCTATACACCAGACCTCGGTTGTGTATAACACAGATACACCAGACCTCGGTTGTGGCACCGATACACCAGACCTCGGATGTGTATAACACCTATACTCCAGACCTCGGTTGTGTATAACACAGATACACCAGACCTCGGATGTGTATAACACCGATACATTAAACCTCGGTAGTGAATAACACAGATACACCATACCTCGGTTGTGTACAACACCTATACACCAGACCTCGGTTGTGTATAACACAGATACACCATACCTCGGTTGTGCATAACACCGATACACCAGAACTCGGTTGTGTATAACACAGATACACCAGACCTCGGTTGTGTATAACACCGATACACCAGACCTCGGTTGTGTATAACACCGATACACCAGACCTCGGTTGTTTATAACACCGATACACCAGACCTCGGTTTTGTATAATACCGATACACCAGACCTCGGTTGTGCATAGCACCGATACACCAGACCTCAGTTGTGTATAACACAGATACACCAGACCTCGGTTGTGTATAACACAGATACACCAGACCTCGGTTGTGTATAACACCGATACACCAGACCTCGGTTGTGTATAGCACCGATACAACAGACCTCGGTTGTGTATAACACCGATACACCAGACCTCGGTTGTGTATAGCACCGATACACCAGACCTCGGTTGTGTATAACACCGATACACCAGACCTCGGTTGTGTATAACACCGATACACCAGACCTCGGTTGTGTATAACACCCACCTCAGTTGTGTATAACACAGATACACCAGAACTCGGTTGTGTATAACACAGATACACCAGACCTCGGTTGTGCATAACACCGATACACCAGAACTCGGTTGTGTATAACACAGATACATCAGACCTCGGTTGTGTATAACACAGATACACCAGACCTCGGTTGTGTATAACACCGATACACCAGACCTCGGTTGTGTATAACACAGATACACCAGACCTCGGTTGTGTATAGCACCGATACACCAGACCTCGGTTGTGTATAACACCGATACACCATACCTCGGTTGTGTATAACACAGATACACCATACATCGGTTGTGTATAACACAGATACACCAGACCTCGGTTGTGTATAACACAGATACACCAGACCTCGGTTGTGTATAACACAGATACACCAGACCTCGGTTGTGTATAACACAGATACACCAGACCTCGGATTATTGTCCATCTGAGATAACTATTAATATTATTAAGGACAGACGTGGGATCGAACCTGCGATCCCTGGATTCGCAGTCCAACGTGTTAACCACTGGAGTGGACGTAGTTGCGTTAAAGTCCGCACAGAACACACCATATAGTATATATTAAATAGGTCAGTATTAATTAGTTATAATATTATATTAATTGTGCCTAAGACCTTACTCCAATGAAAGATATTTGAACAAGAAGTGTGCATATCATTTGTTATGCCTCCCGGGGCCCAGTCAAAACGGTTCTGGAAATATCTATCTAACATTAAAATAGCCAAAGAATGAGTGCATGGTGGGTGCATGGTGAAACAGACAAGTAAAACAAACTAAACGGTCAGTACATTGTATTAAATGTACAGAAAGTACTATTTACACCAAAAACACAAAAACAAACAATAATATAAATAAACATTAATTCAAGATAAACAAAAGAGTATAATGATGTAATTACCCACTACTACATTTAGAAGGCACTATGTATACAATTAATATGTAATAATACAGTGGATGTCCAAGTCGCGCAGTGGTTATCAAGCTCGACGATTCTCATCGATGTAATATCGGTTCGATGACTCGACGATTCTCACCAATGCAATATCGGTTCGATGGCTCGACGATTCTCACCAATGCAACCTGGGTTCGATGGTTCGACGATTCTCACCAATGCAATATCGGTTCGATGGCTCGACGATTCTCACCAATGCAACCTGGGTTCGATGGCTCGACGATTCTCACCAATGCAACCTGTGTTCGATGGCTCGACGATTCTCACCAATGCAACCTGGGTTCGATGGCTCGATGATTCTCACCAATGCAACCTGGGTTCGATGGCTCGACGATTCTCACCAATGCAACCTGTGTTCGATGGCTCGACGATTCTCACCAATGCAACCTGGGTTCGATGGTTCGACGATTCTCACCAATGCAACCTGGGTTCGATTCTCGGAACGTGGAGTATGTGAGATCACGAGATGGTACGGTCGTCGCCAGATCGGACAGGTGGGGTTTCCAATGTTTTATCTGAGTACTCAGGTTTGCTCCCACACGAATGACAACAAATACGCCTGCATCCGCACCGACGAGGGCTATTATTAGTTGCTAAAGCTTGTTTCTCAATCGTTGTAAAATAAAAAAAGATCTGGTTCAATTATTATCGTAATAAAATCAGTTTTCGCTGACCATCTGTTCATCCAAATGTGTGCCAAACTTTCTGATATATCGATCATAATGATGAACGTATTCGCATGTATTGTTTTTTCTTCTTTTCTGTTAAAACTTATCGTCAAGCTCGGTAACTGTGTTTGCCCCTCCCCCTCCACCACACCACCATATGGCATAGTGCAACATGCTTCAGGTGCAAAAGGACTGTAGTTCGAGCCCCGCTGCAGCCGTTACGAGTGTGCCCTTAGGCAGCAAGGCATTTAAATGCCACGTTCTCTCCCTCGTGGCGATTGATTTCACCAGGAATGATATCTCGAAAGTGATTAATATAAGTTGTAAGAACTTGTTTCGCAATCGAGCTAATATAATTGTGTATAAACTAACATGAGATGACTTGAAATCATTTAAGATTGAAGATATAATCATGTCTACTCAAGTTGTTTATCTATCTCTAATTTGCTATTACCTCCCTTGGCAGATCATGTCTGAGATACTCCAAAATGTGAATAGGGCCTTTTAGTTAGAATCCTTTGTGTTTACTTAGTTTATACAAATTTATTTTAGCTCGATTGCGAAACCAGTTCATATAACTTATATTAATCACTCTCGAGACCTCATTCCTGGTGGAATCCATCCCCGCGATTGTTTTTACTGTTGTTCCCTAACCAGATGTTGCGGTATGATAATTGTGATTTTATCAAAATCGTGTTAATTAATTGATAACATTGTTTTACAAATAAGTACCCATTGCATATAATGTAGGAGATCTGTCGAAATATAGTAATTTAATAATCATATAAAGCGATAGTGGAATAAAATTGCCAGCATGTTGTGCAAAGGAAACAACGATAAAAACAGAGGAAAAAACTTAATAGGACCTATCTACTTTTAGAGAGTATTCAGGGGCAGTAACTGACCGATGTCTCTCATTAAACGTCAACTTATAATTACTAACAAACATTGGACAGCATATGTATGAGTAACTAAAATTACCACAGGTATTATAGAGTACATCCCTAATTAAGCGGCGTCTTGTCTCAGAATATGCATACTGTTTGGTACTGTGCCTATAATGGTGTATGTGAATTTGATCAGCACAGGTCAGACCCGTTCCCGGGATCTCAATGGAACAGCAACGTAATAATATTATATAATAATAATGACAACAATGCAGGATTATTATTTTTTTTTAAACTTTATTTATTTTACAACGACTGCGAAGCAAGTTCTAACAACTTATATTAATCACTCTCGTTGGCGCGGTTGAAAGCGTAAATGTGGTCATTCGTGTGGGAGGATACCGGAGTACCCGGAGAAAACCAACATGTCCGATCTGGCGACCACCGTACCATCTCACATACTTCCCGGTCCAAGGATCAAACCCGGGTTGCATTGGTGAGAAGCGAGGATTATTTAAGTTATTTGAAATAATTGTCCTATTTATAACTAACTGTATGACGCATTACTCATAAAAAAACCCAGACGGATATGTAGTCCAGTGGTAACACGCTGGACTGGTAATCCAGGGATCGCAGGTTCGATCCCCCGTCTGACCCTAATAAAATTAACAGTCTTTCAGATGGGACGTTAAACCGAGGTCTCGTGTCTGTGCTTTACATCGTGCACGTAAAAGAACCAGAGGAGATTCTAGAATGGGTCTCTCTCTGTATCATTGCACTATCCTCCAAAAATCTAAAATAACTAATCTCTTCATGAGGCGTCGCTCAAATGGGCAACCGGTAGCGACGATAAATAAACGTAAAACACCAAATTACTCATAAATAGACTGTGTTTTGGGACCATATTTTCGCCGTAGCACATCGTGCTGCGGGTGTGCGTGGTGTTACTAGAGATATTACTAGAGTAATGTAATGGGCGACTTTGCTGGATTTTCTATTATCTCCCTTTGTGGATAAAGTCCGATTTATCCCGATAGGTAGGTTGGTCCGTTTAGTTGGAATCCTTTGTGTTTTCTATTGAGGTATATGCATAATAAATGTGATTTTATCAAAATTTAGGTACGGTATCCATTGGATATACTGCAGGATATATCTGTTGAGATAATTTAATAATTACAAGATGAGAAAGGATGAAAATTGATAGCATGTGTGGTGTGAACGAAACTACGATGAATACAGAGCAAACCAATTCAAAAGACACATCCTCTTTAAGGATTATTCAGTATTCTTTGGGAAGGCCGTAACTAATGCTGTTAAAACGTGTGGCCCATCCAATTTACATCCGTCTTCAACGCACGCACGCACGCAGCACGCACGCACGCACGCGCACACACACTGCCTTGAATCGTATATCAAACATACTTATATTAGTTTGTTCATTTGTTTTTGCACTGTACATTGAATATTTAGATTGCAATTGCATTACACTAAAGAGTATTCGAGGGGGCATGCAGTAACTGAACACTGCCTCTCGTTAAGTCGGATCTGTATTACAATATTCTCAGTGGCGTATATTCTGTTATCAAATATTGCATAGTATAACAAAATACTGGACACTACAGAGATTAATCAGGTCGATCACTTGTATACAAACATGCTGATGTATATAAACATTGGCGAGTTAAAACACTGATTGAATAATATAAAATATATCGAATTATCACACATGGCAGGATGGCCGAGTGGTCAAAGCTGTACGCTTACAGAAAAATATGTTTAGGTTTGATGGTTCAACACTGATTGTTTTGGTTTTCGAATGTTATGTATACAAGTGACTGCCCTAAATAATCAGACTGTATAGAGATTAATGACTCCATCTATACAATGTGCATTATATGGAAATTACATCGTCAGTAGCATACACTAATGCAATGTTACATGAACGTGTGTGTATTATTACATTTGGAAGCAATTACATGATACAAAACAATCGTCAAATCACAAGGCGTGGAACGCTGACACGTACAAACCTAAACGATCTAGCACTAGTCTGTCACATACCTTACTATATACAATAATATGTCAGTACCATTATTCTAAATTACGTATGTATATGTACATACACTCAACTTCCAAGTTTCCCGCCATATTTGCAGTTATAGCTCACTATTCCCTCTAAAATAGGAGAACAACTCACTGATGTACCGCCAGCGCGTATGCTGCTCCTTGCATGTTCTAATTATAACCGTCTTTGCGTGAACACGCGCATACACTATGCTCCTGAAGAATGGATTCGAACATTTCAGATGTTCTGTCAAGCAGAGATTCATTACTGACCGCGCCCGAAGAACAACAAATACGAAGACGTCTCGTAACAGTATAGTACAGCGTTACCTCCCTTCTATTTGGCGCGCGGATAGACACTTGCGTCGGGTAATCATGAACACATCACACACATTTCACATTAAATCTGTAATTTAAAACAAATCACACCGTACCCGAATAAGTGTATTTCGGTAAATCACAATGTGCAATCGGATTACTGTATTTCGGTAAATCACATTGTGTGTACCCGGATTACTGTATTTCGGTAAATCACGTTGTGCAATCGGATTACTGTATTTCGGTAAATCACAATGTGCAATCTGATTACTGTATTTCGGTAAATCACCTTGTGCAATCGGATTACTGTATTTCGGTAATTCAGACCCGGATTTCTGTAGACGCAGGATAATAACATTTAACACACATGATACATATAAACACGGAGTATTACCGACACCGGTGAACACGGATCATTTCTGAACAGGTTTTGCACTTTACGTAACAACACCAGTAGTATTTGCATTCACATCGTCTCACTATTTGTTGGTCACTTGAGTCATAGCCCCGCCCACAACACATAATATCACAACCCCCGGGCCCATGGCTCTCTGGGTCGCAAGACCTGAAATATACAAACATAAGAATGCTTTGCTTTATCAAGGTTATAATATTGCTCTAATATATTATTTTATGACGCGGGGGGGGGGGCTCCGTGGTCGAGTGGCTACGGTCGAAGAAGTTGACTCCAAATCACTTGCCCCTTACCGCTGTAGGTTAGAATCCCACTGGAGGGTGTTGATTTATTTCAAGTGAGGAAACTATCCAACTGGCTTACGGAAGGTCGGTGGTTCTACCCGTATGGCCGTCCCTGCCTGACCTACTGATAGAAAGGGCACCGGCGGTAATCCGCCATCAATAACGAATGTATGAAACTATGTGTGTGTGTTTTACGTTTATTTATCGTCGCTACCGGTTGCCCATATGAGCGACGCCTCCTGAAGAGATTAGTCATTTTAGATTGTTGGAGGATAGTGCAGTGATACAGACAGAAACCCATTACAGAGTCTCCTCTGGTTCGTTTACCTGCATAGTGTAAAGCACCGACACGAGACCTCGGTTTAAAGTCCCATCTGAAAGACTGTTAATTTTATTAAGGTCAGACGGGGGATCGAACCTGCGATCCCTGGATTACCAGTCCAGCGTGTTAACCACTGGACTACAGATCCGTCTGTATGTATGAAACCATAGCTGGAGTATGAAACCATATTACCTGAGCATTTGGTACGACTTAAACCACGAAACAAATCAAACAAACACATTGACTAAGCGACACAGTGCCAGTAAATTATTCGCTTACACTGTGTATTAGCCGCCATGTCAACGTCGCTAAACGATAACAAATATGACCGCTCTAGCACTGCTCTGCGATCACAAAAAAACCCCGAGGGGACTGGTTAAACATACACACGTTCTACGACTGGACTAACGTATTGAAAGATACACATTTTACATCATAAACAATCTGAATAGTAAAACCTAACTGGGAAAATATGGATATGCAACCAAAAAAAGGTAATACATGTAAATAGTAAGTTGCAGTTACCTCCCCTGCGTTCCTATGGAGCCCATCTTTTTATCTGGTGAACAATAATCCGGGGACTTTTGAATATAAACTAATTCGTCTTTAGGTATTGAATCAACTTTCTTATTGATTGGAGCAAACACGTGCTTTCCTTTATTTCTTTTTCGTTTCACTTCAATTGCCATTCCATATTTGTCTTTGAGAGTCGCGGCAATTTTGTTAAAGTCCGCCAGAGAGCGCCAGCATGTTTTTATGGAGCAGGATCCGGAAACGCCGTGACATTTACACGCGGTTGTTAAACTATCTACCACAACCTGGAATAAATAATTATTATGAGTATTATAGTGTGTGGACACATGAAGGGAAATGTGTTACCAGTCAGTAATGTGATGGGTGCTCGTCCGTGTCTGAAATAGTTAAAAATATTTATTTTAGCTCGATTGCGAAAAATGTTCTTACAACTTATATTAATCACTCTCGAGACTTCATTCCTGATGGAATCCATCGCCACGAGGGAGAGAGAAGAGGCACTGTGGAATGTAAATGCCTTGCCTAAGGGCACACTCGTAACGGCTCCAGCGGAGCTCGAATTTCGGACCTTTCGCACCTGAAGCGAACGCATTGATGTAGTGCTCGGATGGGCGCCTGGTGTCTTACTCGAGAAATAACAGCTGGAGAGTCGCCATATGGCACACGCTGCCGGTGCGACCTTAAACCCTAATCAAACAAACACTGCCCTAACAAATGCTGCTTGAACTTGTTACCCGTTTTTATGTTTTCGTCTTGACACATATATTCACGTGGATATTGGAATGGCGTAACATATGGACCCACAAAAGACAAATGAAATAGGCGACGTGTCACAAGAACGCGACCATGACTACGAACAGAAAGAAGTCGCAGAAAGCGCTAGGGCATTGACGTGTAAACAACCTTCGTATTACTAACGCAATGGTTTACATGTAAACAACCTTCGTATTACTAACGCAATGGTTTACATGTAAACAACCTTCGTATTACTAACGCAATGGTTTACATGTAAACAACCTTCGTATTATTAACGCAATGGTTTACATGTAAACATTATGTTGTGAGTTGATATGTTATCTTTGATCAGTATTATTAATCTACGCGAAACTGGAACAGTGATGGGTCCGTCCATAGGCCGCATACATTGATTATAGGGTGATACTAGTATAGTACTCGACTAGGTAGGTTTGGACACTAGCCGACTATATTTGTAAGTAAGTGCACCTTCCGACAACCACGCGAGGTACTTACAGTACATGTGAACCTTGCTATATCTAATATTGCAGAAAGTAGGCAACCTGTTTTACCTGAAGTATTATAAGTTGTAAGCAACATGACCTTCCGACACTTAGCTTGTCGGAAGTACAGGTTGCATATATGTAGATAGGCAGAAGTGCATCCGCTATCGAATGTAGTCCCAATAACTAATATAGTTCATTTTTCTTTTTTGGCAAAAATGCATTTTCATAACAGGCAGTGTATAGTTTTTGTGTTTTTTTTTGGAGAAATTATGTGACTTGAGAAGACTTCAGACTAGTTGATGTGTAGAAAATATGTGGTATACGAATTTAGGCCATTGCAAACTGAAGGTTGGTATACTGTATTATTTGGCGGAGGAATACAGTGTGTAAACACAGTAGCGTTATTCACAAGTGGGAAACATTATAATTGGAAGAGTTTTGCTCTTTTACTGTTTGATTTGAATACCTCTTCACAGTGGATGTGGTATCAGAAGAAATGAAAGATTGGAAATATAAATGAACAGACTGTATGTTTTTACTTTTTACTATGTATTTAATAGGCAATTTATAACCTACAGTAAACACGTGAACTTTCCGGAACCGGAATTGACTTTTACAACATGTTGTTTAATTAATTAAGTGTACCTTTCTGCAATCTGATAAACAAGTGAACATTTCAGTAACCAGTGTTATTGTAAGTCCATGTAAACAAGTCATGTTTCAGACAACCAAGGCATAACTCGTATATATACATTACCTACCGATACATAGTTTTACCCAATGTAATTTTTACGCACAAATAGTTTTACCGGAGGTATTTGCAAATATGAGGGCCTTACACTAACCCATTTTACCGGAAATTCCCTTAAACCTAGTGGATTGATGAAAACAAGTTACGTGCTGTTGAAAGAGACGGTAGGCATGCATGTGCCAACGGTAAAACTAATGTGCGGTCCTGTAAGTTAAACATTATAAATCAAGTATATATGGCTGATTAAATCATAAATGGTGTAATATACCATGAATATAATATTATATCGATAACAAATGCATAATTATCCATTGACTTTAGTTACCATTAAGTTAATAGTTTTCTAACGAGAAGGAACCTATCGGTACTTTGATGATGACTGACGTGAAAGTCAGACAATCCACAATAAAACAATCCCCGTTCAATTACTGTGGCACAACAGCACGTGTGTGTGTCATGTTTTAATGCCCTCTTCGTTTCACATCTAATAACCACCATACGCCACTCACAGTTCTGTTTCCCCACTGTTTTATGACCTTATCCTATCTTTAAGCTCAGCAAAGATGAATTGTTTTAATTGTACGGCATGTAATTGGCCTCAGTTATGGCACTGTAAAACACTAATTGGAACCGCACTTGGACGGTTTTCAAATACTTTGTATGAAGTTCTACAGGTACATACGAAGCATGGATTATGGGTTGTAGTTGTGCACTGGTTTCGGATCCGGTACGGGGACATTCCCGGGAAATACTGTGCAATTTCGAACCTGAAGACTGTTCAGAAAATCATTTCGTGTCGACCTTGGTGCGATCCCTATTTCTGTACCGGAGTGTCCTTAAAGCCCCATTATGCGTTTACTTAGAGTGTGCTGCTCACCGAGATAGTCTAAGGAGCAGATGATAACATATTGTAATTACTGTCTGATATTTGTATTTTTTAAGAATAAATTATTAAGGAAAAACTAAAATTTGGGGAAAAAACGAACCTGCTTTTGTGAAATTACCATTTGTAAATTACATCCCTGTATGGGTATTTCTTAACAATAACACCACTAACCCAGTAAATTATGGTTTACTAAAGTTAACACTATCACGCTGGAGCCGTTACGATTGTGTCCTTAGGCAAGGCATTTAAATTCCACATGTCTCTTCTCTCTCCCTCGTGGCGATGGATTCCATCAGGAATGAGGTCTCGAGAGTGATTAGTATAAGTTATAAGAACTTGTTTCGCAATCGAGCTAAAATTAATTTGTATAAAACCAAACTAACACTATCATGAATTTGCATATAAATTATAGTATTATTTTTTCAACTGAAGAAGAAAAACGCACATTAAGCGAGAAAGTATCATTGGTCCATTTACCCGTATACATCCAGATGGAACTAGGTCGTACCCGTATTCCGTTATCTGAAGCCAAAATGAGTAATCCCCCACTGTGTGTTTGGGGGAGGGGATCGAACTCAAATCCTCGACCTACGGATGCCGTCGCATATTGCATGTGATACAGGTGCGCAAACACAAGCAAATAGACGTCTGCTCTGTCATCATATAATGTTGTAATTAACCCGTAGTCTGCCAATCACAACGACATCGCCTTTGCAAACAACATAGAGCCAGATCAGATCGCACAGAACGTACCATCTTATCAGGCTCTATGTTGTTTGCTTCATTCGGATACTGGAGTCAAAACAAGTGTCTGAATAGCAAACAACATATATCCTGATCAGACGCGGCGTGACAGCCCAAACGACTTTTTGCAATCTTTGGAATCCGTCCATGACTTTTGACGGTTCTTATACAAAGCCCTGGAATTAAGCAAACAGTTACAAAATGTCAAAGGGAGAAAATTTGAGATTTTAGCAGTAAACAGACTGCAGTACCAGAAGTACACCTGTAAGCGTTACTGGATCAAGATAAGATAAGATAAGATAAATTTTATTTTGAGTCGGCAAGATATCAACAGTACAACACAAGCTCTGGGTGAGCTTTTGAACCGACTATGATCAAATAAAATTAACTGCGATGAAGTAATACGGCTTACAATAAATCCGTGCTTGGTTTTACAGAAGACAGCTGATATATTCTTTCTTTTCTTGCTATTTTGAGATTGATAGGCATGTTTTTAAAATACGCATATATCACTTACTACCGCTCGCTCCAGCAGGTGCTATAATTATATGGTTAGTTTATCAATGGAATAACTTCGGTTACATCGTATATTACTAATTTAAAGAGTTTCATTTCCGAAGTTCACTTTTGGGCTATAATAATTGGCAAGTTATCACAATGCAATATATTTTAGTTTCTGATAACATCATTTTTTGGATTAATCATCATTTCTTGGTCATGGTTTGTGTGTAAAAATAAAGTGTGTTTTACGTTTATTTCTCGTCGCTACCGGTTGCCCAAATGAGCGACGCCTCATGAAGAGATTAGTCGTTTTAGATTTTTGGAGGATAGTGCAATGATACAGACAGAGACCCATTCCAGAGTCTTCTCTGGTTCTTTTACGTGCAAAATGTAAACCACCGATACGAGACCTCGGTTTAATGTCCCAACTGAAAGACTGTTAATTTTATTAGGGTCAGCGGGGGATCGAACATGGTCATAAACACATTTGATATTTTCCGAGAAACTCACCTGTTACGACTTATTTGAACAGAAACATATTTGATATTTTCCGAGAAACTCACCTGTTACGACTTATCTAAACAGAAACATATTTGATATTTCCGAGAAGCCCACCTGTTACGACTTATCTAAACAGAAACATATTTGATATTTTCCGAGAAACTCACCTGGTTACCGGCGGCTATATTGTGTGAATTCATCATGGTTTTCTTCTTTTTAGAGGTTTTAAAAGAAGGATATGAGGAGAACTGTTCACTGAATCTGAGTCCGTACGCTACATCATCTCCGCATCCGCCCCATTTGTACTCCCCCGTAGGGGCCTCATTTGGCAATGCACCGCACGAGCATTTTGTCGTTATTCCAACGCTGCATGCGCGTGCTATTGAATGCATCAATGTTGCCGAGGTGATTGCATACACGAACGCCTGTTCTCGTGTTCCTGCAACGAAACGTTCAAGTGAACAGTATATACTTAGTATACTACTTTTGATTGCTTTCCTCATGCTACATGATAAACTCACGTGTAACTGGTAACTGGCTATAATATTTGCAGTGTATATTTGTGTGTGTTTTACGTTTATTTATCGTCGCTACCGGTTGCCCATATGAGCGACGCCTCCTGAAGAGATTAGTCATTTTAGATTTTTGGAGGATAGTGCATGATACAGACAGAGACCCATTCCAGAGTCTCCTCTGGTTCTTTTACGTGCACGGTGTAAAGCACCGACACGAGACCTAGGTTTAACGTCCCATCTGAAAGACTGTTAATTTTATTAGGGTCAGACGGGGGATCGAACCTGCGAGTGTATATTGTGAAACCCAGACAGATTTTATACCACCACGTTATGGTGGTTTATATATACCATATGAATCTTAATTAACGTCCCTGGCGCGTAACATTTTACAAAGACAAAATCTTATGATCTTAATAAAAGTCTTAATAATTGGAGTCAGATTTATTTTTCCAAATAATTTGTGATTAAATAACAATATTTAATAATCAAATATAAGTAGAAGCTATTACAGACGGTGTAGTCCAGTGGTAACACGCTGGACTGGTAATCCAGGGATCGCAGGTTCGATCCCCCGTCTATCCCTAATAAAATTAACAGTCTTTCAGATGGGACGTTAAGCCGAGGTCTCGTGTCGGTGCTTTACACCGTGCACGTAAAAGAACCAGAGGAGACTGTGGAATGGGTCTGTATCATTGCACTATCCTCTAAAAATCTAAAATGACTAATATTTTCAGTAGGCGTCGCTCAAATGGGCCACCGGTAGCGACGATAAATAAACGTAAAACACACTTTATTTTTACACACAAACCATGACAATGTGAAGAAAGGTCAGATTTTGTCGGGTCAAGGCCGCTAGCAACATTTGCTTACGTATAAACTCGAAAAAAAGAAATATCGTCATATACAATTCGATTATGACATATAAGTGAATTATTGAGAAAGTCATGAGTCTACTCTGGCTCTACTATCTGGAATATTTTACAAAATATTATTAAAAATGCATTACCTGTCAATCAATTTAAGTCATTTTGCTTAATTTGGAGCAGGTCACAATTATATGTATCTATGTTCCGCTATTTGTTGTTCTATGTACATCATTGTAAATCATTGCTGTCCACAGATAGGAAATATCATACATGTATATCTATACCCACAATATCATAAAGCTTAATTAGTCATGTTGTTAAATATGTAACCTGACACTAATAAAAGTAATTGTTGTTGTTGTTGTTGTTGTTGTTGTATAACTGATTATAGTGCAACATTAATATATTTACTTGCAGCTCTCTTTTACGACTAAAAGTACACTACTATGACGATGATGATGATGATGATGATGATGATGATGATGATGATGATGATGATGATGATGAAGAAGAAGAAGAAGAAGAAGAAAAAGAAGAAGAAGAAGATGATGATGATGATGATGATGATGATGATGATGATGATGATGATGATGATGATGATGATGATGATGATGATGATGATGATGATGATGATGATGATGATGATGATGATGATGATGATGATGATGATGATGATGATGATGATGATGATGATGATGATGATGATGATGATGATGATGATGATGATGATGATGATGATGATGATGATGATGATGATGATGATGATGATGATCAACAAATTATTTGGGAAAATAAATCTGACTCCAATTATTAAGACTTTTATTAAGATCATAAGATTTTGACTTTGTAAAATGTTACGTCCCAGGGACGTTAATTAAGATTCATATGGTATATATAATAATATTATTATTATTAGTATTGTGCTGGGTCATTTTCCATACAGTTGGTATCTAAAGAAATCGAAAGTGCCTAGTCATAGTTTTATTAACCAATTCAAAGTTGGCCATTTTTCACACTTTCTTTAACATTCTTCGCGTATGTTTGAGAGAAAAAATAGCAACACTTATTAGTAAAACACGTCAAAATGCACTTTATCAACCAATATGTATACACATAGCAATTATATCGCCATAAAATATATTTAATACACAGGAATAATAGGGGAACAGAATCATAAACCCATAGTATTAGGACACAAACATGCAGATATTTTGTAATTCTCGACTCCACGGGTATCTAAACGTCGGCTTCACATTTAATGGAGTTTGTGTGTCACGTAATTAACTTTTGATTTATGTTAAATTGGTTGAAATTAAAGCACTTAGGTTATATAGTAAAGTGGTAATTGAGTAAGCTTCTATGTACGGGTGGTCTAATGAAGATGCTGAAGATAAATTCTGAATGATGTATGTTGTCGTTATCAATTATTTACAGTAAACGTGGCAGCGGTCATTCTCACACATGTAGTTTAACCTTATATCCTAGCCTGGGAACAGGCGTCGATATATTTTGCCTGGTCAGTCAAATAAATATATTTTAACACCGAGACTATTAATTGGGCCGTATTGAGTTTCTGAACATATCAACTGTGTCATTTGGCTAGAAGTTAAAAAGTGAAAAATCGACAGACAGTGTGTGTTTTTACGTTTATTTATCGTCGCTACCGGCTACCCACATGAGCGACGCCTCCTGAAGAGATTAGTTATTTTAGATTTTGGAGGATAGTGCAATGATACAGACAGAGACCCATTACAGAGCCTCCTCTGGTTCTTTTACGTGCACGGTGTAAAGCACCGACACGAGACCACGGTTTAACGTCCCATCTGAAAGACTGTTAATTTTATTAGGGTCAGACGGGAGATCGGTCAATGGAACCCAGGCTACTTATATCCCAATAATGCTTCATATTAATTCGGTTGCCATGGAAACGGAGCTTAGCAAAGCAACGGAGGAGCATGTGAATATTTAAAAATCATCGCAGGTTCGAGCAGCTTCGAGTCCCTCCCCCATCTCCCCTTAATCGTATATAAGCAGAGGGCTTATGTATCGGTGCTATACAGACGGATCTGTAGTCCAGTGATTCACACGTTGGACTGGTAATCCAGGGATCGCAGGTTCGATCCCCAGTCTGACCCTAATTAAATGAACAGTCTTTCAGATGGGACGTTAAACCGAGGTCTCGTGTCGGTGCTGTACACTCGTGTACATTCGGATATACAAACACAAAAGAAAACCAAAGTCCCGTAACTCCGTCGAAACACACAGTCAACCGGAACTCCCTGGAAATATGCGCAACTTCACATAATACAGAGTGTTCATACCACGTTTTAATTAATAGAAATCAGATTAGACTGCCGTCAACATTATTATTATTATTAATAACATATATCAGAAAAGAAAAGATTAAATAGATAGTTATGCAACGTACTTAGAAGGGCGTTACGGGCGTTACGGGCGTTACGGGCGTTACGGGCATTACTGCATGCATTAGGAGAGGCAATCCGAGTTCATTGATGCCATCAAAACCTGCATATATCCATTAAATGCATTACTACCGTTGAGTCGACCAGGTGTTACCGATATGTATCTCGTTCACGGACTACTTAGCCTTTAACCTCGCTAGAAATGTGTACTATATGTTTCCAGATACTACGGAAGTAGATCCGGCGATTTACAACGTCTAATCTCCATAACAACCCAATAACAGTAAGCAGTAAAAAAAAAAGATATTTTCGAGATATCAAGTTGTTGTGTAGATATCGAGTTGTTGTGTAGATATCGCAGGTCAACATTAATGGCACGAGTCTCTAGCTATCAACCACACATCAAAGCAGACCAGAGAACTAACGACAATTGTATTCAACCCAAAACTTGAATTCGGATAGATTAACGGATAACAAACGAGCTTGACGCGTATTAATTCTACCATGAGTTTTTTATAAATGGTCCGAAGCTTACAGCGTACTGCATATGAATCATAAAAATAAAATCTTCAAAGGTGAGTTAAGCTCCAGCCGGCGATAAACATAGGAGGAACAAGGTAGCATACGAGCAATAAAATGATCTAAATTGGTAATCTGGTAAAATAATAGAGGGGAATTCAATGTTGATCCGTAGTTAGCCGCCGGATACGCAAACGGAAGTAGTTCTAATGCAAAAGCTTCGTTAAAAGTAGTTACATACAAGATTCTGCACTCAAGTACCTTTTATTGAGTGCCTTTTAAAAAAAATAGTTTAATCACATTTTATTGCATTTATCTTGAAATAACATACAAACATAAGTACTATTTTTAAAAAAGCATAAACGAAACGAATGCACTATCAAAAATGAATGCAGCCCATAATTCCAGTGGCCCACTAATTCGCATTAACCTGCCATGATCTGAACCGAAGATCCAGATATCACAAACATACTATGGTAATGTACTATTAAATTAGGAGAGCTAAGCGTTTACTGCTGGCCCAGTTGTGGATAATACCGATTATTCTATGATTTTCAATGAAATATTGAAATTTATCAGTAAAATAAAATTCCAGAGGTTGAAAGGAGTGGAATAACACAGTTTTATTTCTCACTAGTGTGCACGTGGTACCTAGCCACTGCATGTTGAAATGCTGTCCCAGCGAAGGATTTCAGACTCGAACTGTCAGTGACGTAATGTATGACGTCTTTTATGACGTCATTTAATGTCGTCTAAGCACGAGTTCTCGCGCCAATTAGTGCATATTTGCATCGTTTTTCTATCCCAGAAACCCTCAGAGTTTCCTCTGGTTATATTACGTCCACGTTGAAAAACACCGACACGACAACGTTGCTTAGCGTATCACATTGAACACACTCAGATTACAAATCCAACCTGTTAACAACTAGCTCATTATAGGACTAGCTAGCAAATAATAACTCACCTCGTTTTAAATCTTTTGTCAGTTTGGGCGCTGTCTTGATCGAGGAGCAGTTCCAGCGTCTGTCGTAAAACTGTTTCTGACATGCATCGATGCCTTTAAATGATGCAACCGACACGGTGCTCATAAGATCCAGATGATGTTGACAAAGCTTTAGTTGATCTTGTGACAGCCCAAACGACTTTTTGCAATCTTTGGAATCCGTCCATGACTTTTGACGGTTCTTATACAAAGCCCTGGAATTAAGCAAACAGTTACTTAAACGTTCTAGTATGTACTTTCTCTAGTTCTAGTAATTAGTGTCCGGATGCTTATCTAGATTCTAGGCACTTAATTCACTACAATCCAATATACAATATATATATATATATAGAATGATGAATTAACACATAAAAGGGTTATATGTTTTTCTACCTTAATCCCGAGGCCAACACACATATAACCCTTTTATGTGTTGATTCATCATTCACAAACATAACATTATATATTTGCTCTGGAACACCATTGGGCACTGTGTTTTGGGTTTGTGCTCTGGAACACCATTGAGCACTGTGTTTTGGGTTTGTGCTCTGGAACACTATTGGGCACTCTGTTTTGGGTTTGTGCTCTGGAACACCATTGAGCACTCTGTTTTGGGTTTGTGCTCTGGAACACCATTGGGCACTCTGTTTTGGGTTTGTGCTCTGGAACACCATTGAGCACTGTGTTTTGGGTTTGTGCTGACTCTTTGCATAATTGGATTTATATATGTATAATATATATGTATATGCATCCATCTATGTTCGGGACCTACAGACGGAACTGTAGTCCAGTGGTTAACACGCTGGACTGGTAATCTAGCGATATCAGGTTCGATCCCCCGTCTGACCCTAATAAAATTAACAGTCTTTCAGATGGAACTTTAAACTGAGGTCTCGTGTCGATGTTTACACCGTGCACGTACAAGAACCAGAGTAGACTCTGGAATGGGTCTCTGTATTATGTACTTTCTCTATTTCTAGTAATTAGTGTCCGGATGTTTAGAATCGTGATGGTAATGAGGTGGATGATGGTGATGGAACTGATGATGGTGGTCTAGGCACTTAATTCACTACGGTAAATTGGTTCAAATGTAGTTGTTATATATGCATGCATCCGTATACAAGGTTCCTCATTCGGGACTATGTATGTGCTATTAGGCTCTGTACAGTCCTATTTACGGAACCATAAACTCCGGTTTACATGGATAGTGGACACGTGGGTATATTGAACCATGCGCAAGCTTGATGTATAGTATCCGCCCATGCGCACGCTTGATGTATAGTATCCTCCCATCTATCCAGAGATACCCTACAGTGTAGCATCTTCCGCAGTAATCTCCCACGCCTTGGATACCAAGCCGTAAAATATGCCGACGGATACGTATGTACATACAGATATATATGTGAAACAGGTTTAGAATTTATTAGTGCTGTAAATACATTTTCTAAATTGGTCTTTTGAGAACATACTCAAGTTTCCATGCTCGGAATTACTACTGAAATTCCTTGTCAAACTTATCAATATTCTGCATAGTTGGTCTGATGTAATATCCAGATTAAAGATAACGCTTTCTACTTTCTCTAAAACAGCTGCATTCGAAAAGATAGTGATATTCATCACCTATAACGGTGTTACAAAGTGTACATATTATTATATTATATCTAATATCATTTTGTTTTAATTATGTTTATCTAACATCGCTACCGGTTGCCCATTTGAGTGAAGGACTGCTTACCTAACATCACATTTCCTGAGCAGGCTCCAGCCGTACTTGGTGCACAAACCATCCTAAGAAACTGCCGTACTTGGTGCACCAACCACCCTAAGAAACTGCCGTACTTGGTGCACCAACCACCCTAAGAAACTGCCAACTTTTTCATATAAAGATATACGCTCTGAGCGGAGCTAGAACCAATGCAAATGTAAATGCAATACATGTACTACAACTAATGAATAAACTGTAAACTATTGATATGCTTTTGACGATAATAGACAGTGATCGGTTTAGCAACACTATCTTTTCTAAGGAAACAGTTTTTATAAAAGCTATTTTTAGCTTCCTACTTGATCCTTTGCATAATGTATTATGTATGTCGTTGTATGTTATATATGATTACTGTTTTGCAATAAAACCAAAACTATCATAACTAAAATATATCAAAAAGGATAAGTAGAATCTCTTTTTATTTTACAAGGATTGCAAAACAAGCTCTAACAACTTATATTAATAACTCTCGTTGGTGCGGATGAAAGAGTATATGCGGTCATTCGTGTGGGAGTAAACCGGGGTACCCGGTGAAAACCCACATGTCCTATCTGGCGACCACCGTACCATTTCACATACTTCCCGGTATGTGGATCGAACCCGGGTTGCATTGGTGAGAAGCGAGCACCCTAACCACTGCGCTAATCGGACCGCATCATTTGCTAGTCCATGTGATTCACTGTAGATAGTTCAGACTCCTTTTCGGCACTTATACATCCGGTTCCGCTTTGTACAGTTGTGCTTTTGTCTATCAAATCGATCAAAGGATCGAACCAGTGTTTAATTGGTGAGGAGCGAGCGTGCTAACAACTGCGCGAATTGGGTAGCTACATATATCGTAATATATCGAAGATCAGAATCAACGTCATTTGCTATTGGATGTCTATTTTAAGAACCAATCACATCGGCCGTAACAACCGCCTTAGTTACCATGGTTCCGTGAAACCGACCCAAGTGTTTATTCAGACATTGATAACAACTGTATCAGATTTGATTGCGTATAAAAAGTTGCTGCATAAAATGTTTAATATATCCAAACCACGCGCTCGGCTTTATAATCGCATTAATTGCACTTAATTTCACTGCTTAACTTTGGGAACCTGTTGCGAGAATAAACAATACAAGGTCAAGATTACAGACTGACATTTACGTCAAAGTAAGTCTGAGGATGCAGAGAAGGGACATAAAGTCAGTCGTAAAAGTCTCCCAGAATCCTCATTAAATTCTATGATACATGCATTTATGTGCTTGTTAAGAGATACAGTATACTACTCTACGAAAGTTACAACGTCTCCAACCGTTTCTAACTTAAGCGGAATACGTGATACCTTTAAACAGGATTTATGAAAATTAAGACGGATACAGTCTACATCCGTTACGTCAAAGTCGGTTATTTCGAATTATCCGGTATCTCGAAGTCGGATCAAAGTCCCGTTTCAGACACTATTATCTTGCATATAACATATTCCGTTTATATCTAATTTCGCTAAGTGAAACTTCGGTTATGTCGGAAGTATTTAGTTTGGTCCGACGGAATTCGACATAACTGATGTAGACTATATATAGATGTCTGTATTTAGATAGGCTCACCTAATTAGTTTCGAACTATTCCTCCCCAGGACCATCTATAACGAGACGTTATGGTATGATGTCGACAACCCATTTGTTTATTTGTTTTCATTTCAAACATGAAGTATATTTTTAAATGGTACAGACGAACGACTGACCGACGAATAGTATATTGATATCATCATTGCATATGATGTACATCAATATATTCTAAGGAATCAAGAGTACAAATCCTGTATTTGTATTGTTTATTAGTAAGTCTAAGTAAATTTATGAAGATATTTCCACAATTGAACATTTTATACTTATCTATATACATACAGAGTGCTTAATAAATCAACATTACTTTGTGAAACGGTGGATTATTAGAGATAAGACTAGGATAAACAAAATAGTTGCAAATAAGTTATATTACAGATCGCAGGTTCGATTCCTCGTCTGACTCTTAATAAAATTAGTTAAACCGAGGTCTCGTGTCGGTGCTTTACACCGTGCACGTAAAAGAACAAGATGAGACTCTGGAATGGGTCTCTGTCTGTATCATTGCACTATGCTCCAACAATCTAAAATGACTAATCTCTTCAGGAGGCGTCGCTCATATGGGCAACCGGTAGCGACGATAAATAAACGTAAAACACACACACCGTGCTTCATCTTCTTGAACAGGAATATGTTTGTTTCTCAAGATTGTAAATAATCACATCGTAAGTTTTAAATATTTTAATATATTTTGGGAGCACTGTACATCTAATATTTAGATTAACATCCATAATTGTGAGGAAAGCTGTAAAACCTGATAATGCAGTATCAAGTGAAAGGTATGGTTTATCATGTATTATCATTCGCTGGTGTTTAGTTTGCACTAAGGACCATGCTCTCTTCAAACTGGTCAGATAACTGCATTAGTTGGCAATAAAAACCTATCTTTCGCGATAAAAATGGTAAGTAATAAAAATGGGGGATGCAAATTCCACAGCTGCACCAGGGCTTGTTATTGCTGCTTCTCCGGTGATAATTTGATATGATAAATAAATAAAATATAATTTTGTTTTGCTAGAATCGTGATGGTAATGAGGTGGAAGATGGTGATGGAAATGATGAAGGTGGTCGTGGTTACGAGGACGATGACGCTGATAATGACGATGGTATCCATGATATGATAAATAAATAAAATACAATTATGTTTTGTTAGAATCGTGATGGTAATGAGGTGGATGATGGTGATGGAACTGATGAAGGTGGTCATGGTTACGATGACGTTGATAATGACGATGGTATCCACGATCTGATAAATAAATAAAATACAATTATGCTTTGTTAGAATCGTGATGGTAATGAGGTGGATGATGGTGATGGAACTGATGATGGTGGTCATGGTTACGAGGACGATGACGATGACGATGATAATGACAATGATATCCATGATTTGATAAACAATTTTAATAAATAAAATATAATTATGTTTTGTTAGAATTGTGATGGTAATGAGGTGGATGATGGTGATGGAACTGATGAAGGTGGTCATGGTTACGATGACGTTAATAATGATGGTATCCACGATCTGATAAATAAATAAAATACAATTATGTTTTGTTAGAATCGTGATGGTAATGAGGTGGATGATGGTGATGGAACTGATGAAGGTGGTCATGGTTACGAGGACGATGACGCTGATAATGACGATGGTATCCACGATCTGATAAATAAATAAAATACAATTATGTTTTGTTAGAATCGTGATGGTAGTGAGATGGAGGATGTTGATGGAACTGGTGAAGGTGGTCGTGGTTACGAGGACGATGACGATGATAATGACGAAGATATCCATGATTTGATAAACAATTTTAATAAATAAAATATAATTATGTTTTGTTAGAATCGTGATGGTAATGAGGTGGATGATGGTGATGGAACTGATGAAGGTGGTCGTGGTTACGAGGACGATGACGATGATAATGACGAAGATATCCATGATTTGATAAACAATTTTAATAAATAAAATATAATTATGTTTTGTTAGAATCGTGATGGTAATGAGGTGGATGATGGTGATGGAACTGATGAAGGTGGTCATGGTTACGAGGACGATGACGCTGATAATGACGATGGTATCCATGATTTGATAAACAATTTTCATAAATAAAATATAATTATGTTTTGTTAGAATCGTGATGGTGGATGATGGTGATGGAACTGATGAAGGTGGTCGTGGTTACGAGGACGATGACGATGATAATGACGAAGATATCCATGATTTGATAAACAATTTTCATAAATAAAATATAATTATGTGTTGTTAGAATCGTGATGGTAATGAGGTGGATGATGGTGATGGAACTGATGATGGTGGTCGTGGTTACGAGGGCGATGACGATGATAATGGCAATGATATCCATGTTTTGATAAACAATTTTAATAAATAAAATATAATTATGTTTTGTTAGAATTGTGATGGTAGTGAGGTGGATGATGGTGATGGAACTGATGAAGGTGGTCATGGTTACGATGACGTTAATAATGATGGTATCCACGATCTGATAAATAAATAAAATATAATTATGTTTTGTTAGAATCGTGATGGTAATGAGGTGGATGATGGTGATGGAACTGATGAAGGTGGTCATGGTTACGATGACGTTGATAATGACGATGGTATCCACGATCTGATAAATAAATAAAATACAATTATGCTTTGTTAGAATCGTGATGGTAATGAGGTGGATGATGGTGATGGAACTGATGATGGTGGTCATGGTTACGAGGACGATGACGATGATAATGACAATGATATCCATGATTTAATAAACAATTTTAATAAATAAAATATAATTATGTTTTGTTAGAATCGTGATGGTAATGAGGTGGATGATGGTGATGGAACTGATGAAGGTGGTCGTGGTTACGAGGACGATGACGATGATAATGACGATGGTATCCATGATTTGATAAACAATTTTAATAAATAAAATATAATTATGGTTTGTTAGAATCGTGATGGTAATGAGGTGGATGATGATGATGGAACTGATGAAGGTGGTCGTGGTTACGAGGACGATGATAATGACGATGATATTCATGATTTGATAAACAATTTTAATACATAAAATATAATGTTTTGTTAGACTCGTGATGGTAGTGAGATGGAGGATGTTGATGGAACTGATGAAGGTGGTCGTGGTTACGAGGACGATGACGCTGATAATGACGATGGTATCCACGATCTGATAAATAAATAAAATACAATTATGTTTTGTTAGAATCGTGATGGTAATGAAGTGGATGATGGTGATGGAACTGGTGAAGGTGGTCGTGGTTACGAGGACGATGACGATGATAATGACGAAGATATCCATGATTTGATAAACAATTTTCATAAATAAAATATAATTATGTTTTGTTAGAATCGTGATGGTGGATGATGGTGATGGAACTGATGAAGGTGGTCGTGGTTACGAGGACGATGACGATGATAATGACGAAGATATCCATGATTTGATAAACAATTTTCATAAATAAAATATAATTATGTTTTGTTAGAATCGTGATGGTAATGAGGTGGATGATGGTGATGGAACTGATGAAGGTGGTCGTGGTTACGAGGACGATGACGATGATAATGACGAAGATATCCATGATTTGATAAACAATTTTAATAAATAAAATATAATTATGTTTTGTTAGAATCGTGATGGTAATGAGGTGGATGATGGTGATGGAACTGATGAAGGTGGTCATGGTTACGAGGACGATGACGCTGATAATGACGATGGTATCCATGATTTGATAAACAATTTTCATAAATAAAATATAATTATGTTTTGTTAGAATCGTGATGGTGGATGATGGTGATGGAACTGATGAAGGTGGTCGTGGTTACGAGGACGATGACGATGATAATGACGAAGATATCCATGATTTGATAAACAATTTTCATAAATAAAATATAATTATGTTTTGTTAGAATCGTGATGGTAATGAGGTGGATGATGGTGATGGAACTGATGATGGTGGTCGTGGTTACGAGGACGATGACGATGATAATGACAATGATATCCATGTTTTGATAAACAATTTTAATAAATAAAATATAATTATGTTTTGTTAGAATTGTGATGGTAGTGAGGTGGATGATGGTGATGGAACTGATGAAGGTGGTCATGGTTACGATGACGTTAATAATGATGGTATCCACGATCTGATAAATAAATAAAATATAATTATGTTTTGTTAGAATCGTGATGGTAATGAGGTGGATGATGGTGATGGAACTGATGAAGGTGGTCATGGTTACGATGACGTTGATAATGACGATGGTATCCACGATCTGATAAATAAATAAAATACAATTATGCTTTGTTAGAATCGTGATGGTAATGAGGTGGATGATGGTGATGGAACTGATGATGGTGGTCATGGTTACGAGGACGATGACGATGATAATGACAATGATATCCATGATTTAATAAACAATTTTAATAAATAAAATATAATTATGTTTTGTTAGAATCGTGATGGTAATGAGGTGGATGATGGTGATGGAACTGATGAAGGTGGTCGTGGTTACGAGGACGATGACGATGATAATGACGATGGTATCCATGATTTGATAAACAATTTTAATAAATAAAATATAATTATGGTTTGTTAGAATCGTGATGGTAATGAGGTGGATGATGATGATGGAACTGATGAAGGTGGTCGTGGTTACGAGGACGATGATAATGACGATGATATTCATGATTTGATAAACAATTTTAATACATAAAATATAATGTTTTGTTAGACTCGTGATGGTAGTGAGATGGAGGATGTTGATGGAACTGATGAAGGTGGTCGTGGTTACGAGGACGATGACGCTGATAATGACGATGGTATCCACGATCTGATAAATAAATAAAATACAATTATGTTTTGTTAGAATCGTGATGGTAATGAGGTGGATGATGGTGATGGAACTGATGAAGGTGGTCGTGGTTACGAGGACGATGACGCTGATAATGACGATGGTATCCACGATCTGATAAATAAATAAAATACAATTATGTTTTGTTAGAATCGTGATGGTAATGAGGTAGATGATGGTGATGGAACTGATGAAGGTGGTCGTGGTTACGAGGACGATGACGCTGATAATGACGATGGTATCCATGATATGATAAATAAATAAAATACAATTATGTTTTGCTAGAATCGTGATGGTAATGAAGTGGATGATGGTGATGGAACTGGTGAAGGTGGTCGTGGTTACGAGGACGATGACGATGATAATGACGAAGATATCCATGATTTGATAAACAATTTTCATAAATAAAATATAATTATGTTTTGTTAGAATCGTGATGGTGGATGATGGTGATGGAACTGATGAAGGTGGTCGTGGTTACGAGGACGATGACGATGATAATGACGAAGATATCCATGATTTGATAAACAATTTTCATAAATAAAATATAATTATGTTTTGTTAGAATCATGATGGTAATGAGGTGGATGATGGTGATGGAACTGATGAAGGTGGTCGTGGTTACGAGGACGATGACGCTGATAATGACGATGATATCCATGAGTATGTGTTAGTCGATCGATACACACGCACAATCACCGCTGAATGTTGTTCTGATAGGCAGTTAGTTATTATCAACACTTCTCACAGATTCTGTACCGATAAAATAGATAGAACAAATTGAAAACACCGAGTTACCGTAAGCCATTTGTCTACATACTGGAACAAGTGGTACTTAGTTCTCCCTGGCAAAGATTAATGTGGAAATCAGCTGAATGAGTTTTCAATGTAAAGTTGTATGACAAATTAAAAAGTTCAAATGAAAGATTGTTTTCAAACTATCGTGTTAAAGTGATACTGAAATAGGTTACCTGTATCATTGTTATCCAGCTGTTGTTTCTAGGTACATTTGAGTACGATTTCAAAATGTTGCCTGAATGCTCTCACTCTCAGTTTCAGTGTATACGCCCTTTACCATTTGCAAGCACATACTAAGAATATGGCCAAGACTAACATATATCGTATCCGTGGCCTATTGGTTAAGGCATCCGGGAAGTCGAAGGTTCGAAGCTCGCCAGGGGTTCGTTCTGATATGGATGGCTGGTGAGCCGCCAGCTAGTTAAATACTGGTTACTAATTGCTTATCAGCCTGGCGTCTAAGGTAGTGACTCCAAAGTTGTGCATACTGGTACTGGTGCGATGGCAGTACAGTGGAATATATTTATATGTGGTATAAAATTGCCTATTATAATACAGTTAAAACGCTCAGTACGGGTCTATCGGACTGACTGGCTGCATTTCCCGTTTGGAGCTGTTGATGATAGGGCAGCTTATGGCTACCTGAGGGAGGCTGTTCCAAAGTATCTGCCTCTAGGGAAGAATGAGGTCTGATAGTAAGTGGTCACGGCAAAATGTACTAGGTACGACATTCCGTGGCCTCTAACAGATATGCTCGGGGTGATGTATCTGGTGGAAACATCTACTAGGTGATAAACAATATGATCGGTGCATCATTGTAACATTGGTCTATTCTGCGTTCTCATAATGGTGTCCTCTTGAGTGGATGGCAGTTCATAGCATAACTATGTTTTGAAGTATCTACAATGCCCAGGCATTGTCGTATTGTGCATGTAAGGATACACCTGGCATTGCTTATACGCGTGTCTCAAAAGCAAGGTTTATATAATTGGTACACTAAAACATGTCGCCCTGTGTAAATTATATTTAATAACTGAACCATTGGTTTATGTGAGTGTATTGTTCCATAAATATATAACAATGCTTAGAGCCATATGTGTTAGCGTCATCTACCTGTTCAAGTTCAATGTCACAATTTCCAAAACAAATGCAACCATACAATATTCGTTACAAAACTCGTATTTAATCAAGTCTTTTTCAGTATTCGTATCATCCTTTGTTTAATACTTCTAATGTACATGGAACATTGTTGGACAATTTTAATTTTTACTACGATGTCTATTTGATTTTGTGCTCGCTTCGTAGCTTTCTATTTCTGCATACATCATAAATGGCAATGCGGGCATCTGTGGCCGAGTGGTAACTGTCGTTGATGTTGACTTCAAATCATTTGCCCCTCGCCGCTCTAGGTTCGAAGCACACTTAGGGCGTCGGATTATTTCATGTGGGGAATCTATCAACAGCTATCCAGCTGACTAGCGGAAGGTCGGTGGTCTACCTGAGTGACCGTCCGTGCCTGACATACTGCTCGAAGGGGCACACGGGTCTACCTCCACCAATAAAGGCTGGATAGTTGCTGGATGACCGCGACTGTCCACCCCAATAATGTACAAAGAAACGTAATAGCAGCGAAATTAATGTCGCGTTAATAAACACGTTTGGCATGTTTTATTTAAATTACGGTACCTCGCATACAGTGTACGGAACACACGCATACAGTGTACGGAACACACGCATACAGTGTACGGAACACGCGCATACAGTGTACGGAACACACGCATACAGTGTACGGAACACTCGCATACAGTGTACGGAACACTCGCATACAGTGTACGGGACACTCGCATACAGTGTACGGGACACACGCATACAGTGTACGGAACACACACATACAGTGTACGGAACAACGGAACACACGCATACAGTGTACGGAACACACGCATACAATGTACGGAACACACGCATACAATGTACGGAACACACGCATACAATGTACGGAACACACACATACAATGTACGGAACACACGCATACATTGTACGGAACACACGCACACATTGTACGGAACACACGCATACAATGTACGGAACACACGCATACAGTGTACGGAACACACGCATACACTGTACGGAACACACGCATATAATGTACGGGATACTCGCATACAGTGTACGGAACACACGCATACAGTGTACGGAACAACGGAACACACGCATACAGTGTACGGAACACACACATACAGTGTACGGAACACACGCATACAATGTACGGAACACACGCATATAGTGTACGGGACACACGCATACAGTGTACGGAACAACGGAGCACACGCATGCAGTGTACGGAACACATGCATACAATGTACGGAACACACGCATATATTGTACGGAACACTCACATACAGTGTACGGAACACACGCATACAGTGTACGCAACAACGGAACACACGCATACAGTGTACGCAACACACGCATACAGTGTACGGAACACACACATACAGTGTACGGAACACACGCATACAATGTACGGAACACACGCATATATTGTACGGGACACTCGCATACAGTGTACGGGACACACGCATACAGAGTACGGGACACTCGCATACAGTGTACGGAACACACGCATACAGTGTACGGAACAACACACATACAGTGTACGGGACACGCATACAGTGTACGGGACACACGCATACAGTGTACGGAACACACACATACAGTGTACGAACAACGGAACACACGCATACTGTACGGGACGCACGCATACAGTGTACGGGACACACGCATACAGTGTACGGAACACACGCATACAGTGTACGAGACACACGCATACAGTGTACGGGACACACGCATACAGTGTACGGAACACTCGCATACAGTGTAAGGAACACACGCATACAGTGTACGGAACACACGCATACAGTGTACGGAACACACGCATACAGTGTACGGACACACGCATACAGTGTACGGAACACACGCATACAGTATACGGAACACACGCATACAGTGTACGGGACACACGCATACAGTGTACGGACACACGCATACAGTGTACGGATATATAGTGTACGGGACACACGCATACAGTGTACGTAACACACGCATACAGTGTACGGATATACAGTGTACGGGACACACGCATACAGTATACGGAACACACGCATACAGTGTACGGAACACACGCATACAGTGTACGGAACACACGCATACTGTGTACGGGACGCACGCATACAGTGTACGGGACACACGCATACAGTGTACGGAACACACGCATACAGTGTACGAGACACACGCATACAGTGTACGGGACACACGCATACAGTGTACGGAACACTCGCATACAGTGTAAGGAACACACGCATACAGTGTACGGAACACACGCATACAGTGTACGGAACACACGCATACAGTGTACGGAACACACGCATACAGTGTACGGAACACACGCATACAGTATACGGAACACACGCATACAGTGTACGGGACACACGCATACAGTGTACGGGACACACGCATACAGTGTACGGATATATAGTGTACGGGACACACGCATACAGTGTACGTAACACACGCATACAGTGTACGGATATACAGTGTACGGGACACACGCATACAGTATACGGAACACACGCATACAATGTGCGGGACACTCGCATACCGATACGTGAAAGTCCGACATATACATAAAACAGCCTCCCTCTTTTCTGTCTCTCTCCATCACGACCCCATCTCTTTCTTTCTCATACTTTCTCATTCTTTCTCTCATAACTTCTTCATATTCTTTGTTATTTTATTTTCATAACTATACAACATGCACTTTTTTCAGAAAAAATAATTTTGTGTAAAAAATAAAATCGTTATGTTTCTATATTGATATATGCTTGAAATCACTGGTTGCTATTCGTTTCAGTTACTATCTTGTCGGGAAGGGCCGTAACAAATGTTGCTAGAACATGTGACCCGACCCGTTTGCCTTTATTTAATTTGTCATGTTTTGTATTCACATGTATATGTAAAACAAATCGAGCAATAAAATATGATTAAACACAAAACAGCAATACCAATGCACTATATCCCCATACAAGCAGACTACTATCATTGACAATTAATATCAACTTTGAATTTAAACAAATTCAATGCGAAATTAAAGAAAGAAAGAAAGTATTTAAAAATGTTTTACTGTTAGAAGCAGGTGCATGGTAACCACAGGATAAGGTTATGTAACATGAAACATGTAATGTCAGTGTCAAATTTTACAAATTGGAAACATTCGAAGAAGACAAATTGTAATTGGCGAGAATTGCTTGTGGAATACGTGCTTACATACACTCATTAAGCTACGAGAAGATAACACTGCACTGGAACATAGAACTGAAGAATAAGCGTACTATTGTATCTAATTTAGTAACTGTTTGAAATGCATCATTTACAAGTATCTGGTATGTGTACGAAATGGTACAACAGCGAGATGTGGAAGGCGTGATATCGCAGTGGTAACGCGTTCGCTTCAGGTGCGAACGGCCCTGAATTTTCGAACCCCGATGGAGACTTTATGATTGTGCCATTAAGCAAGGTATTTAAATTTTACATTAGCACTTCTCTCTCTCTTCCTCGTGGCGATGGATTCCATCAGGAATGAGGTCTCGAGAGTGATTAATATAAGTTGTAAGAACTTGTTTCGCAATCGAGCTCAAATAAATTTGTATAGATTTTACGAAATATAGAAATAACTACATGGCATTGATAAGGTCTAAATTATGACTTTGAAAGCCGGGATATTTAGATAAATAGTGTCTAGGCCTGATGCAACACTCAACTAACAATATGTACTTGCTCCCTCTTTGGTACCGTCGCTCGATAGTCTCTATATTCACCACTTAATTAAATAAAGCATACGCCAGGTCCGTTTCATTCATTCACCAGTGCATGCAGATCATTTTCCCGTTCCTTTTAATGTTTACAAAAATGAATCCTCGAGTTTCAGACACGAGATTTACAATGCTTCTCCTTAGGGCACTTGCTATATTGTAATATACTGTACATCAAAGACATACCGCTAACTACGAGTGTATGCTTCAGATTTGTGAATACTGTATGCAAATACACTGAAGAGGTTTCAAATTACAACTTCAACTGTTGGAGTGGGGCCGGGTAACGAAATCATGCAGCTTTCGATAGTGTTACATCTACTCATTGTAAGATATCGAGTGATATCGAGAGTGATATCGAGTGATATCGAGAATGATATCGAGTGATATCGATAGTGGTATCGAGTGATATCGAGTGATATCGATAGTGATATCGAGTGATATCGAGAGTGATATCGAGTGATATAGGGTGTGTTATCGATTGATATCGAGTGCTATCGAGAATAATATCGAGTGATATCGAGAGTGATATCGAGTGATATCGAGAGTGATATCGAGTGACTCAACCAGTACATGATATTATTAGTATATCCAAATTTATTTGAGTTCTCGATTCCGAACCAAATTCATACAACTTATATTAATCACTCTCAAGACCTCATTCCTGGTGGAATCCATCGCCACGAGAGAGATAGAAGAGGCAACGTGGAATTTAAATGCATTGCCCAAGAGCACGCTGGAACGGCTTCAGTGGGGCTCTAGTTCCGGGTCCTTGGCACAACCACACACGGGAATTGATGACATATTCCTGTGTTCAGCGGGTTATGTGTTACGTGTATACAGTCAAATCTGTCTTAAGCAGCCATCCAAGGGAATCACATAAAGTGACTGCTTAGCACAGGTGACTGCTTAATAGAGGTCATATGTATAATAAAACAACAGTCATTGGGAATATGTAAACTGGCTGCTTAATACAGTTTAGCTGCTTAATAAAGGTGACCACTAATACAGTTTGACTGTATATATGTAACCGCCAGTCCACCACCTCATCTATCCAATTTACTGTCTCAGTCAGCCCCCCAGACACCCACCCGTCCGTTTCTCCGTGTTCTGTTTACCATGTTACTCCCACCACTTTTCATTTTGGTCGTCTTTGCCAAATACATGCAACGAGGTGCACCCGTGATTCCAATCAAAAGAATCTGACATTGTAATAAATCTTCAAGTTGCACCATTTTGCTTCGAATGGTTTTCAGAAAGTACATAGTAGAACATAACAACATAAATCAGGAAATTTCATTCTTGGTAAATGTTCTGTGAAATTGAGGCCCGCCTTATGTTGTTTATGACTTATTGAGCAACTTAAGTGCCGTACATGTGTGAAAGATATTAGTCGATATAGTAAAATAGAAAAGGAATGATTATAAATTATTATAACTAAGTGTGTGTTTACGTTTATTTATCGTCGCTACCGATTGCCCATATGAGCGACGCCTCCTGAAGAGATTAGTCATTTTAGATTTGGGAGGATAGTGCAATGATACAGGCAGAGTCTCCTCTGGTTCATTTATGTGCACGGTGTAAAGCACCAACTAGAGACCTCGGTTCAAAGTCCCATCTGAAAGACTGTTAATTGTATTAGGGTCAGACGGTGGATCGAACCTGCGATCCCTGGATTACCAGTCCAGAGTGTTACCACTGGACAACAGATCCGTCTTATAAATAAAAGTACGTGAAAGGTAGATTTATATTGTTGTGGACAATGTAGTTGAATTGGAGCACAACATAGTGTGCGTACTGTGATCACTAGCCTGGTCAGTCAAATAAATATATTTTACACCGAGACTATTAATTGGGCCGTATTGAGCTTCTGCTCATATCAATGTCATTTTGCCAGAAGTTAAAAAGTGAAAAATCGACAGACTGGAACCAAGGCTATGTGACCGCCTTCGTGGTCGGGTCGTTACGATTTCTGACTTGTATACCAATGTAACCTATCATCAATGATGGACACGTGTCTCTTTAATATGAAAATGTCCTCAGTTTCTTATGGAGGTTTGTGCACCAAGTACTGGTTAACCACTGGAGCCTGCCCAGGAAAGGTGTTGTTAGGTAAACTGTCCGTCGCTCAAATGGGCAACCGGTAGCGACGTTAAATAAACTTAAATTAATATACATATAAACAACCAACATTAGAACCATCAAATATAGAACTATATATACCTTAAAAACTGGCAATTTTTTTTATAGAAGAAGACCTTCAACAAAAGATACACTTCCTTCCATAGTTAACCCCTAAACCCCCACAAGAACCTCAGAAACCTGCAATTTCGATTAGACCTATCTGTTTGCTGCAGAGACTAGAGTTTAGATTGATACTGGTTCATATTTATATAATATCTCCGTACCTCTAATTCTGGCATGTGCTAAACACATTAAACACAGGCAATCATTGAAGCAGCCCAAAAAGCGAATAAATCGCAACATGCTTGCCTTTGTAGTGCCGTAATAATAGGTTTTACCCATGAAATAAAATCAAAAAAATCAGGGAAAGGATTTGGAAATTAGAATGAATGTCCTCTCAGACATGCACTTGAGGATAATACAAAGTCTCTACTGACGGTGCACATTTCGATCAGCATATCCCATGTATTCCTGTAAACGTATTCCAGTGTCTATGTTGGTATATCAGTTGCAGTCGTGATAGCGCATTCGCTTCAGGTGCGAACGGCTCGGGGTTTGATCCCCGATGGAGCCGCTACGATTGTGCCCTTAGGCAAGGCATATATATTTCCACATTGTCGCGTTTCTCTCCCTCGTGGCGATGGATTACATAGGGAATGATGTCTCGAGAGTGATTAATATAAGTTGAAAGAACTTGTTTCGCAATAATAAATTTGTATATACTAATAATATCCTTTACTGGGATAGTCACTCGGGGCATTCGTGTGGGTCGAAAGAAAACCCACCTGTTCGATCTGGCGACCACGTACCATCCATCTCACATACTTCACGGTCCGAGGATCGAACCCGGGTTGCATTGGTGAGAAGCGAGCGCGCTAACCACTGCGCTAACCCTAATTATTAGTCCTTGGCGATGATTCTTCGGTTCAGGCTTGTAACAATATCATGTAGTGAAATGCTCCAATATCTTTGCTACCCACACACTGTTTCTTTTTGTTTTAGTAATAATAATAATAATAATTATTATTATTATTATTATTATTATATATGTAATAATAATAAGAAGAAGAAGAAGAAAAATAAATACATAATAAAAATAATAATTATTATTATTATTATTAATAAATAATAATAAATAATAATAATTAAGAATAATTAAATAATACTAATTAATAATAATAATGAAGACTTTCTTTAACGAGGAAACTTATTTGACAATGTCAATCTTCCATATAAGGCCCTCAAGACAAAAACAAGTATATACAGCATACATATATATACATAAAATTAAACATGCTACATGTACATGATGCCATTGGAATTCTAGTCATATCATAGTGTTTTGTTCTGTGGCATCATGTGGTTTATTTATACAAATTTATTTTAGCTCGATTGCGAAACAAGTTATTTCAACTTATATAAATCACTCTCGAGACCTCATTCCTGATGGAATCCATCGCCACGAGGGAGAGAGAGAGAGAGGAGGCAATGTGGAATTTAAATGCCTTGCCTAAGGGCACAATCGTAACGGCTTCAGTGGGGCTCGAACTCCGGACCTTTCGCACCTGAAGCGAACGCGCATCCACTGCGCTATCACGACTTCCACAAATGTGGTTGCTTTTGACCAATGACGTTACGGGAAAGCCGTAGAAACACGACAGGCAACAGCTATCCATAAATGATTAAATGAGACAAACGGATCTGTAGTCCAGTGGTAACACGCTAGACTGGTAATCCAGGGATCGCAGGTACGATCCCCCGTCTGACCCTAATAAAATTAACAGTCTTTCAGATGGGACTTTAAACCGATGTCTCGTGTCGGTGCTGTACACCGTACACCGGATTCGAACCTATTCAGCGATGAGGGGTACGTGATTTGTAATAAATGACTGTACCCACTCGATAGTGGACCCTTCAAGATATATCATTAATTGTGTTGCTTTCGTTTTTGCCATGAGTAATGTTGCTCCGTTGGCATGTGTCGTGTTGTCCTGATTTTAAGTTCGATTTTCTATGCTCAGTAGCCAAGTGGTTCAATGTTCTAAGCACTAATGGTTGAAGCGTTTCCGGTTATATCTATGGTTTTATATGTGTAACGTACTTAATATACCCGGGCAAAATATTTCTTTTGTATACGTGAAGCCATTAACAAGCAATATATTATATACATTACCCCGTCATAACACTTACAGATGTCAGCAACCTGTATATTTATTGCAATGTTCAAGTATTCCATTGAATATAACATACACAAAACCAGTGTAAATAAGCTAGTAAGTTAAGCTACTTGTTGTTTTTTCGCTGTTTGTATAATACTCTGATTTCCATTCTTCCCTCATATTAATTCATTTAGTCATTTTGCTCTTATTTTGTTTAGTGTGCGCGGGCGTATATGTATGGGTGTGTGTTGGAGAGGGGTGTGAGGAGTAGGTATTATGCTGTTCTTGTGTATGATCTTCTTATTAGCAATAGGGGCAACGTTGGAGCCGTTACGATTGTGCCCTTAGACAAGGCATTTGAATTCCACGTTGCCTCTTCTCTCTCCCGCATGGTGATGGATTCCATCAGGAATGATGTCACAAGAGTGATTAATATTAGTTGCAAGAACTTGTTTCGCAATGGAGTTAAAATAAATCTGTATAAACTATTAGCAATACCTGCTTCCAACCAACATATCAAACTGCACAGAGATGATGTTCGTTCTATTGGTTTTGGGGGGGCACGGTTGAAAGGCGTACGAACAGCTTATGTCATATGGCGAATCTACATATATTGTTTGTGGACACCGGGTGCCCGTATTAGCAGTGTATTAGTCACAGAAGAACTTCCGCGTAGAACCACAAACATTCCACAAGACAGCTGGATAGCTATCTCATTAGAAATAATTCTACAGTCCATGTGGGCTTCGAACATGCATTGGTGAGGGGCAAGTGATTTGATGTCAACGAGCATTGACCACCTGGTCACTGAGGCCAATACCGTTGATAATGTTGTTATAGAACAGAATATATCGTCTGTTTATATACACAGTGCATAGAATTACAAACGCGCTGATTTTGACAAATTTACTGAATTAATATCATCCCCCTGATTGGTATACAATTAATCGGACAAGTAGTTCTATAGACACAGATGGATCTGTAGTCCAGTGGTTACACGCTGGACTGGTTATCCAGGGATCGCAGGTTCCATCCCCCGTCTGACCCTAATAAATTTAACAGTCTTTCAGATGGGACATTAAACCGAGGTCTGGTGTCAGTACTGTACACCGTGCATGTAACAGAACCAGAGGAGATTCTGGAATGGGTCTCTGTCTGTATCATTGCACTATCCTCCACAAATCTCAGACCTCATTCCTGGTGGAATCCATCGCCACGAGGGAGAGAAAAGAAGCAACGTGGAATTTAAATGCCTTGCCTAAGGGCACACTCGTAACGGCTCCAGCGGGGCTCGAACTCCGGATCGTTCGCAGAAATTTATTTGATCTCCTGCAGGAATGTTTCAATGAAACTATGTTGCAATTACATATCTAATTAATACACCCTGACACTAGTCTGAAACTCGTCTAACTTCGCACCAAAGAGATCGACTAAAACGAAAAATGTGCTGAAGGTAAAATAAAAGATTGGGTAAAAGACTATGCATTTGCAAAATAAAGCCAACGATCTGCAATTGCAGGAGAAACCAGTATTAATTCAGTAGTCATAAAACTACTCTACGTGATGCTAAATTAAATACTCCTAAACTTTATTGGAACACTGATGATGAAATGCTCGCAACTGAAATTGGAAACAATTAAGAGACGAAGACATCCGATCGTGAAAATGTCAATGATCTGAACGATTAGTACGGAATTATTTCTAATATTGGCACTACAAATATTCCAAACATTACCCTAAGGTACCACTGCGCTATCACGACTTATAATAACTATCATAACACTAATGCAATTTAACATGAACTCAGTATTATCGTACATGAAAGAACTGATATACGAGCAGCTCAATCAGCTCTGATCACATACATACAAAGCCTATGTGTGTTTTACGCTAAATTATCGTCGCTACTGGTTGCCCATATGAGCGACGCCTCCTGAAGAGATTAGTCATTTTTAGAGTTTTTTGGAGGGATAGTGCGATGATACAGAGACCCATTCCAGAGTCTCAAATGGTTCTTTTACATGCACGATGTACAGCACCAACGCGAAACCTCGGTTTAATATTCGGTCTGAAGACTGTTACTTTTATTAGTGTCAGACGGGGGATCGAACCTGCGGTCCCTGGAATATCAGTCGAACGTGTTGAGCACTGGATTACAGATCCGTCTGTTATATAAGCCTCTGTCCCCATTGATTGTTTAAAGGAACTAAGTTTGCTATGTTCAACTCAACTCAATTTGTGTATTGCATAAGGCACATACAGTCTACGAGCAAAGCGTTATTATACATAGATATATGCATACATGCATAATAAAAACATGCACTTTTACAGAGAAGTTATTCAAGTGTAAATGGAATAGAAACTAAACGTATTATGTTTGTTGTGTTCGCTTTCTGTCTGCTGAATAAATAAATGTTGCTAAGTTGACCAATGACTTTTCCGATGTTTAGTTTATACAAATTTATTTTTTAGCTCAATTGCGAAAGTCCTATAACTTATATTAATCACTCTCGAGACCTCATTCCTGGTGGAATCCATCGCAACGAGACAGAGAGAATAGGCAACGTGAAATTTAAATGCCTTGCCTAAGGGCACAATCGTAACGGCTCCAGCGGGGCTCGAACTCCATGCATTTCGCTCCTGAAGCGAACACACTACCACGACTTCCACTTTCTGATGTTTGATTCGTTTCTGCTGTGTAACATTTTATTTATTGTTGGCCATTTCGCCAAAATAAAAGGTTTGAAATATTGTGATCTTAACTGTCTGTACTTGGGACAAACTAAAATAAAATGATATTCAGCTTCTACTTGGTTCATATTACAATAATATACATTTCCTATTGTTTCTATTTATATTTAAATATCCTGTTTCTATGGCTAATTTGTACTGAGTCTAGTTAGTGCATATCTATGTTTAATTTCAGCTATGTTCGAATCCAAATGTGTACTTAATTGAACCATGGTTTAATAATGTCCGGGTGTTGCTGATACTATATACAAGCTCATCTCCATCGTATTTAATAGCTCATTAACTACCGGTAACTTTCCTCGTTCCTGAATAGTTACCAGCGTGATGCCAATCTTTACAACAAGGTGATAAGACCGTCCCGAGTATCTACAGACCGCTCTCACTAACAAGCTGCGCGTGGAAAGTAAGGAAATGAATACTGTTCAAACAACTTCAATAGGCCGAAACAATCAGGATTCCTTCCAGGACAATGAACTGCCTATCACTATAGATATATAGCACCAAATCGCAGGAGATTATGATTATGTAGAGGTACGGACTTAGTTACCAGTGTGGAGGTTATATATAAGCGGTCTGGCTAGCTCAGTTGGTAGGGCGTTCGCACTGTAAACGAAAGCTCCCGGGTTCGAGTCTCGTGTTGACTGCAAATCTCTCTCCGCAATGGTAACTAGGTCCATACCGCGACAAATACAAATGGACAACATGTAAGGTATACTGCAATATTTAAGGTATTTAATCGTGAGTAGCAGCCATGCTTTCCGTTCAAATTAATACCTTTTCTAATCGTAATCAAAATATAGGTTCATACCGCGATAAATACAAATGGACAACATGTAAGGTATACTGCAATATTTAAGGTATTTAATCGTGAGTAGCAGCCATGCTTTCCGTTCAAATTAATACCTTTTCTAATCGTAATCAAAACGTAGGTTCATACTGTTCTGGAAATAAACCATTATCAACAGGTGTTCAGCAAAGCTCAGTTTTAGAATTATCATTATTGTTCGTTTATGTATTTTAGGCGTAGCACATTTGCTCACTGATCTGGCAATGTCGTCCTGAGATCAAATGTATGCGGACACGATCATTGGAACGTGATCTTAATAATATTTGTAATTGGTCTCACCAATAGTTTTGGCTTCAGTCATATTGAAGCATGCACTAGTATTACACACTGATAACAGTAGATATGACCTAAATGGGAGACATCGGTCAGTTACTGCCCCTGAATACTCCCGAAAAGTAGATAGGTCCTATTAAGTGTTTTCCTCTGTTTGTATCGTTGTTTCCTTTGCACAACATGCTAGCAATTTAATTCCACTATCGCTTTATATGATTATTAAATTACTATATCTCGACAGATCTCCTACAGCGTATGCAATGGGTACTTATTTGTAAAACAATGCCATCAGTTAATTAACACGATTTTGATAAAATCACAATTATCATATCGCAACATCTGGATTAGGAACAACAGTAAAAACAAAGGATTCTAACGGAAAGGATCTATTCACATTTTGGAATAAATCAGACTTTCTACCAAGGGATGTAATAGAACATCAGAGGTGTTTCTCATTGAACAATCATAAACATCTCGAAGTAACCAACAGTGAAAACGGAAAACTGTACGTGAAAACGGAAATTGCCGAGAACATGTAAATAATAATTATTATGCAAAACGTATCCAAGGTAACGCCGTATCAATGAGAACACATACGTTTAAGTCTAAACGTGAAACCCTTTATCAAATACATGTGCACATATTTTACAAGGTGTCAATCTTGGACAGTGTATCTTTAATCAGGACCGGGTGCACATAGCACTCAAAGGAGTCGATTGAAAGGTTACAATATGACTACGGTTGCGTGGTAACGGATCTTACTTGATATTGTCAATTGCTTGCCTTAATAAAATTTCATATCTAGAATCCAATTACAAACTATACTGAACACGAAGGTCAAGCGTACTTTTAAATCGCCCGATGTTCCCAAAATTGTGTTGATAGAACACAGAACGTACTCGGTAATGCAGGCGTGATTAGGCAGCAATTGTTGTAATTTGAATGATGTTGAATCAATTGAAAGAACATTATGAATCACCGACGGATCTGTAGTCCAGTGGTAACACGCTGGACTGGTAATACAGGGATCGCAGGTTCGATCCCCATTCTGACCCTAATAAAATTAACAGTCTTTCAGATGGGACTTTAAACCTAGGTCTCGTGTCGGTGCTGTACACCGTGCACGTAAAAGAACCAGAGGTGACTCTGGAATGGGTCTCTGTCTGTATCATTGCACATCTAAAATGACTAATCTCTTCAGGAGGCGTCGCTCATATGGGCAACCGGTAGCGACGATAAATAAACGTAAAACACAAACATAAATGATGAATGCAACTGTGGTTCCGAAATGGAAAATACTGAGCACTATTTCTTTTATTGTAGAAGTTATAGCACCAAATGAACACACTTCCTTAATGCGACCAGATATGTATCACCTTCTACGCATATATACAGTGCTGCTAAATAGAAGCGCGAGATTTACAGATATACAGAGGAATGCAACAGCTTCATATTTTTCGAAGTGCATAAAGGTATTACAAATTGTGTGGTTTATTTTACTGTTGACGGGTATCTCAATGGACACACGGAATTGCACAGTTGTCGAAATGTTCTCTGCATTCATTACTACGCATTATCATGGTAATATTTCAATAAAGCATGATCAGTGGTTAGCGCGCTCACTTCTCACGAATGCAACCCGGGTTCGATCCTCGGACCGGGAAGTATGTGAGATGGTACAGTGGTCGCCAGATCGGACAGGTGGCTTTTCTCCGGGTATTTTCGACGCCCAAATATGTTTAAATTGAAGAAATTAATTTGCACCAAAAATAGTTCAGAATTTCAGAAATTATGTAAGTTTATTATGATAATAATGTTACATACAAGAATGTAACAGGTATACTCTTTTTCCAAATTTGTGATATTTGTGTCTATAGCTAAAACTACTATTGGAAATATTTATTCACTTTGACAATTGACATATTCTGTTTTGTGCTTTTGTTTTGTAGCCTCGTTTGTATGTCTTGTTTATCGTAAATACCTCATATCTGCATGTTCTGTACATGTATTGAGTGAAATAAAAGAGATATTCTGTTCTGTTCATCCGCGCCAACGAGAGTGATTGTTGTTAAAACTTGCTTCGCAATCGTTGTAAAATAAATAAAGTTTAAACTGAATCATGATCAATATTTAAACTTTGAATATATAATTCCTAGAAAACATACATCCTTCAATATAATCATATCCCACTTTGACAGACATCTGCAGATTATTACTACAGCTACTCATAAAACGTTTTATTCCTGTTTCCTGATTATATTTCTTTATAAGGCGATGTTCATTAAAGCTATTTGTTTGATCAGTGTTTAACTATATACCACAATAGAGTTTATTTCGTCAAATTGTGTGTGTTTGACCCAGGTCATGCCTTAAAGGTCAGGATTAACAGCCCCTTTATACACGTTAAAAAGACATAAAACATTCGGACATCCAAATCATCAGGGTCATTAAACCCAAATAACAGCTTTCCCACAATGTGTCGAATTTTATTGCAGCTATTAATTGCTCGGCTTCCCCACTCGATGGACTGCGCATGCGCACTGTGTCAATAAAGGTTATTTCGTAATTGTGCATGACGCTTTCGGCTATAGCCACAGGGTATATTGTATTGATGGTTACCAGTCGTATAGTAATAAAGCTATCTAATTTGTAACGTGCATCTGTTCTGAATAATTAACTAATTGTTCCTAGTGCAATTGTTTCCCTGAAGTTTATTACTATTTGAATGAGATGCATCGTCACAAATACAAACGACAATGGGACACATTAGTCAGTTACTGCCCTTGAATACTACTAAAAGTATATTGGTCCTCTTAATTGATTTCCTCTGTTTTTATCGTTGTTACCTTTGGTTTAAACAGTATTTATTCCAATAAATTTACGTGTATAACACAAAAAATGTTACAAATTACATAAATTGTGAATGGTTTGGATTGGAAAACAAGTTTTCAGAAAACTTATAGTAATTCCTCTCCAATGGGAATGTACATACCAAATATTTGCAACGTATTCGTTAGGTATAAAGAATAATACGTTGTTTCCTTTGTACCACATGTTTTCCATTTGTATCTGTATTCTCGTCTTATAATTATGATATTATTAATTCTCGACATATATCCTTTAGCATATCCAATGGATACCTTATTGTAAAAATTGGTTCAATTAATTGACATGATTTTGATAAAATTACATTTATCCTAACGCAATATCCGGTTAGACGATAACAGTAAAAACAAAGGATTCCAACTAAAAGGACCAATGTACATTTCGGGATAAATCTGACCTTATAAGTCAAGGGAGGTAATAGAAAAACCAGTAATGTATCTCATTGTTCGCTCTTCAGAAGTTTGTAATGTAAAGTGAGGATAAAGTAGTATTTGTAAGCTTGTGAAATTCAAATATACAAACGGGGATATATGTCGTGTCGGCCATTTTCTCCATAATGATTTGATCAATATCTGGCTCTTATCAGAAGTTCATAATTATTTTTGGATGTCTGGATATTAAATATACAAATTGAAATATAATTATTACTAAATATTCCTTATTGGTTTGCTTTCACCCATTAAATACGGTCGTCTGACCCATTTCAAATTATTCACCTTTTGTTTTATACCCTCGATCAACTTCATGCCGTTGCAAAAAAGTGCTGATGTGAGAGATTTCTTCACGTTTTGATAGCATGATTTAGAGCCCACTAATACGTCAACACCGCTTAAACAGGGTGCTAATTCACTCTCAGACGCTCTCCAATTATCTGGCGAAGTCTTAAATGTCTTCTATTCATACGTCTACCATGATAATTGTTCCACATTCTATACCAGCAGTTGTAACGCCTCATTCCGGTGTTTTCAGACTGACACCCGAACTACCGAATGATAAATCTGCGAAGCAGCCAGATAAATCGGAAGAGGCAATAGTAGATAAAATGAACCGAATGGTCGTAAACTGAAGCAAATGATTGCGGATAAGCCGCCGTTGCAAGTGATATATGGGAAACTTAGTCGACTCACAGCTGTTCAATACAAAAAGCCAAACAGGTTCATCAGCAAACTCTTTCTAGTCTAGCATGTGTTCAAGAGAATGCAACAATTCGCTTATTGCTATAACGTACAACATATGGAATATAAAGAGGCTATGAATATAATTACAATGCGATGTATTACACGAAGCACGAGTGCACTTTATGGACGTGTTCATAGAATTCCTCATAAAATATCAGGATACTCATTTACACTGCATAGGGTAGATACATACTGTATGTCAATATCCATATACCACGTGCGGTTTCAGGACATCAGGGCCCGAGGTTATAAAACTTTTCTCAGATCTCAAACTCGAGATCAAGAAATTTGATTGGTTATTTGCTCTTGGCTAAACCAATCAGAAGCTCAAGACTGAGTTTGTGTATTTTTACGTTTATTTATCGTCGCTACCGGTTGCCCATATGAGCGACGCCTCCTGAAGAGATTAGTCATTTTAGATTGTTGGAGGATAGTGTAATGATACAGACAGAGACCCATTCCAGAGTCTGCTCTGGTTCCTTTACGTAGACGGTTTACAGCACCGACACGAGACCTCGGTTTAACGTCCCATCTGAAAGACTGTTAATTTTATTAGGGTCAGACGGGGAATGGAACCTGCGATCCCTGGATTACCAGTCCAATGTGTTACCACTGGACTACAGATCCGTCTCTAAGAGACTGAGTCTGGAGATTATAAAACTGTTCTCAAATTACAAAATCAGTCTCAAGCTTCTGACTGGTTGAGCCAAGAGCAAATCTCAGAATCAACCAATCAAATGTCTTGAGCTCGAGTTTGAGATCTGATAAAGATTTTTATAACCTCTGAGCGAGTACATTTTAATTTAAGCATAGGACACCTGTCGTTTCGCTACACAGTAGCAATAGAATATATGTACTTATTAATAATAATAATAAAGACTTTATTGTGTGAGAGAACCCATTTAGCAAACGTGAATCTACCATGAGGACCTCAACATACATACAAATGAAATGCAATCAAAAGATAGGAATATAAGCGAAAACACCACATTGAAATTATGTAGTAATGTTAAAGCTGAAAATTAGAGAAACTATATATAATATGTTATGGAAAATGATGATATATGGATTTGTCTAATAGAGTAGAATATGTGGTTTTAGTACATGTATATACATGCAGCAGGTGCTTACATAGCTACTATATTTTACAATTACTTAACCCATTCACATTCTATAATTCAATATCGTTACGTTAGGCATGCTTGAAATTCGAGATTCGTTAATATTTAGATAAGGTAAACAAATCGCGATAGCGCAGTGGTAGTGCATTAGCTTCATGTACGAGAGGCCCGAAGTTCGGTTAGGCATGACATTTAAATTCCACATTGCCTCTTCTCTCTCCCTCGTGGCGATGTATTCCATCGGGAATGCGGTCTCGAGAGTGATCAATATAAGTTGTAAGAAGTTGTTTCGCAATCGAACTAAAACATTTGTATATACTGATGCAAACAAAGCCCACATCAATTTGCATTATCAATGGAGGAAAGTTGCTTTCCAGTATGGCCTATGGAAGAACTCACAAAATGCTCACAGAATGTTATGAAGTGGCTTTGTACTATTGCACATGCATAGAGCAACTTACAATATACTCAGAAATGTTTGTGTTTTACGTTTATTTATCGTCGCTACCGGTTGCCCACATGAGCGACGCCTCCTGAAGAGATTAGTTATTTTAGATTTGTGTAGGATAGTGTAATGATACAGACAGAGACGCATTACAGAGTCTGCTCTGGTTCCTTTACGTACACGGTGTAAAGCACCGACACGAGACCTCGGTTTAACGTCCCGTCTGAAAGACTGTTAATTTTATTAGGTTCAGACGGGGGATCGAACCTGTGATCTCTCGATAACCAGTCTAGCTAGTTACCACTGGACTACATATCCGTATGTAACTCAGAAATGGGCGTGAAGTCCCATTATATATATACATGTACTGACATCATAAATATGCATGAGTGAAGAAAATAATCCTTCACACATTGTGCTAATTTATCCAATATCTCGCACATTTTGATACCAAGTTTGCTTATAATAATTATATATTTCTAAAATGATATCAGTTTTACCTCTAAGGGACGAGCACCGTTTCGTTTTGGTGTCAGTATATTAAGGCTTGTGAAGGAACTCACAAAATGGCGTCGATGGAATCCTTACACACACACAATTACATAGGTATATGTAAACAAAAGTAGTTCAGGACGATCGTAAGACTAGCTCACGCTGACAGCTCCCCTGTCTCTGTCTGTGTCAGATACAATGTTGTTATCGTACAAATAGATATTCGACAACTAGCATTAACGGTTGGAAACATCAGATATATATCAAATATTGTAAAACAATCTGTTTTGGCAACCTGTTTTATCTTTATGGACGAGTTTTTAAAAACAGAAAGATAAGTGGTAAGCAATACAAAGACATCGCGAATACAATAACTACAGTATATAGAAGTCATCTGTTGGTCTCAATGTTGGTCTCAATCAATGTTTATTGAATGAAGAAAGTGCATGGTAGATATATGCACATTGTTAAGAAATATGCATGTTTTTTAAAATAATAATTACGGTCTTATTCTAATGTTGGCAGCATACGGTATTGCCCAAACTATTTGTATTATCGTGTTATTAATGTATTTGTATTATCGTGTTATGAATTTATTTGTATTATCGTGTTATGAATGTATTTGTATTATCGTGTTATGAATGTATTTGTATTATCGTGTTATGAATGTATTTGTATTATCGTGTTATGAATGTATTTGTATTATCGTGTTATGAATGTATATGTATTATCGTGTTATGAATGTACATGTATTTGTATTATCGTGTTATGAATGTATTTGTATTATCGTGTTATAAATATATATGTATTATCATGTTATGAATGTACATGTATTTGTATTATCGCGTTATGAATGTATTTGTATTATTGTGTTATGAATGTACATGTATTATCGTGTTATGCATGTATTTGTATTATCGTGTTATGGATGTATTTGTATTATCGCGTTATGAATGTATTTGTATTATCGCGTTATGAATGTATTTGTATTATCGTGTTATGAATGTATTTGTATTATCGTGTTTTGAATGTATTTGTATTATCGTGTTAATGAATGTATTTGTATTATCGTGTTATGAATGTACATGTATTATCGTGTTATAAATGTATATGTATTATCGTGTTATGAATGTACATGTATTATCGTGTTATGAATGTGTTTGTATTATCGTGTTATGAATGTATTTGTATTATCGTGTCATGAATGTACATGTACTATCGTGTTATGAATGTATTTGTATTATCGTGTTATGAATGTATTATCGTGTTATGAATGTATTTGTATTATCGTGTTATGAATGTATTTGTATTATCGTGTTATGAATGTATTTGTATTATCGTGCTATGGATGTATTATTCTCATGGTTTGGATATAGTGTTTATTTTAGATATTAGTTAGCTTCTATCTGAAGCAAAACACGTCACTCTATACTCTCAGGTCAGTTCACCACAACAGTAATTGTTCTGTTAGCGTGTTTTCAAGGTTTGGTGTCGCAGTAACACCTTAGGTCATATGTCGACTCTCTAGATAGCCATTCTTTGTGGAGGAATACCCCGTATGCCCTTACGAGCAGTATGTCAGGAACAGACGGAACACCTGGTGAAATCATCAACCGTCCATAAGCAAGCTGGATAGTTTTCTCACATGAAAACATTTGACACCGCAGTGGGATTCAAACATACAGCGTTCGAGTGTGACGTGATTTGAGAACAACGACCGTAACAACCCGGCAACTGAGACCCCCTCAACAGTTATTGGCTTCCCGGTGATGTCAGCGGGATGGTCCGTAGTTAATGTTGCCAGAACTTGTGGCCCGACCCGTTTGCATTTATTGAAATTGTTTTGTCTTGTATTATTTATATGTAAAATGCACCGAGCAATGAATGATTAAACTAACTAATTGTCTTTAAAGGTTTACAGAATAGAATTGCCTCAACCCCGCCCGCTTGAGAGTCAGTTACTTCTGTAAGACGCGGATTAATATCTAATTCATGACGTTGACGTATTAACGGCGAAGTTGGCGTTCGAATTGTTGATTAGAGGTGACGGCATCATTGTATTGACGTCAGTAACAGTGAATTATCAACATGGTAATATGAAATAGGCACTACCTAATTACGGGGAAAGCCAATAACGGATTGAGGTCAAAATCAATTACTGAAATAGATATCACACAAGGAATACGACTACATCACCGCGATACCAGCGATGGGTTTCACATCTAATGGGGATTACGGTGATATTTGTTTGTTTCAGTGTATGATCGAATTATATTTCACCGAATGAACATTGCAAGCATTATATAACGAGTGGTGGTGGCCAATATAGCTTTCTGTGTTCATAAATAAACTAGTATTCGATCATTCACTAAAGAAAAACAAAGGATGGACAGTGTTTTATGATTGAAATCGATGCAACCGTGCGCTAAATGGCGGTAGAACATCATGTTAAAACTACCAAAAAATGACATCATATAGACGTCACAAATTACGTCGCTGACAGCTTGAGTCCGAAAACGTTCGCGTTGACATTTCAACATGCAGCAGCTAGGTACCATACGTGCATGACGGTGAGAACTAAAAGTGTGCTATTCCAGTAATATTATTTAATTAGGAAGAACATTATATGTTTATTTAGAGTATTAACGTAAAGTATTTGTTTATAATAGTGTCACCCCTATTGAAAGCGCCAGCCATTACTGACTTATGAGACTCACTTGTTATGAACATCAGTACTTCGCGAATCCTATCCATGAAGGCTAGGCGACAGGCTGATAGGCAATCGGTAACCATTATTTAACTAGCTGGCGGCTCACAAACCAGCCATGTCAGAACGAAACACTGACGAGGTTCGAACTTTAGACGGCGGCGGCGCCTTAACCACTAGACCACGGAGACGGTTAGTAATAACAAGTATGCCCATATCTGAGAGAGAAACATTTACATGTTTTGCATAATATATAACAACGAATTAGAGGTATTGGGCTTGTATATAACCCGGATAACGTAACGTATACCTAACCCGGATTTATACTGAAGGTACAGAAGGTATCTCCTAATACGATTAACTCAAGTAACTAAATAACATTTTATTATGGAACTATATCAATCAAGGGCAGAGTGCAAACATGGGAACTGCTGCCAATAAAATAAGTTTTGAAAGCAATAAACAAAGTAACTTATCAAACCCGTTCAGTAAGCGTTACTGTAGACGCATTGCCCATGCGCCATGGAATGCAGTATAACAGTTACAAAAAAATAAACAGTGTTAAAGATGAAGAATGCCATTGTAAGTCATCTGATTTATACCATGGATAGATAATCAGTAATCAAACAAGCATAAAGACATCTTATTTATGTTATTCTTCCCAGTGAATGACATAGTTGTCTCAATATGTTGAAAAATGGGAATATAGTTTCAGTTTTACATTTTGGGTTCCTGGCCGTTGTCATTCTTCCATGCATATATTTTATAGCATCCTGAAGAAAAATATTCCAAAACAAAAGAAAACAAAAATGTGCTCGTTTTAGTGTATGAGTGTAGCGCAGCTAAAAGTCATAAACTCCGCTAAACGTCATACGACCGCTAAACGTCATTAACAATTCCGCTATACGTCATAAGACCGCTAAGCGTCATTAACAATTCCGCTATACGTCATAAGACCGCTAAACGTCATAAACAATTCCGCTATACGTCATAAGACCGTTAAACGTCATTAACAATTCCGCTAAGCGTCATAAGACCGCTAAACGTCATTAACAATTCCGCTAAACGTCATAAGACCGCTAAACGTCATTAACAATTCCGCTAAACGTCATAAGACCGCTAAACGTCATAAACAATTCCGCTATACGTCATAAGACCGCTAAACGTCATTAACAATTCCGCTATACGCCATAAGACCGCTAAACGTCTTAACAAGTCGCTATACGCCATAGACCGCTAAACGTCATTAACAAGTCCGCTATACGCCATAAGACCGCTAAGCGTCATTAACAAGTCCGCTATACGCCATAAGACCGCTAAACGTCATAAACAATTCCGCTATACGTCATAAGACCGCTAAACGTCATTAACAATTCCGCTATACGCCATAAGACCGCTAAACGTCATTAACAAGTCCGCTATACGCCATAAGACCGCTAAACGTCATTAACAAGTCCGCTATACGCCATAAGACCGCTAAGCGTCATTAACAAGTCCGCTATACGCCATAAGACCGCTAAACGTCATTAACAATTCCGCTATACGTCATAAGTTCGTTAAAAAAAATAGTTGACGTATTGTGTGTGTTTTTTTACGTTTAGCGAATTTATGACGTTTAACGGAGCTACATATGATCGAATGAGTTGGCCCAACTCGTTATTGGAGTGTTCAATTAGTGAAGTTTAATTCGTTAAATAATTAAATCGAACAAATACACTCTATATATCCTTAATAGTGAAGAACAAGATATATACTCTAAAAGTAATTAACTTAAGTATTCACGTACTTCCGTGACAGAGTGGTTACGGTCGTTGACTTCAAATCACTTGCACCACAACGATGTAGGTTCGAATCCAAATGTGGATGCCGAATTCATTCAAGCGAGGAAGCTATCCATCTGGATTGCGAATGATCGGCGGTTCTAACCGGGTGCTCGTCGGTGCTTCAACTACTGCTCGGGTGGATACCCGGTGTCTGCAGACGGATCTGTAGTCCAGTGGTAACACGATAGACTGGTAATCCAGAGAGCACAGGTTCGATCCCCCGTCTGACTCAAATAAAATTAACAGTCTTTCAGATGGGACGTTAACCCGAGGTCTCGTGTCGGTGCTTTACACCGTGCACGTAAAAGAACCAGAGGAGACTCTGGAATGGGTCTCTGTCTGTATCACTGCACTATCCTCCAAAATCTAAAATGACTAATCTCTTCAGGAGGCGTCGCTCATATGGGCAACCGGTAGCGACGATAAATAAACGTAAACACACACACACGGTGTCTGCCAATAATAATAGCTGGATAATCGCCATATGTCTTAGGCTGTTAACCGTAAACTCCAAATCGAAAGCCAACACACGTATTACTTGCACGTAACAGTAGTGGAACCTCCGCTGTTGTCCGGAAGTAGACATGGACATTAGCCTCATAGCCGAGTAGTTGTGAGATCGACCCCCGGGAGAAACACACGGTTGTGGTGTCCTTATGTAAGACGCTTAAATCCATATTAGTTGTTCTTTCTCCATCATACAGACGGATCTGTAGTCCAGTGGTTAACACGGTGGTCTGGAAATCCAGGGATCGCAGGTTCGATCCCCCGCCTGACCCTAATAAAATTAACAGTCTTTCAGATGGGACTTTAAACCGAGGTCTCGTGTCGGTGCGTTACACCGTGCACGTAAAAGAACTAGAGGAGACTCTGGAATGGGTTGCTCTCTCTGAGTATCATTGCACTATCTAAAATGACTAATCTCTTCAGGAGGCGTCGCTCATATGGGCAACCGGTAGGACGATAAATAAACGCCAAACACCACCACGATGTTTTGCGAACATTAGAAAACGGCCCGCACAAGAATGTCACACAGAGGTTTAATTTAGCTAAATAAGAGATGTGTCTTAGCAAGGAACAATACTTGCTGAGACCATCTATCTGCCCAGAACAAGGCAACATGTAAAAATACCTGACATCGTTAGCATGCTAACAGACTACTTACCTTGCGCTTATCTCTCATTGAAGAGAACGCTTGCCAGTTGAACAAAAACGTAAATTTGTAAATTTGTGACGTTGTTGATCCCTAGGAAAGAACTTTATGTCTTAACCCATTTCATTCTGGATACATTTAAAGGCTTTTGCAAACAACATAGATCCTGATCAGCACGCAGCGTCGATTATGTCTTAACCCATTTCATTCTGGATACATTTAAAGGCTTTTGCAAACAACATAGATCCTGATCAGCACGCAGCGTCGATTATGTCTTAACCCATTTCATTCTGGATACATTTAAAGGCTTTTGCAAACAACATAGATCCTGATCAGCACACAGCGTCGATTATGTCTTAACCCATTTCATTCTGGATACATTTAAAGGCTTTTGCAAACAACATAGATCATGATCAGCACGCAGCGTCGATTATGTCTTAACCCATTTCATTCTGGATACATTTAAAGGCTTTTGCAAACAACATAGATCCTGATCAGCACGCAGCGTCGATTATGTCTTAACCCATTTCATTCTGGATACATTTAAATGCTTTTGCAAACAACATAGATCAGGATCTATGTTACTTGCTACATAGCCAAGTGTCTTAGCTAGATCATCGGAATAGCAAACAGCATAGAGCCTGATCAGACGGCACGTTCTATGGCAGCTGATCTGGCTCTATGTTCTTTGCAAATACTGTTTGAACGGTATCCAGAAGCAAATGGGTTAACAGAGTGCTATCCATCGTTCGCACGACTTGAATTCACAATTCATTCCTGTTTCCAATACCATGCATATACGTTTTACGTCTCATTGTACGATTTACGCAATTCAAATTATTCATACTCCAAACATTCCGCTAATGGCGGCGGAAGGAGTCCGTTCTTCTCTTGCATAAAATCAGTATTCCACCCCTTACAATCAATAATCAGTATTCCACCCCTTAAAATCAATTATCAGTATTCCACCCCTTAAATCAATTATCAGTATTCCACCCCTTACAATCAATTATCAGTATTCCACCCCTTACAATCAATTATCAGTATTCCACCCCTTAAAATAAATTATAATTATTCCACCCCTTCAAATCAATTATCAGTATTCCACCCCTTAAAATCAATTATCAGTATTCCACCCCTTCAAATCAATTATCAGTATTCCACCCCTTAAATCAATTATCAGTATTCCACCCCTTACAATCAATTATCAGTATTCCACCCCTTAAAATAAATTATCATTATTCCACCTCTTACAATCAATTATCAGTATTCCACCCCTTAAAATCAATTATCAGTATTCCACCTCTTACAATCAATTATCAGTATTCCACCCCTTAAAATCAAGGATCAGTATTCCACCCCTTAAATCAATTATCAGTAATCTACCCCTTAAAATCAAGGATCAGTATTCCACCCCTTAAATCAATTATCAGTAATCCACCCCTTAAAATCAATTATCAGCATCCCACCCCTTAAAATCAATTATCAGTACTCCACCCCTTAAATCAATTATCAGTAATCCACCCCTTAAAATCAAGGATCTGTACTCCACCCCATAAAATCAAGGATCAGTACTCCACCCCTTAAATTCAATCAGTAATCCACCCCGGAATGACATTATTAAAAACATCAACCTTAAAATATTTTCCAAATAAAATATTAATATTTATCTGTTTTTGCTGATTTTCGTGTTTGCCATATGTATTTTTTTTCAGAAAAAAAACAGATTTTGTGTAAGATTAAAATCGTTATGTTTCTACATTTCTATATGCTTGAAATCACTAGTCGCTATTCTTTTATTTTACTATCTTGTCGGGAAGGGCTGTAACTAATGTTGCTAGAACATGTGACCCGACCCGTTTGCCTTTCCTTAATTTGTCCTGTTTTGTATTCACATATATATGTGGTTTTATTAAATTCGCTGGTATAAATACAGGGACACTCGCTTACAGTGTGATTGGTAATCCAAGGATCGCAGGTTCGATTCCCCGTCTGACCCTAATAAAATTAGCAGTCTTTCAGATGGGACGTTAAACCGAGGTCTTGTGTCGGTGCTGTACACCATGCATGTAAAAGAACCAGAGGAGACTCTGGAATGGGTCTCTGTCTGTATCATTGCACTATCCTCCAAAACTCTAAACTGACTAATCTCTTCAAGAGGCGTCGCTCATATTGACAACTGGTAGCGACGGTAAATGAACGTAAAAAACATACAGTGTGATTACCAGACGTATATGTAGTCCAGTGGTCAACACGCTGGACTGGTAATCCAGGGATCGCAGGTTCCATCCCCCGTCTGGCCCTAATAAAATTAACAGTCTTTCAGACTTTAAACCGAGGTCTCATGTCGGTACTTTACAATGTGCACGTAAAAGAACAAGAGGACACTCCGGAATGGGTCTCTGTCTGTATCATGGCACTATCCTCCAAAAATTCTAAGCTGACTAATCTCTTCAGGAGGCGTCGCGTCGCTCATATTGACAACTGGTAGCGACGATAAATAAACGTAAAACACACATACAGAGTAATTTATTTCTTTTTACAGTACTATGGTTATAGCGTATCCCCGGAGCAGCCTGGAATGTAACGTAAATACAAGCACATGACAGCATGTAGAGAACTGTTCGGATGTACCTCGGTCTAACCATGTCATAAATATACAGCTGGTGACGTGTAATTCCGCTAATATTGTTTTTATAACACGAGATGGATGTGCTGATAGCAAGCTGTATAAAAACATGAATTGACAGACTGCTGGAAAGGTAAACAAATTAGGGACAGGATTAGCAAGTTGATACTTCAAAAGACGTAGATAAAACGAGATAAAACGAGATGAAACGAGAACGTGCGATACTGATGAAGTCGCTAAATAGCATAAGGTATTAAACGTGTGTATTGGCGGTCGGTCATATAATTCGATCGCCCGTCTGACACTAATAAAATTAACAGTCTTTCAGACGGGGTCTCGTGTCGGTGTTTTACACCGTGCACGTAAAAGAACAAGAGGAGACTCTGGAATGGGTCTCTATCTGTATCATTGCCCGATCCTCCAAAGATCTAAACAACAATACGTTGTTTGAAATGCTATACTGAGGTAGTATATGTTCACCGCTGTGCAATATAAATGGGTTGTGATATGGGTGATTGAATTAGATATACAGTCGTGGTATGTGTTCTCCGTGAAGCCATCTACAGGGGTAGTGATACGGGTGATTGAATTAGATATACAGTCGTGGTATGTGTTCTCCGTGAAGCCATCTACAGGGGTAGTGATATGGGTGATTGAATTAGATATACAGTCGTGGTATGTGTTCTCCGCGATGCCCTCTACAGGGGTGGTGATACGGGTGATTGAATTAGATATACAGTCGTGGTATGTGTTCTCCGCGATGCCCTATGTAGGGGTGGTGATACGGGTGATTGAATTAGACAGTCGTGGTATGTGTTCTCCGCGATGCCCTCTACAGGGGTGATGATACGGGCGATTGAATTAGATATACAGTCATGGTATGTGTTCTCCGCGATGCCCTCTACAGGGGTGGTGATACGGGTGATTGAATTAGATATACAGTCGTGGTATGTGTTCTCCGCGATGCCCTCTACAGCGGTGGTGATACGGGTGATTGAATTAGATATACAGTCGTGGTATGTGTTCTCCGCGATGCCCTCTGTAGGGGTGGTGATACGGGTGATTGAATTAGATATACAGTCGTGGTATGTGTTCTCCGCGATGCCCTCTACAGGGGTGATGATACGGGCGATTGAATTAGATATACAGTCATGGTATGTGTTCTCCGCGATGCCCTCTACAGGGGTGGTGATACGGGTGATTGAATTAGATATACAGTCGTGGTATGTGTTCTCCGCGATGCCCTCTGTAGGGGTGGTGATACGGGTGATTGAATTAGATATACAGTCGTGGTATGTGTTCTCCGCGATGCCCTCTACAGGGGTGGTGATACGGGCGATTGAATTAGATATACAGTCGTGTTATGTGTTCTCCGTGATGCCCTCTATATGGGTGGTGATACGGTTGATTGAAGCGGACCTGAATGATGTAATACGCTTAGTTTGCTATTATCTTATAAAATGACCAATACTCACGATCTCACAATAACTGTATTTATATTTCTGTGGTCATTCCATGACCAGTTTTATTTTAAATCTATCAATCGGAATATCATGCGCATTAATTTGACGTGTGTGCTGCATAACTCAGAAATTGTTATCGGAAACAACAAAAAAGTAAACATCAAAATAACATTAGTGATTCGAATACTTTTGTGTCCAATAAAAACTGAGAATTGTAATTGGTTTTCCAGGCACTCACTTCTGTAAATATTTATATAAATCAACAGCGAGGAAGTACAGTTGAATAGATTTAAGAATGTCTGGGTTCCTCAACTTTTAAATGATGTACAGTCTAATTGCTACAGGAGTTCTTGGCAGGTTATCACCCAATATGCTGCCGTTTCGGCTCGCGTGTACATGGTGCCTATATAGAGGTAGCATATTGGAATATACCCGGGTATGAACCCATAGAACTATAAGTAAATGATGTACAGTCTAATTGCTACAGGAGTTCTTGGCAGGTTATTACCCAATATGCTGCCGTTTCGGCTCGCGTGTACATGGTGCCTATATAGAGGTAGCATATTGGAATATACCCGGGTATGAACCCATAGAACTATAAGTAAATAATGTACAGTCTGGTTGCTACAGGAGTTCTTGGCAGGTTATTAGTTATTACCCAATATGTTGCTGTTTCGGCTCGCGTGTACATGGTGCCAATAGAGGTAGCATATTGGAATATACCCGGGTATGAACCCACATAACTATAAGTATCATTCTCAAGCAATAACTGCGTAGCGGTGACAAGTGATTTTCTTTTGGGGTTATTCGATACTGTGTATATCTTTTTGTTTGGATAGTGCTTTTTTAATTAGTGTATTTTATTGGTGAATTAATTTATTACAAAGTCGTATTACCAATACGGGGTTCCGTTCAGGCCATCATTCTCAAGCAATAACTGCGTAGCGGTGATAAGGGATTTCTTTTTGTGTTATTCGATAATGTGTATATCTTTTTTCTTTCTTTTTTTTAATTAGTGGATTTGATTTTATTGGTGGATAAGGCCATGTGGTGTATGAGGTGGGATCCCATCTGGTACTCCGGTCGTCTTGCTAGCCACAGCACATATTGCACAACAAACATCACCAATGAGAATAGACAGGTCACTGTTAATCGTCAGTGTGTGTTTTACGTTTATCTATCGTCGCTACCGGTTGCCTCCTGAAGAGATTAGTCATTTTAGATTTTTGGAGGATAGTGCCATGATACATCTTTAAAAGCACCGACACGAGACCTCGGTTTAAAGATCCATATGAAAGACTGTTAATTGTATTGTGGTCAGACGGGGAATCAAACCTGCGATCCCTGGATTACCAGTCCAGCGTGTTAACCACTGGACTACAGATCCGTCACCAACTGTTTGTGACTGACCTTATTAACAATACAGTATAAGGCCTAAGGCAACGCAAACACCTATCTCTTTCCATTAAGCTACAAACCATGCATAGGTGATGGTTATGGTCGGACGAGAATGCAAGTCGGTGTCTAATCGTAGTAATTTCGTTGATTTACAGTATAACTATACGTCTGCTACAAACGTAACAGTCAATTTGAGTGACTTAAGTCTGTAATAGTCTCCGACACATTCTTAAACCCCCGCCACGTTTACAGTTGACAACACCCCCAAATAATGACGTGTATAGTCAATACAAAGACATAACAGTGATATCTATGCAAGACGTGCATGCGTTATATTGAAATATGCGCTTCTAATTTCGGAAAACCCATAAAATTCACAGCACCTCTGTTTAATTTGATTTTCGTTTAAACGTTGAAATAAATGCATATGGCTAACTTCCGTAATTTACGATCATTACTAGGCCGGGCATGCTGGGGCTTTGACAAATTTACGAATACGTCTATAATTAAAGAATGCGGCGACTTTTAAACCCTAAAATTACATGAAATCCAACCTCTTGGTCTGCGAACTGTTCTCTAGTATGCACAGCAGGTGCAGTCGAACGAATACATATTCATAAAAAGCACACTTCTCTCATATGGGGCATCCGTGACAGCGCGGTTAATCCCATTGCCATCAAATCGCTTGCCCCTCACCGTTGTTCGAATACCACTGGGGATGTCGAATTCTTACATGTGACAAACGTATCCATCTGACTTACATAAGATCAGTGGTTCTAGCCGGTAGCCCATCCGCGTTTCTGAGTGGCATGTGTGGTTTTATAGCACAAATAAAACCTGGATAGTCGACATATGTTGTGACTTTAACCCCCAAAAAACAATCAAACAAACATTGCTCTCATCTGCCACTAACATATTTTTCGTTCTGTGTTCAGATAATCCTCAAATTATCATGTCGTGCCTAATTTACGAATGAAGCAAACACTGATGTTATGTTCCCTGCAGAATACACAAGAATTAATTAGAATCAAATACAATGCTTATCTACTTCACAAAACATTGCAGCAGAAGGTATTCTTGAAACGTGAGCAACAATGTTATGTCTGCGAGCGCTTGAGTATATATCTACAGTCAAACCTGTGTTAGTGGAAGACCCCCATTAAGAAGTCAACCTGTATTAAGCAGCCATTTTCCAGATTCCCAATACATTGTTTTATTATACATGTGCCACCTATTAAGCAGCCACCTGTGCTAAGCAGCCATTTTCTGTGATTACCTTAGATGCCTGCTTCAAGATCAGTTGTATTTAGCAGCCAGAAAAATGCACGGTGCAAATTGAGTATTTTTAAATAACTTTATTTATTAGTTTATTTTACAACTCTTGCGAGTCAATCATTAACTTGTGGGTAAATCTTGTGTTGCTTTTCACTCTCGTTGGATTGGATGAAATAGTATATGAGTAAGTAAATCATTTATTCAAGTGACATTTGTATCATGATCAACAAGCATGACAATACACAATAGGCAGTAACACCCAGCCCAATGGGCCTATATGTCATCTATACATGCTGGTATATACGTTGTGTGCGTGTGCGCGTGCGTGTGCGCGAGGTCATTGGTGAGGGAAGACACCGGAATGGCGGAGTAGGCAACCCGGAGAAAAACCAATATATCCGATCGGGTGGACACCGTGCCGTCTCATAAACTTTCCGGTAAAAAATAATCGGGTACGACATTCCGCAAGCTGGGTACAGCTTCTTCACATGACATGAACTAAATCGACACCCCCAGTCCAGTGGAATTCCAGCATACAGCGGAAAGGGGCAAGCCATTTGAAGTCAATGACCTTATTACTCAACGACGGGCGATATATGAAATCCGCTGAAGTTGGAAACTTTACACACACCATATTAAATGTGTTTACGACAGTGCGATATCCCTCACAATGAGTACCAGCAGACATCAAGTATAACCTGTCAACATGTCTGATCAATTACCTTCAATTACGATTTCACGTGTTGACATTGTATACACTGTTCGTAACTTTGTTTTCATAAAACATGCAAATTTTCGTCACGTGTACTTAAGTAACCAAAAAAAAGTTCGCCAGAAACCTCGAGGCGGAGTGATACAGATACAGATTTACAATGTGAAAAACTGGAAATGATTTCACATAATTCCTATTTAATGAAATTCTAGTCAATCTCTGCTCGAGGTCCCATATTATTAACTTTGGGTTGATGACACTCTCGTCGTTAATAGCTGCCAGTTTAATGGAAAATGAGAGAGATTAAAATATACGTCAACTATCACATTATATGTCTGGGAAAGTCTTAAATACACATATTTTTATTAGTCTAAACATATTTAATTTCCCGACATTAAACACTCTGTACACATATCAATCTGCAGGCAAATGATTCAACGTTAATTATTATTATTATGCGAGGAAGAAGCCATGTGTCAAAGGTCAACGGATGCGCATGTATTGTGTACTTGTCACCTTTCGCTTTCAGCCTCCATTGCCGGCTAACCACGTGCCTAGGTCTTCCCTGCATGCACATATCCTTGTAACTCTACCCTACCTGCACATATCCTCGTAAATATACCCTACCTGCACATATCCTCGTAACTCTACCCTACCTGCACATATCCGCGTAACTCTACCCTACCTGCACATATCCGCGTAACTCTACCCTACCTGCACATATCCTCGTAACTCTAACCTGTCTGCACATATCCTCGTAACTCTAACCTGTCTGCACATATCCTCGTAACTCTACCCTACCTGCACATATCCTCGTAACTCTACCCTGCCTGTACATATCCTCGTAACTCTACCCTACCTGCACATATCCTCGTAACTCTAACCTGTCTGCACATAGCCTCACTTAGTGCTATAATGCCTCACGTGGGAATTGAGAACCTCAGGGATGAGGTGTGCCCCTAGATAAGCCACGTGCATGAGAACCTCGGGCTTCATGCTGAACCACATGAAGCCCGGATGATTGATGTGAGCCCCTAGATGAGCCACATGCAAAACCTGTTCATTATTTTTGATACTGTTATTTAATCGTCGTCCATTGGTTAATTAGTCATTATATGTTTTGCAGGATAGTGCAATATACATCATACGTTTTGTAGGATAGCGCAATATACATCATACGTTCTGTAGGATAGTGCAATATACATCATACGTTTTGTAGGATAGCGCAATATACATCATACGTTTTGTAGGATAGCGCAATATACATCATACGCTTGGTAGGATAGTGCAATATACATTATAAGTGTTGTAGGATAGTGCAATATACAGCATACGTTTGGTAGGATAGTGCAATCTATATCATACGTTGTGTAGGATAGTGCAATATACATCATACGTTTTGTAGGATAGCGCAATATACATCATACGTTTTGTATGATAGCGCAATATACATCATACGTTTTGTATGATAGCGCAATATACATCATACGTTTTGTAGGATAGCGCAATATACATCATACGTTTTGTATGATAGCGCAATATACATCATACGTTTTGTATGATAGCGCAATATACATCATACGTTTTGTATGATAGCGCAATATACATCATACGCTTGGTAGGATAGTGCAATATACATTATAAGTGCTGTAGGATAGTGCAATATACATCATACGTTTGGTAGGATAGTGCAATATATATCATACGTTTTGTATGATAGCGCAATATACATCATACGTTTTGTATGATAGCGCAATATACATCATACGTTTTGTATGATAGCGCAATATACATCATACGCTTGGTAGGATAGTGCAATATACATTATAAGTGCTGTAGGATAGTGCAATATACATCATACGTTTGGTAGGATAGTGCAATATACATCATACGTTTTGTATGATAGCGCAATATACATCATACGTTTTGTATGATAGTGCAATATACATCATACGTTTTGTATGATAGCGCAATATACATCATACGTTTTGTATGATAGCGCAATATACATCATACGTTTTGTATGATAGCGCAATATACATCATACGTTTTGTAGGATAGTGCAATATACATCATACGTTTTGTATGATAGCGCAATATACATCATACGTTTTGTAGGATAGCGCAATATACATCATACGTTTTGTATGATAGTGCAATATATATCATACGTTTTGTATGATAGCGCAATATACATCATACGTTTTGTATGATAGCGCAATATACATCATACGTTTTGTAGGATAGCGCAATATACATCATACGTTTGGTAGGATAGTGCAATATACATCATACGTTTTGTATGATAGTGCAATATACATAATACGTTTTGTATGATAGCGCAATATACATCATACGTTTTGTATGATAGCGCAATATACATCATACGTTTTGTATGATAGCGCAATATACATCATACGTTTTGTATGATAGCGCAATATACATCATACGTTTTGTATGATAGCGCAATATACATCATACGTTTTGTATGATAGCGCAATATACATCATACGTTTTGTATGATAGCGCAATATACATCATACGTTTTGTATGATAGCGCAATATACATCATACGTTTTGTATGATAGTGCAATATACATCATACGTTTTGTATGATAGCGCAATATACATCATACGTTTTGTATGATAGCGCAATATACATCATACGTTTTGTAGGATAGTGCAATATACATCATACGTTTTGTATGATAGCGCAATATACATCATACGCTTGGTAGGATAGCGCAATATACATCATACGTTTTGTAGGATAGCTCAATATACATCATACGCTTGGTAGGATAGCGCAATATACATCATACGTTTTGTAGGATAGCGCAATATACATCATACGCTTGGTAGGATAGTGCAATATACATCATACGTTTTGTAGGATAGCGCAATATACATCATACGTTTGGTAGGATAGTGCAATATATATCATACGTTTTGTATGATAGCGCAATATACATCATACGTTTGGTAGGATAGTGCAATATATATCATACGTTTTGTATGATAGCGCAATATACATCATACGTTTGGTAGGATAGTGCAATATATATCATACGTTTTGTATGATAGCGCAATATACATCATACGTTTGGTAGGATAGTGCAATATATATCATACGTTTTGTATGATAGCGCAATATACATCATACGTTTGGTAGGATAGTGCAATATATATCATACGTTTTGTATGATAGCGCAATATACATCATACGTTTGGTAGGATAGTGCAATATATATCATACGTTTTGTATGATAGCGCAATATACATCATACGTTTGGTAGGATAGTGCAATATATATCATACGTTTTGTATGATAGCGCAATATACATCATACGTTTGGTAGGATAGTGCAATATATATCATACGTTTTGTATGATAGCGCAATATACATCATACGTTTGGTAGGATAGTGCAATATATATCATACGTTTTGTATGATAGCGCAATATACATCATACGTTTTGTATGATAGCGCAATATACATCATACGTTTTGTAGGATAGTGCAATATATATCATACGTTTTGTATGATAGCGCAATATACATCATACGTTTTGTATGATAGCGCAATATACATCATACGTTTTGTATGATAGCGCAATATACATCATACGTTTTGTATGATAGCGCAATATACATCATACGTTTTGTATGATAGCGCAATATACATCATACGTTTTGTATGATAGCGCAATATACATCATACGTTTTGTATGATAGCGCAATATACATCATACGCTTGGTAGGATAGCGCAATATACATCATACGCTTGGTAGGATAGCGCAATATACATTAGTCGCTCATATTCTAGAAACATCCTTGTTTCATTTACATGCCCGGTGTATATCACGACACCTCGGTGTATAGCCCCACCACCTGGAAAGACTGCTAAGACAGGTGATCGAACCTGCTGTTGATATTCTGTATATTATGGGGGGGGGGGCAAATCCGGAATTTCAGAAAGAACGTAAATACTAAACGTGTTATATCCCCGCCAGGTTAAAAATATGCATTATGAGATCAGACGTTGAAAGTTAAAAAACAGTAAAACCATGGAATGCATACGTTATAAATGATGAATCTGACAATATAATTTTCATAGCATTTAAATTAGGCTACACACGGCGGCGAGAAATGAACGGCACAGCTGACTGACTGTATTAGAGGTTAGGGTTTGAATTAAGCTGTTTTACTATGATATTGTATAAATGGTTCTGTTTTATCTTAAAGTACCTGTATATCTTAAAGATATATATTTGGGATAGGTCGAATCTAATGTTTTGAGAACTTGTGACCCGACCCACTTGCCATTATTTATGCTGTAGTTTGCTATGATGTATTATATTGTATAAGCACTTTAATATTGACAATAAAATATGTTTAAACTAAAGATATATATTTATTTATTTTTTGTTTTAAATTATAAAATAAAGTTATTAGTCATATGAAAATTGATCCCATTGTTATCAGTAGTAGCTCACAAATTTCAAGTGTATGTATCAGTTTGTAATCTGTTTTAATATACTACAGCGTCGTTACTTTTACCTTTGTAAATAATGCCCTTTTTGTGTTAATTACTATATATCTATGATTTTTACAGACTACAAGAAGCAGTTTATACAAATTTATTTTAGCTCGATTGCGAAACAAGTTATTTCAACTTATATAAATCACTCTCGAGACCTCATTCCTGATGGAATCCATCGCCACGAGGGAGAGAGAAAAAGCAACGTGGAATTTAAATGCCTTGCCTAAGGGCACAATCGTAAGGGCTCCAGTGGGGCTCGAACTCCGGACCTTTCGCACCTGAAGCGAACGCGCATCCACTGTGCTACCACGACTTCCACAAGAAGCAGCTGCTAATTAGGTCATTCTCGATCTGATCCTGGGTGATAACTGATTTTGTAAGATATTTCTTAATAGCGCACTAGTGCTTGTTTTTCTATTCAGTGTTTTATACCATTTTGTTTTATTTCGTATTTAAATATAAATTAGCAACTGTTTCTTGGCATGTAAATAAGCATTAACTAATAGTAGTGTGGGATTATATAATGTGATATGTTTTGTTGCAATATGTCTCTTATAATTCTATTCAGAATGGCTATGTACTTTTAATATGATTGTTTACATTTGTGTTTGCATTACATGTATGTACATAGATGAGACTTTAATAATGATTAAAACTGTAAACAAAAACAAAAAACATCCGTAAGAGTTACGGCAATTGCAGCAATTAAAAGGTTCACCAAAAACGGTCCATTGATCTTGCTCACAAATGTTTTTAACAATTTTGCTCAAATAATCGAAATATAAGAGGAAATTCGTCATATCTAATCCATCCGCTCTTTAGAGAACAGCGCAGTCTAAATAAACACACCATGCACCTTTAACCAAATTACAAAAAACATAACTTTATGTGCAAGAACTACTCAAACCAGCCAGAAAATAAGTACTCTTCTTAAAAATAAAATTCTATGGTTTTTGCTAAATGAAATTATTATTTTGTTGAAAGAAAACTCCGAGATTAAAAGAAAAGCCTTCAAAAGTGACTTCCTTTATAAGTTCACGGTTTGCGAATTTGAAACAAATACAAACACTCTACTGACAGTACACAGCTCGGCCTTACCCATGTATTCCTGTGTCTATGTTGGTATATCAGTTGCAGTCGTGATAGCGCAGTAGTAGCGCGCTCGCGAACGGCCAGGAGTTCGAGCCCCGCTGGAGCCGTTACAAGTATGCGCTTAGGCAAGGCATTGACATTCCACGTTGCCCATGTTCTCTCTCCATCGTGGCGATGGATTCCATCAGGAATGAGGTCTCGAGAGTGATTTATATAAGTTGTAAGAACTTGTTTCGCAATCGAGCTAAAATAAATGTGCATAAACTATGAGTTGCAAGTGTATGCAACTGACATGTATAGCAAAGTAGGATTACCCAATGTACATATGATACTTCATGTTGGAAAATCAACATATGATACGTGATGTAGGAAAATCAACATATGATACGTGATGTAGGAAAATCAACATATGATACGTGATGTAGGAAAATCAACATATGATACGTGATGTAGGAAAATCAACATATGACACGTGATGTAGGAAAATCAACATATGATACGTGATGTAGGAAAATCAACATATGATACTTCATGTTGGAAAATCAACATAAGATACTTCATGTTGGAAAATCAACATAATATACTTGATGTAGGAAAATCAACATAATATACTTGATGTAGGAAAATCAACATAAGATACTTGATGACAAGAACATGAATAACGAGCGAAACGATGTTGAGAGCAGGTTAATATTGGAATTTAATCCAATGATATAATTATTGAAGAACATCACAACGGTTCATATGGGAAACAGCTGCGATGTAGTTAATTTGCATAATATTTATTTGTAAATATTAGAACATCGTAGATATACCCACACCATAAATAAATGTGCCTTTTCATATTGAACGTTACTTTTTCGTTACAAATTTTAGAATTATGGATATTATTATCATGTGTGAAGAAAATAATCCTTCACACATTGCACTAATAAATTATACCCAATAGTTCGCACATTTTGATACCAAATGTGCCTATATTGTTTTCTACAAGGATATAAATATTAATTCTAAGGCAAATGCAGTTTCTTTTTGGTGTCAGAATATATTTCAATTTACATAAAATGATAGAAGTATTACGTGAACTTTAAGCATAGGACACTACCGCAGACGGATCTGTAGTCCAGTGGTAATCCAGGGATCGCAGATTCGATCCTCCGTCTGACCATAATAAAATTAACAGTCTTTCAGATGGGACGTTAAACCGAGGTCTCGTGTCGGTGCTTTACACCGTGCACGTAAAAGAACCAGGGGAGACTCTGGAATGGATCTCTGTCTGTATCATTGCATTATCCTCCAAAATCTAAAATGACTAATATCTTCAGGAGGCGTCGCTCATATGGGCAACCGGTAGCGACGATAAATAAACGTAAAACACACAAAAATAATCGTTCACCCATTGTACTAATATACCCAATAGTTCGCACATTTTGATACCAAATGTGCCTATATTGTTTGCTACAAGGATATAAATTTTAATTCTAAGGAAAATGCACAGTTTCTTTTTGGTGTCAGAATATATTTCAATTTACAATGATATTACGTGAATTTTATCAAAAATATAGGACATACCGTTGAAAAAATTTGACCATTTGTATTTTTAACTATTTATCCTAAATGTGCATAACTTATACTAATTAGGTAAGCCAATAATGGCTGTAGCTGCGGAACCATGCATCCTATTTAGTAAAGTAAGATATCTCTGTAAAACTCACAACATGCTGGTATTATTTAGAAGTGAAACAGGATTGATGTAATGTTAAACAGACAAGTTCGAATAAGTACACGCACAAGTTATGCAAATTAACCGCATCGAATGTGCGTGTCATTTGAAATCTGGTGGTATTATGAGATGCATCCGTGACCATTATACACCAACATCCGCATTACAATAAATGTTATGCGTGTTCGTGTCCACAATGTCGGTCGTCCTACAAAGAAATGGAAGTCGTGATAGCGCATCGGTAGCGCGTTCGCTTCAGATGTGATAGGCCCGGCGTTCGAGTCCCCCTGGAGCCGGTACGATTGTGCCTTTAAGCAAGGCATTTAAATTCTACTTCTCTCTCCCTCGTGGCGATGGATTCCACCAGGAATGAGGTCTCGAGAGTGGTTAATATAAGTTGTAAGAACTTGTTTCGCGATCAAGCTAAAATAAATTTGTATAAACTCATAAACATGTACACAACATTTATACATCCTCCCTACTAAACAAAGAATAAAATTTATTTCTACTTACAGCCACTTAATGCTCGTACAAGTGTCTATCCAAATCAGCAGAGCAAACACAAGGTGCACGAGTAACTTGATCGAGCACTGCATCGTTGTTTTCATGGCTTAACGGAATACAATCCAATGTTTCTGTCACTCAAATTCACAGTTTTCATAAACTAAGCATTCACTATAATTATTTCACATAGCACAATGTTGAGCATTACACAAATAGGAAACGGTTACGTATTTACTATTAACTATATAGCATCAATACTATATAATATAATATTTTATACTGCTCAATTTTTAGATGAAATTAAAAAATATTATGCTTTGAAAATATGAAGTACATCCCAAGCTCTTACTTTGATCACATTTGCGTGCACTTCAAATGTTATTGTATTAAATATTGTATCATACTCGCGTGAGCGTATGTTACTTACTTATACGTGTTAATATGTCTTTTATTCTCAACGTGTGACCGTATAATACCTTTCCTTGTCCAATTCAATTTAACAGATGTCCAAAACACGTCCTCTAACCAAACTGACCCATTTTCCCCACAGATGTGTGCTTAATTGATAAATTGAATTTAATAAATATTTCACCGACTGGTTGTAGAAAATCAAATTAAATCGACATAAAATTGACTTCCTTATAATGCTCTGACGGCAGTCTGTTTTAAAATGCCAGATATTGTCTATAATTTTATAATCTCACATCACAAACGCTATAACAACACATTTTCTCACTTGCATGTTTGTATTATTCCAGATATGCTGCAGGTTGTGTGTTCCGCGTATGGCTTTATAAACCACCCAGCGTCTGCGTAATTTGATGATTTAGTTTATCTTGTTTAGATAATTGTCAATTTCCACTATTTTATACACATTGAGTGTTAAAATGCAATGTGAAGGTAAACAATTATTGTGTTTTCAACGCTACCTAGACCATTCATAATTTCTAAGTATGTCTTCAGTCCAGAATGCGTAAGCAACAGTTCTTTAAATTATTCAGAGTTCCACAACGTCGCTATACATACACAAAACTTAAATCCACCAAAAACTCACATAGTATTTAGCACGAGTATCTCCAAACGCGATTTCTCATGTTTTTCAATTGCTTCAAATGAATGTACACCTTTATTTAACGCTACAAATATGTTTCTAATTTATTCCGGCAGTCACTCGGCTGTATGATACATTTACTTACAACTATATGTTCTTGTTAAAACATTTGAAATTCATTTACTATCAATCTCGTTGTGAATTGGAACGAAGTGTGTTTCACCGGCACAGGTTTCTTGTTATTAAAATTAATTGATTATTACGATCCATGTAACGCTTAAACACACGAGTAGAGAAGAAACATATCAGCTGGTTTAACTCCTGAACGATTTCATTGTAACTCATTAATCGCGAATTGTCTGTTTCGTGGACATCATGTATGTACATCAAATAGCCAGTGACTCGATGTTTTGATTTCTCTATTTTTTGGTATATTAAAATAATAATATTCAATTAAGAAAAATTCCGTTATACTCCTTGAAAATTCAAATAAACACCGTGCTGTATACTAATTGGCGCGTGATTGGATCTGTTATCTTTAATAACTAATAAGTTACATTAATTTAACGTGACTGTAGCTATATCATGTTTGATCCATACGGTTTCTATTATAATATGTTCATTTAGAACGCTTTACGTGAATTGTAGCCGTTTTTTCTTTTTTCTTAATTCCTTCCTATCAATCAGCAACGCACAAGTATCCAACTGCACCGAAAATCAACCTTTCCACTTCGATAAAAACAAACCATGGACTTCAACACGTCTGTATTATAGGAAATACAATTTTACAATCCGACGCGAATCTCCAGTCATCCCGAAGTTGTAAAGTGGTTATCTGTAAACAAAGATAATGCAGATTTGTTAGATTGACAATAGCAATAAAACTTTTTACAGCCGTTCGTCCAATGTTCAGAATGTGTGGGTACGAAGCTAACCGCGGGCGAATCATAAAAATCTCTGCACAACAATATAGTATTTGATTTATAAATGATAACCTTTGTTGTTTCATGGTGTGAGAAAAATGCCGACAAAAAGCGGTCCCAGACATAAAATTATATACCATTTTATGCTAAGTGGGTTGTTAAAAGTTGAGTGATTTCTTGCTCAGGGTTAACGTGTAAAATTAACAGTCTTTCAAATGGGACTTTTAAACCGATGTCTCGCGTCGGTGCTGTACACCCTGCACGTAAAAGAACCAGAGGTACTCTGGAACGGGTATCTGTCTGTATCATTGCACTCTCCTCCAAAAATCTCTACAGTAGACGTCGCTCATATGGGCAACCGGTAGCGACGATAAATAAACGTAAGACACACATACACGTTTAAAAGTTTAACAGCGATTGCAAAACTAACCGAACTACTATCAATAGTATAGCATGTATGATAACTGGACAACAGATGGATCTGTAGTACAGTGGTAACACGCTGGACTGGTAATACAGGGATCGTAGGTTCGATCCCCCGTCTGACCCTAATAAAATTAACAGTCTTTCAGATGGGACGTTAAACCGAGGTCTCGTGTCGGTGCTTTACACCGTGCACGTAAAAGAACTAGAGGAGATTCTGGAATTGGTCTCTGTCTGTATCATGCACTATCCTCCAAAATCTAAAATAACTAATCTCTTCAGGAGGCGTCGCTCATATGGGCAACCGGTAGCGACGATAAATAAACGTAAAACACACATAACTGGACAACATAACTATTCACTACAAGATAGATGTGCAGTAATCCGTTTGTCTAAGATTGTGTTTCACACCTAAATGTATCCCCGGGGGTACATGGGGTGGGGAACATATAGCCATATTTATCGCATGTTGAGGAACATTAATTATAGCGGTTACTTTGAAGATCACTATATCGACCTTATTTGCGCAACATTTGTTGGGGCTGTTGTGGTGGAGCCAGGGTTAGAGTTATCAACTTTGTTGTCGCCAATGTTATATGGGTTCAAGACCTGGCTTATGCGTATGTAATTGTGATAGTCGCAGTGTTTGTGTACATGACGTCAGCCTTAAACATATGAACAGAACGGAACAACATTTTATTATCAGACTGGTACATAGTACATGATCATATAATACATAACATAGAATATATTTATTTACATCACGTGACTTGTTAGCTACAAATTCAAGTGTGTTCATTGTATTAGTAACAGAGGATGAACATTATATTTAAGCAGAATATCGTATAATACCGTGTACATTTAACAAGAAGAAACAATTTTATTAGATACAAATTATTATCGTTTTTTGTTTTTAACATATTATGTAAATGGAAATTAGTTATTAAGGAAGACATTATACTGTCGTTAGAGAGTTTCTGGGGTACAAAGCTAGTTTCAAATAATTTGCTAATTTTAATATGTATGTACACAATTTATCCATAGCCATTAACGGAAGGAAACATAAATATAAAATGGTCAAAAATGTATATGTTCAGAATATATTAATAGAAGTACATTGCTATTTACAGATAAGCAACTAGTATCGATCTAAGACATGCTTCGAATCCACAATCGTCACGGTGAAATCGCCTAGCAACAACAATTTTGACCACTAGATCTGCTAACATAGAAATAACTATTCATGACATCTAATACAATTCCGAAACATCGCAAATGAACAAATAACGTGCTATTAAAATAGCATATGTACAATTAACAGTAATGCTCTTGAATGCTTTTTTTCATATAGAGCGTGTGTTTTACGTTTATTTATCGTCGCTACCGGTTGCCCGTATGAGCGACGCCTCCTGAAGATATTAGTTATTTTAGATTTTGGAGGATAGTGCAATGATACAGACAGAGACCCATTCCATAATCTCCTCTGATTCTTTTACGTGTACATTGTACATCACCGACACGAGACCTCGACTTAACGTCCCACCTGAAAGACTTAATTTTATTAGGGTCAGACGGGGAATCGAACCTGCGATCCCTGGATTACCAGTCCAGCGTGATATCACTGGGCTACAGATCCGTCTGTAAATAGAAATGGAAAATATAAAACTGCAATTTATATGCATATGTCCAAGTGCTTTTACAAATATCACTACAGGACGTAATTTACTGAATAATTTCTCAACAACCAGTTCAGATGGATTTTTAACATTTTACGTAACATCTGAATATGCATTACCTTTTAATTGACAAATGAAATATAAGACATTAATTACGATATATACTAATAAGCTCCTTAGAATATCTCGACGTGTAAATAGTCTCAGTAAATATTCCTGGAACATTAAATTGCCCCAGGTGCTTTAAATGCTCGTTGTCAGAATGGAATCTTAAATGTTGATGCACTCATATTGCAATAACAGTGGTAAATGTATAACTTCTATGACAATGCGTAATGGCATTTATTTATTTATTTATTTCACGATATAAAATTATTTCAATAAATATTTTTATATCCAGCGTGACGGTTTTAATTAATTTCGTTGCTTTCTTTCAACACACAGATATTCTGTAGAATCCGGCATCACGATTGGTGTTTGCTGGCAAGTATGCCATATATGAAACGACGAACAATTACGCATAGATAAACATTAACTGAAAAATATCTGAATTACGGATTTTAATAAATCCAACGAACGGATGCTCTGTTGTGCTGCTATGCATCAGATATGCGTGCATGCTCGGAAACTGCAGAGAGTCCTGATTCAGGGTACGTTATCACGGAAATAGGTATAAATCCCCAATAAAATTCCTAAATTATGGTGTAAAATGAAACATACAATCTATTCCACGGAAAGTCTGAGAATTGCTTGAAACAGTCATTTACATAGCGGCGCTTGGTAATAAACAATCCGTGACTCCTCCTTTACACTTGCAAACGTTTATTCACAGAGATCGACAAAGCTGGTTTAGTTGCAGACGACAGTTGCGAAATGCGCACTAAATACCGTCTTATTGAAATACACTGAGGATAACAATACAGTTTAAAGTATTTTAGATGAAACCATTAATTTAACTCTTCAATTTTAGACATCGTTGTCAAACTTGTTCAGCCGGAATAAAATAAAACGATACCTTTGGTGTATTTAGTGAAGGACCGCAGAAATAAAATACCGTCTTTGTATAATGAGGAGTATTTTTCGAAGATTTTCATCTTTAAAGTTGATGTGATGATAAAAAGACATATTAAATGTGTCAAACGTGTTTACCTAATACTTTTAAGAGGGGCTTCCAACCATCTTGTAATCTATTCTATGTAATGTTTAAAAATGGCTGCGCTGTGTACACAATCAATTAGGAATGTTCTTTCCACTAGACTAAAGATAAAGACGTCACTTTAACACGTTATGTGTCGACAAAAACTTGTCAATATGCTACTTTAAAATTTTAATTGCCTTTCTTCGTTCTTAATTGGCGAGTATATATAATGTTCACGAAAACCATCATCACCTTTGATGGCGCCACAATGTGCGAATAGTGGCACGTGTATGTTTGTACAGCCATGTTGGTTCGGTGTTGTAGACCGTCTGTATACACATTTATGAGTTCAGATAATAATAAATACTATACATATTTTAGCCAAATTTATATAATTCTCATTTACTTATTAGAAATAATATAAATGTGTAATTATCAAAATTTATATATTACTCTCACTTCAATTGTCACGTGATCATTAATTGTATATGGTATTACTAGTTTTGTTAAGACGATGTATCACACGTCGTTCGAAACAAAATGATGTTCTGTTCTATTCTGTTGTTTGTGCAAGTACTGTTTGAGGGAGTCCGTCTCCGTGGTCGAGTCGTTAAGGTCGCTGACTTGTATACCACGGTAACCTATCATCACTGATGGTCACGGGTTCGAGCCCCGCTCTTGCCGTGTCTAATTTATATGAAAAAGTTGGCAGTTCCTTACGGAGGTTGGTGCACCCAAGTACTGGTTAACCGCTGGAGCCTGCCCAGGAAAGGTATTGTTAGGTACACTGCCCGCCGGCGATATAGCCCGAAATGGTGCTGATGCAGGCGTGAAATCCGAAATAAAAAATATAACTGTTTGAGGGAACAATTACAATTGTATGAATACTATATAACTCCGCAAAACTCCACAAAACGCCGCAAAATTCCACAAAACTCCACAAAAAACCCACAAAAAACCCGCAAGCCCCCGCAAACCCCACAAAACCCGGCGAAACCCCGCAAAACTCCACAAAACCCGCAAAACTCTACAAAACCCCGCAAAACCCCGCATAACTACATAAACACCGTGAAACCCCACAAAACCCCGCAAAATGGAGACATTTCTTAAAATAATATATGATGGCTTAAAGGAGCCCGTTTTCAGATTGTGTACAGGAGTGTCGTTTTATAATCTAAGCTATCGTGTGGACTTTAAGCAAATAAATAAACAAACACCTATGTTAATCCCCTTATCTGATGTATGTTTCAGGATTCATTCAGTATGGTGTCTTATAAAACGATTACAAACTGAGTCAATGTGTCCCTTAAAGGATCTCACTATGATATCTAGTGTGTATATTATGTGTCCAATGATAAGATAACTATAAAGGCTTCTTCTTGTAGCTCGAGTTCAATGAGAGACATCTGTAATTTTCTATTACCTCCCTTGGCAGGTAAAGTCTGATTTATTCCAAAATGTGAATATGTCCTTTCAGTTAGAATCCTTTGTTTTTACTGTTGTGCCCTAACAAGATGTTGCGGTATGATAATTGTGATTTTATCAAAAATGTGTTAATTAAGTGATACAATTATTTTACAAATAATTACCCATTGCATATACTGTATGAGCTCTGTTGAGATATAGTAATTTAATAATTATAAGAAGCAATAGTCGAATAAAATTGCTAGCATGTTGTGCAAAGGAAACAACGATAAAAACAGAGGAAACACTTGTAATTTAATCTACTGGTTTAACAGACACGCTGGACTGGTAATCCAGGGATCGCAGGTTCGATCCCCCATCTGACCCTAATAAAATTAACAGTCTTTCAGATGGGGCTTTAAACCGATGTCTCGTGTCGGTGCTGTACACCGTGCACGTAAAAGAACCAGATGGGACTCTGGAATGGATCTCTGTTTGTATCATTGCACTATCCTCCAACAATCTAGAATGACTAATCTCTTCAGGAGGCGTTGCTCATATGTTCAACCGGTAGCGACGATAAATAAACGTAACACGCACGCACGCACGCACGCACGCACGCACGCACGCACGCACGCACGCACGCACGCACGCACGCACGCACGCACGCACGCACGCACGCACGCACGCACGCACGCACGCACGCACGCACGCACGCACGCACGCACGCACGCACGCACGCACGCACGCACGCACGCACGCACGCACGCACGCACGCACAACATATTGGGAATCTGGAAGCTGGCTGCTTAATGCAGGGCGGCTGTTTAATAGAGGTCAAATGCATAATGAAACAACATATTGGGAATCTGGAAGCTGGCTGCTTAATGCAGGTTGGCTGCTTAATAGAGGTCAACTGTATAATGAAACAACATATTGGGAATCTGGAATCTGGCTGATTAATGCAGGTTGGCTGCTTAATAGCTAGCACATATTTGACTGTAAGCTGATGAGTGAATGTGTGTATATAACAGGCAGACAGGTGGCAGTGTCCTCCACAGATAACCAACCAACCAACCAACCCCAACCAACCAACCGACACGCGATTGATAAACAGGAGACTACTTTATTATTCATATCATGCATCTACGTAAAACAGTATTAACTTATTTTTATTTTGCAACGATTGCGAAACAAGCTTTAACAACTTATAGTAATCACCCTCGTTGGCACGAATGACAGCGTATATGTAGTCATTCGTGTGGGAGGAAACCAGAGTACCCGGAGAAAACCCACCTGTCCGATACGGCGACCACCGTGTCATCTCACATACTACCCGGTCCGATGATCGAACCCGGGATGCAATGCTGAGCGTGCAACCACGTATACGCTACATGTTATAACAACACGATCCGAACAAATATATATTGAAACGTGACATTTCATAGACATGTAATTGCAAGTACATTTCGGCTTTGAGCTATTCCGATAATGAAACCAATGGTAATTCTAAATATGCAAAATATAAAATATTATTTATGCTTAAGCAATCTTAGGTAATATAGTTTATAGCCTATACAGAGCTATTTAGCTTGATTACTAAACAAGTTTTAATTGCTCTTGAAGACTCATTCCTGATGGAATCCATCGCCACGAGGGTGAGAGAAGTGGCAATGTGGAATTTAAGTGCTTTGCCTATAAAGTGTTTCCTTATTATAGTGTCACCCCTATTTAAAGGGCCAGCCATTTCTGACTTATGAGACACCTCTTTTTATGAACATCAGTACTTCCCAAACCCTATGTGCATGTGTATGCTAGGCGCCTATATAATGACACAATCAGCTGGGCCCGAACTCCAGGGCTTCCACACACAAAGCGAATGCGCTATCACCACTTAGGTAATATATCAATAATATAATTATACGATGCATTACAAAATTAAAGTAATATATAATTATTAAATAAAATATATCTCCAATGTTCCGATAGTCTTATTAACATTTATATGTTCTGAGTAATAAAGTTATGGTCTGTTCTGATAGGTGGCAAAATATACTGAACAGCATTAACAACGAACCACTTTTGTCGGGGGGCATATTTTTGGCGGAGGACACGTTTTCAAAATATCGTCTTAAAGTATATCGAAATAGATTTCATGACGTCAAGAGTAGTAATCTGTCTTAGTCTGTGACTTAGGTAACAGTAGTAAGTCTTAGTCTGTGGTATCAATAACAGTAGTCAGTCTTGGTGTTAGACGCCAACAAGGCTGTCCGATTACGACTAGCGCAGTGATTAGCACGCTCGCTTCTCACAAATGCAACCCGGGTTCGATCCACCAGATCGGACAGGTGGATTTTCTCCGTGTACTGCGATTTCCTCCCACACGAATGACCACATATACGCTTTCATCCGCGCCAACTAGAGTGATTAATATAAGTTGTTAAAATTTGCTTCGCAATCGTTGTAAAATAAATAAAGTTTAAACAATAACTGTAATCAGTCTTAGTCTACGACGTCAAGAGCAGTAGTCAGTCCAAGTCTCTGACGTCAATAACAGTAGTCAGTTTTAGTCTGTGACGTCAAGAACAGTAGTCAGTCGTCTTAGTCTCTGACGTTAATAACAGTAGTTAATCTTAGTATCTGACGTCAAGAGCAGTAGTCATTCTTAGTCTGTAGTCAAGAGCAGTAGTCATTCTTAGTCTGTGACGTCAAGAGCAGTAGTCATTCTTAGTCTGTGACGTCAAGAGCAGAATTCATTCTTAGTCTGTGACGTCAAGAGCAGTAGTCATTCTTAGTCTGTGACGTCAAGAGCAGTAGTCATTCTTAGTCTGTGACGTCAAGGGCAGTAGTCAGTCTAGTATGTGCCAAATGTTATGAAATTCCGCAAATTACACAAATGTCCCTCCCCACTTCCTCCATATAGGTATTGCGTTTTTAAATGCGTTCAGTGTAGTTCACATATTTTCAAATAGTTGTTTCTACATAAATCGTGTTTAAACAAGGTGGTTTATACGCACACTGTAACTGAAAACATTTTAACAATGTTTGTTTGAAATCAATAAACAATCAGAAACGGCGGTATAGTTGATGATTGTAGCTCGATTTTATACTAAAAATGTCGTCTGCCCATTTAGCTTCATGACTTATGTGCACAATCAAATAACGACCAGAGATTATAATCAACTGCTGGTCTCTTGTTATTACAGATGGCGAAGATAATAAAGAATAAAATTATCATAAATTCTTTTCTATGAAATAAACAAAAAACTGAAATCGTTATTAAAACAGTAAACAAGGAGGAAAGAAAAACCAAAAATATTGTTTATAAAAGTAATGTAAAGTGTTTGTTTATGTGTTTTTACGTTTATTTATCGTCGCTACGGGTTGCCCATATATGAGCGACGCCTCCTGAAGAGATTAGTCATTTTAGATTTTTGGAGGATAGTGCAATGATACAGACAGAGACCCATTCCAGAGTCTCCTCTGGTTCTTTTACGTGCACGGTGTAAAGCACCGACACGAGACATCGGTTTAACGTCCCACCTGAAAGACTGTTAATTTGATTAGGGTCAGACGGGGAATCGAACCTGCGATCCCTGGATTACCAGTCCAGTGTGTTACCACTGGACTACATATCCGTCTGTGTTGGTTTATTATAGTGTCACCCCTATTTAAAGGGCCAGTCACTTCTGACTTATGAGACACCTCGTTTTATGAACATCAGTACTTCCCGAATCCTATGATTCCAGGTGCCATGCTGGTAGGTAATCGGTAACCATTATTTAACTAGCTGGCGGTTCACCAACCGGTCATATCAGTACGAACCCCTGACCTCCCTCTCCGTAGGCGGACGCCTTAACCACTATATGCCACGTAGACGGTAATATATCTATTTTTAATTTAATTTTGTTTTAATTAATATCAGGGGCGTAGCTTGGCTGGAATCGATGTGTAGGCCAAATTAAAACTTAAGATGGGAGGGGGTCCGGGCATCGTCCCCAGGAAAACTATTTATAGCGTATATAATTTAATCTAGGCCTCCCGATTTTTGTTGCAGATTTGGCATTTTTATTTTTTCGATTTTTCGAGGAAAAGTGTAGGCCAGGCGGCCTACAGGCCTATAGTATGCCAATGAATATTATATATATTTACTATAATATAATATAAATATACAAATATGTTTAATTGCCACTACTTATATTCAATTCAACAGACGGATACATAGTCCGGTCGTTAACACATTGGACTAGCCTGTGTTCCGGTCTGTCGATTTTTCACTTTTTAACTTCTGGCAAAATGACATCATCAGAAACTCAATACGACCCAATTAATAGTCTCGGTGTTAAACTATATTTATTTGACTGACCAGGCAAAATATGTCGACGCCTGTTCCCAGGCTAACATTGGACCGATAATCTAGGGATGGCATGTTCTATTGTAGGTTCGATCCCCCGCCTGACTCTAATAAAATGGGATTTCTTTCTGGAATGCGTTTCTGTCTGTATCATTGCACTATAACCCCAAATGACTAATCTCTTCAAGAGGCGTTGCTCATATGGGCAACCGGTAGCAACGATAAATAAACGTAAAACACGCACATTCAATTCAGGTCACATATTAGTTTATACAAAGTTACCTTAGCTGGATAGCGAAAAAAGTTCTTACAACTTATATTAATAACCCTCGAGACCTCATTCCTGATGGAATTCGTCGCCACGATGGAGAGAGAAGAGGCATGTGGAATTTAGATGCCTTGCATAATCGTAACAGCTCCGGCGGGGCTCGAACCCCGGGCTTTACCTACCTGAAGCGAAAGTGCTATCACTGCGCTATCATGACTTCGAGGTCACATATTACACTAGCAACATGACTGAATTTCGAAATATATGTGTAGCATACAATAATGTGGACAACAAAATGACAAAAAATAAATCATTAAAATTAATACATAGATAACCATACAGTTAAATATGCGTTACTGGGTACCTTCGTTAAGCAGCCACCTGTGATAAGCAGAGCACCTTCATTAAGCAGCCACCTGTGCTAAGCAGGGCACCTTCATTAAGCAGCCACATGTGCTAAGCAGGGCACCTTCATTAAGCAGCCACCTGTGCTAAGCAGGGTACCTTCATTAAGCAGCCACCTGTGCTAAGCAGGGTACCTTCAATAAGCAGCCACCTGTGCTAAGCAGGGTACCTTCATTAAGCCGCCACCTGTACTAAGCAGGGCACCTTCATTAAGCAGCCACCTGTGCTCAGCAGGGCACCTTCATTAAGCAGCCACCTGTGCTCAGCAGGGCACATTCATTAAGCAAGCAGCCACCTGTGCTAAGCAGGGCACCTTCATTAAGCAAGCAGCCACCTGTGCTCAGCAGGGCACCTTCATTAAGCAGCCACCTGTGCTAAGCAGGGCACCTTCATTAAGCAGCCACATGTGATAAGCAGGGCACCTTCATTAAGCAGCCACATGTGCTAAGCAGGGCACCTTCATTAAGCAACCACCTGTGCTAAGCAGGGTACCTTCATTAAGCAGCCACCTGTGCTAAGCAGGGTACCTTCAATAAGCAGCCACCTGTGCTAAGCAGGGTACTTTCATTAAGCAGCCACCTGTGCTAAGCAGGGTACCTTCATTAAGCCGCCACCTGTACTAAGCAGGGCACCTTCATTAAGCAGCCACCTGTGCTCAGCAGGGCACCTTCATTAAGCAAGCAGCCACCTGTGCTAAGCAGGGCACCTTTATTAAGCAAGCAGCCACCTGTGCTCAGCAGGGCACCTTCTTTAAGCAGCCACCTGTGCTAAGCAGGGCACCTTCATTAAGCAGCCACATGTGATAAGCAGGGCACCTTCATTAAGCAAAGCAGCCACATGTACTAAGCAGGGCATCTTCATTAAGCAGCCAACTGTGCTCAGCAGTGCACCTTCATTAAGCAGCCACCTGTGCTAAGCAGGGTACCTTCATTAAGCAGCCAACATGTATTAGGAAGCCTGTTTCTAGATTCCTAATATGTTGCTGTATTATATATTTGACCTCTATTAAGCAGCCACCTGTACTAAGCAGCCACCTTATGTGATTCCCTGACTGGCCGCTTAAGATACGTATGTAGAGTAACACATGATACCAAGGTAACAATATAACGGTAACGCTAACGTGGACGTTAACCCATTCAGCTCCAGGTAACGGACATGGACTCGTGGATGCTATTTTTAGATCCATAAATTAATAAGAACATTTTGAATAAGTTCATTTATCAAAATGGGTAATTTTGTCTAAAAAGAGTAATATTAATGGCAGAAAGTGTAGATGCCGATGTGATGGCTCGTCACGAGCCGGATCATCTGGATCTACACTTTTTGAAGCCTATATAGAGGTGTGTAGTGTTGAAAGGGTTACGGTTGAAAGGGTTAAGAAATAGGTTGACACAATGCACATTACCAATTAAACAAACACTAATCTATAACATAGTAGAATACTGACTTGTTCGTACCTCCACACCGTGCACGTCGGGAACAAGGCACAGCTCACAGCAGGAAATTGGATCACCTGTTCCGAAGTGACCAATCCACGCCGCTGACGCATACAGACGAGGACCCGCATCGACTCTTTTTGAGTGTATTACACTTACCAGGATCAACGACAGCTAACACTGGGGCGTTGAAGAGGCGACGAGTGACTGGGTAGGAGAAGACGGCAGTCGTTTCGCGTGGATGGCGCACTCGTCGCCTCGCACTCTTTTATCTGTCTCCAATCTCGGGCGAGCTGTTGGAGACGGAGGGATGCGACCTCGACCCCGGATGCGTCAGCGGGGTGGACAACGACGGAACAACAGAACCATTTTGCTGCTGTGAGCCGACTAATCGTGGAGGATGTGGCCCTAAAAAGGATCGCACACAGACCAGGACGTGTCACCCTGGCACAGAAAGAAGGAAGGAGCCATCTGAGGATGTCACCATAAGCATCACAGAGAATAATCATCTTAGAACGCTCGCCCATATGGTTTACCGGTGGCGAGGGTATATAAACGTACATCATCATCATCATCAGTAGAATACGATGTATCTGATGACACAAGTGTGCTACACAGATGTATTTAAATTAGGAATGGCAACGAAAACCCGAATATTCGAATATTCACTCGAACGACCGAATAGTCGAATACTTATACAGTAATATCTTCCCGACGGAATATTCGAATACCAATCGCTATTCGTTGCCATCCTTAATTTAAATGGTAACTGTCTATCCTTTAGGGGGACTCTCGCCCACATGGTTCGCCGGTGGCGAGGGTAAATAAGCGTTTTTAAATATAAAATACCGTTTAGCTATTTGAGCGACGGACAGTTTACCTGGTCAGACTCCAGCGGTTAACTAGTACTTGGTGCACCAACCTGCGCAAGAAACTGCCAACATTTTTATATAAAGAGACACGGTTTGAGCTTGGCTCGAATCCGTGACCATCAGTAACCTTAACCACTCGACCACGGAGGCGCCGCAGGTGTACTATCCATATTTATTTAAATGATAATAGTCTATCCTGTATGGGACAAACGGATCTGTAGTCCAGTGGTAACACGCTGGACTGGTAACCCAGGGATTACAGGTTCGATCCCCCGTCTTACCCTAATCAAATTAACAGTCTTTCAGATGGGACGTTAAACCGAGGTCTCGTGTCGGTGCTTTACACCGTGCACGTAAAAGAACCAGAGGAGACTCTGGAATGGGTCTCTGTCTGTATCATGCACTGTCCTCCAAAATCTAAAATGACTAACCTCTTCAGGAGGCGTCGCTTATATGGGCAACCGGTAGCGACGATAAATAAACGTAAAACACCTGTATGGGAATTGTCATGTTCCGGGTCTACGTGCCATAATCATGGATATACCACCCGATGTGTTATATGTTAACAATTAGACCACTGACACGCCTGCCCCTCTGCAAGCCTCATTAGTCGACATCATCCTAGCAACAGACCAGAAATATCTTGTCATTTCATGCGTTGTTGGAGTACCATGATTAACGACCATCAGAACCTACCATGGTGATATCTCTGGACAAGACATTTAAATCCGAATTGCATCTTCTGGCCCGCTCATGGCGGTCGTTTCCATAAGGGGATGAGTAATCGAGAGGTATTTGCTTAAAGTTAAAAGAGCATGCATGCATGCTTCATACTAACCTGGGCTCCAGTCTATCGATTTTTCACTTTTTTACTTCTTCTAAAATGACAAAGATATTATCAGAAGCTCAATACGGCTCAATTAATGGTATTGTGTGTGTGTGTTTTACGCTTATTTATCGTCGCTACCGGTTGCCCATATGAGCGAAGCCTCCTGAAGAGATTAGTCATTTTAGATTTTTGGAGGATAGTGCATGATACAGACAGAGACCCGTTCCAGAATCTCCTTTGGTTCTTTTACGTGCACGATGTAAAGCATCGACATGAGACCATAATGGTACCGGTGTTAGAAATATATGTATATGACTGACCAGGCACAATATAGAAACGCCTGGCTAGCTGCACACTCGAGCTAAACTAGATTTGTATAGATTACAGCGAAACCTGTGTTAGTGGTCATCTCTATTAAGATGTCCACCTGTATTAAGCAGCCACTCTCCACATTCCCAATATGTTGTTTTCTTATAAATGTTACGTCTATTAAGCAGCCGCCTGTGCTAAGCAGCCACTTTCTGTGATTCCCTTGGATGGCTGCTTAAGACAGGTCTGACTGTATTGCCATGCTCTACTCGTGAAGTATCGGCAGTAGTGAAGAGTAACTAACATAAGTCGATCCAACATAAATGAGCCGCCACACAACATACCCAACACAGTGATGATAAAACAGTGGCTGCTTAGCATGTGTGGCTGCTTATTAGAGGTCAAATAAACAATAAAACAACATAGATGCATTGGGAATCTGGAAACTGGTTGCTTTATACAGGTCGGCTGCTTAATAAAGGTGATCACTAACAAGGGTTTAGTTAGTTTGTTTTGGGGTTTTAAAGTCGCACACGAATTCGTACACATCAGCTTTCATGCGCGCCAACGAGAGTGGTTAATATAAGTTGCTAAAGCTTGCAACGCAATCGTTAGTTTATGCACATTTATTTTAGCTCGATTGCGAAACAAGTTCTTTCAACTTATATTAATCACTCTCGAGACCGTCGCCATGAAGGAGAGGGAAGAGGCAATGTGGAATTTAAATGCCTTGCCTAAGGGCACAATCGTAATGGCTCGAACTCCGGACCTTTCGCACATGAAGCAAACGCGCACCCACTGCGCTATCACGTGTTCCACTACTTTACCACGCAATCGTTGTAAACAAATTAAACGTTTATACTCTAGCATCTTAAAAGAAATGTCGACCATCCAGCTAGCATTGGGAGAAGAAGACCCCGGATGCTTCTCCGGGCAGTATTTCAGGTACGGGCGGGTACCCATGCAGAACCACCGACCTTCCACAAGCCAGATTTATAGCTTCCTCACTTGAAACAATTCGACACCCCAGCGGTATTCGAACTTACAGTGGCAAGGGATAAGTGCGTTGAAGTCAACGACAGTAACCACTCGGCCACGAAGGGTCCTAGACTAGGATTTAGGTCTAGACATGCGTGTGCCTGTTTTTATTTAAACTGTAATGATATACAATACATTCTTGAATAGGCGTGTGTCAAGTTTTATTTTCCGAAACATTGTTAGCTCGCATTTTGCGTCATAACAAAAGAAACAAATGCCAAACAAGAAGTCACTAGAAAATGCCAAACAGCTTCATGTCAACGAAGAAAGCCGAGATGTTCCGCAATCAGCCTTCATATCTTTACCAGCCAAATACCGAACAATTTCGAGGTGTTCCGTAATCTACGTTCGATCTCGTTAATATCAACGCAGCATTTCAGTCATCCGATGACGCGTGACTACAAGCAGGAGCCATTCCTATCCACACATTGTTCCTTAGAATTTTATCACAAAAGACAGGCCATACATTCCACACAGCCGATTTGCCAGCATTTTCAACTGTGTGTATATAGAAATACATCTCGAGGTTGTCACACGACCTCTTTCTAATTCGTTGATTTTACGTTTATTTATCGTCGCTACCGGTTGCCCATATGAGCGACGCCTCCTGAAGAGATTAGTTATTTTAGATTTTGGAGGATAGTGCATGATACAGACAGAGACCCATTCCAGAATCTCCTCTGGTTCTTTTACGTGCACGGTGTAAAGCACCGACACGAGACCTCGGTTTAACGTCCCATCTGAAAGACTGTTAATTTTATTAGGGTCAGACGGGGGATCGAACCTGCGATGTTGATTCATAATGGGTTTAGGGCTATAAATATGGTTGGCGGCTGAGAAAAGGAAAATGTGTTCAGCTTGTTGTATTAAATAATTATGTGAAAAAATATTCAATAATTATGAGCTAAACAACTATTATATTATTACCGTAATATAGCCAAAATGAGCGTTGTGTATTGTCAGTTACTTTAGATTTACACAGCATAACCTCATGCGTTGTACATTGTCAGTTACTCTAGATTTACACAGCATAACCTCATGCGTTGTACATTGTCAGTTACTCTAGATTTACACAGCATAACCTCATGCGTTGTACATTGTCAGTTACTATAGATTTACACAGCATAACCTCATGCGTTGTACATTGTCAGTTACTTTAGATTTACACAGCATAACCTCATGCGTTGTACATTGTCAGTTACTTTAGATTTACACAGCATAACCTCATGCGTTGTACATTGTCAGTTACTTTAGATTTACACAGCATAACCTCATGCGTTGTACACATTGTCAGTTACTCTAGATTTACACAGCATAACCTCATGCGTTGTACATTGTCAGTTACTTTAGATTTACACAGCATAACCTCATGCGTTGTACATTGTCAGTTACTTTAGATTTACACAGCATAACCTCATGCGTTGTACACATTGTCAGTTACTCTAGATTTACACAGCATAACCTCATGCGTTGTACATTGTCAGTTACTTTAGATTTACACAGCATAACCTCATGCGTTGTACATTGTCAGTTACTTTAGATTTACACAACATAACCTCATGCGTTGTACATTTTCAGTTACTTTAGATTTACACAGCATAACCTCATGCGTTGTACATTTTCAGTTACTTTAGATTTACACAGCATAACCTCATGCGTTGTACATTGTCAGTTACTTTAGATTTACACAGCATAACCTCATGCGTTGTACATTGTCAGTTACTTTAGATTTACACAGCATAACCTCATGCGTTGTACATTGTCAGTTACTCTAGATATACACAACATAACGTCATGCGCTGTGCATTGTCAGTTACGGGTAGCTACACAGCACGACCTCATGCACTGCATTATCAGTTACCCGAGCGTGCATTTACACAATATAAGCACATGAAACTGGACAAGCAAGACATAGCAGGTATTCTGCACGTGTATGTTCGACAAGCACATACCGCCAGCTCGTGATTTATATCAGAGCACACGTGCAAAGCCCAGATAATACTTATTATATAGGCATAGGCCTTGTAGATTTTGCATATATATATGTGATGTGTTGTATGTTTAATGTATATAATTTATGTTCATGTTTTATAATTGAGGGCCTCATTGCAGATTGAATACTTTGTTTAAATGAATTATTCCGTTAAATAAGGTCTTATATTATTATCATCATATTATATGTGTTAATTAGAAGGCCCCAATGAAGGTTAGTATTATGGCTAATTGGGTCACCCTCTGCAATTAACGTTATTCATTATCATTTCAATTCAATGATACATTTTACCACGATGATAAAACCAATGGTCAGCTTGTGGAAGACGTGAAAGCTCAGTGGTTGCGAGTTCGCCTCATGTGCGAAAAGCCCGGAGTTCGAGCCCCGCTGTAGCCATTACGAGTGTGCCCTTAGGCAAGGCATTTACATTCCACATGCCTGTTCTCTCTCCCTGGTGGCGATGGATTCCATCAGGAATGAGGTCTCGAGAGTGATTAATATAAGATATAAGAATTTGTTTCGCAATCGAGCTCAAATAAATTGGTATAAACTAATGCTCATTCATATATGGGAAAATAATTTATTGTCTTCGACGGTTAATTTTACAACAAGATCAAAGAAACAATAAGGGCACATTTCAACAATACAATTGGCTAACATTACGGTTGCGGTTGAGCTAACGGTCCACATGCATATAAATATGACAGCGGCGGAATTATAGACAGGAAACGAAGCACATGGTAGTTAATAGAATCAACATATCGTTATGCAATATGTCTACTGGCACGTGCAGCATGATACGCACAGCGTGATGCCTGCTATCTGATGGTGGTGACCACATGCAGCTACAGAAATATAGCATTTCTTTTTAATACCCCTTTGTTAATGTTGGCGACGCCTCAAGAAATACATTAGTCATTGTATGTGTTGGAGGATAGTGCAATATACAGAAGACGCACCAATCCCAGCGTTAGTGGAATTCGTGATAGCGCAGTAAATGCGCGTTCGCTTCAGGTGCGAAAGGTCCGGAGTTCGCGAGCCCCGCTGGAGCCGTTACGATTGGCCCTTAGGCAAGGCATTTAAATTCCACGTTGCCTCTTCTCTCTCCTTCATGGCGATGGATTCTGTCAGGAATGAGGTCTCGAGAGTGATTAATATAAGTTATAAGAACTTGTTTCGCAATCGAGCTAAAATAAATGTGTATAAACCAATCCCAGCGTTCCTGGTACATTTAAGAGGGAACTGATGCCTGAATGTGTGGTACAGCAATGCAGGAACTGGCTGCCTAACCCGCGCAACCAACCTTATGTGGGCCATAAGTGGAGTTGAATTGTTTATACCAGTTGTAAGTACTATAAAAATACAGAACTTCAATTTCAGCAATTTATAACCTCTGATATGTACGTGGGTCATAATAGATATAAGTGGTGCTCATGTATTAGATGTATACCATGCAGGGCCTCGCATGTGGCAAATACGATGTGCGTCGACCGTCAGATTTGTACCGCTATTCCTCGTGTGTTTAGTGCGTCGACCGTCAGATTTGTACCGCTATTCCTCGTGTGTTTAAGGTCAAATATAGGTCAACCTGCAGGCCTTTAAGTGTATAGCACCGGTGCAGTAGACCTCGGTATATAGTCCCAGCTGAAAGAATGCTAATATTACTTATACAAATTTATTTTAGCTCGATTGCGAAACAAGTTATTTCAACTTATATGAATCACTCTCGAGACCTCATTCCTGATTGAATCCATCGCCACGAGGGAGAGAGAAGAGGCAACGTGGAATTTAAATGCCTTGCCTAAGGACACAATCGTAACGGCTCCAGTGGTGCTCGAACTCCGGACCTTTCGCACCTGAAGCGATTAATATTAGGGCTAGACCACAGATCATCAGTCCAGAAATATTGCAACACGCACGCATGCACACATGATGGTGGTGCAACTATACGGAGACCTCTATGACAATATTCATGTAGGCAACAAACATGTCAGCAACACCATTGCACTCATAAGCAAGTTCCACGTGCTGCTGTCCACAACACACGTGCCATTCGTATATCAATATGTCGGTCTCATAATGCAATCTCTTAAACGACAAATGTTTCATTTAATTTGAACCGGTATTTTATACATTCTTTGTGGAAGTCGTGATAGCGCAGTGGATGCGCATTTGCTTCAGGTGCGAACGGTCAGGAGTTCGAGCCCCGATGGAGCCGTTACGGTTGTGCACTTAGACAAGGTATTTAAATTCCATGTTGCATCTTCTCTCTCCCTCGTTGCTATGGATTCCATCAGGAATGAGGTCTCGAGAGTGATTAATATAAGTTGAAATAATTTGTTTCGCAATCAAGCTAAAATAAATGTGTATAAACTAATACATTATCTTTGCTTTTGTGTCGACAATCTAACAGAACACATTGCCACACAATCGTAGGATTTGATAGTGGTGCATCAATGTTAAATTATTGACAACAACAAAAAACAACAATAATAATAATAACAACAACAACAACAACAACGAGAACTGATACATACAAAGAGTCACATGTTTAGTGGTTCCCAACAAAGGAATCTTCGATGCCACATTAGTCTACAGTTTATAAGAACTATATAGTCATTACTTTTAATGTCGGTAAAATGATACATAATAATTATGTAACGGATTAAAATGTAATTTTGTAGGCAGGGACAACACGAGTAGGAGTATTTACGACTTGATGTATTAGACATTATACGGTGGTACCTAGTCAACTTCAGCAGCGCGAATACCGGAATCCATCGTAATACAGCGCGAATACCGGAATCCGTCGTAATACGTGTTCCAATACGCAGCATAATATATTAGCACAATACTATTGATTTCGTTCATATCGTCCGGCTAGCTCAGTCGGTAGAGCATCATACTTTTATAGCTGATTAAACTTCAGATATCTGAGGGTCGAGGGTTCGAGTCCCTCGTTGGGCTTACTGTTTTTCCTAGTGTGTTATGTGTAGGAATATTCTATTGCTATCTGCAAAGTAAATACAAAGTACAACTGTAATCAGAGCAAAGGCAGTTGCAGTTGGCCACAAGTTATGTACACACATCTATTTTAATAAAGACAAAATTTAATTTAGTTATATTCAATTGTACATTATAAAGCTATCAATGTATTAATTGTATCGCCTGACTAGCTCAGTCGGTAGAGCATCAGAATTTTAAAGCTGATTAAACTTCAGACATCCGAGGGTTCGAGTCCCTCGTTGGGCGTATATATTTTCCTAAGTTTACTGTGTAATAATATTTGATAGATTTATGATGTAAGCACAAAATACAAATGAAATAAGAACAAAGAAATCGAGATTGCCACAAGTTCTGACAAATATTCTAATTTTATATTGCCACAAGTTCTGACAAACATTTCTAATTTAATAATTCATTTATATTAAAATATACAGGTATATGAATTTTTTTACAGACAGATTTGTAGTCCAGTGGTAACACGCTGGACTGGTAATCCAGGGATCGCAGGTTCGATTCCCTGTCTGACCCTAATAAAATTAACAGTCTTTCAGATGGGACGTTAAATCGAGGTCTCGTGTCGGTGCTTTACACCGTGCACGTAAAATAACCAGAGGAGACTCTGGAATGGGTCTCTGTCTGTATCATTGCACTATCCTACAACAATCTAAAATGACTAATCTCTTCAGGAGGCGTCGCTCATATGGGTAACCGGTAGCGACGATAAATAAACGTAAAACACACAAATATGAATTTTTTAATTGCCTAATGATCAATTTGTAATTCTTTAAATAGTGACAAATGGGTAGGATTATTTACGACTTGAAGTATTAGACATTATATTGTCTAATCAACTAATGTGTCAACTAGTGTTTGTTGCGGGGAGTCTGTCACATGTGTAGCTGGATGTTGTAGGTAGGGACTAACTCAATCAACGGACCGCCTGCATTATGTGATACACTTTCTGAAGTTAGCATTCTTCCCAACACATTTTTTAGTTTAATTGCATATTATATTTGTCATGAAAGTTGTATGTGAGCTTGTAAAGGATATGCAAAGTTTGCTATATGTTTGAAATCGCCCAAGAAGAGGAACTTATGTTTGAATTCAGTTCAGTATATAATGAACTCCATTGTATTATATTTTTACTAATCCCAAGGTACATGAATCTTAAGAATGCTTGGATAACAAAAATATTGTCGATTCAATTACAAATACATGCCGTTTTCTAAAACAGAACCAAGTAATTTATAGAAGTATATTGTGATCAGGATAATCCGTCAAATTATAAGTAAGAACGCCTAAGCGCTACGTCGTCAGTGAATCTTGATCGTAGTTGTTAAGCAATACCATTCGATTATGATAGAATAGACCAACAAAACAGGAGTAGCTATTTCCATTATAATTATATGCGAATACATACATGAATGATCCTTGTACCTTACACAATACGTATGCTTTCAAGAAAGTTTCGTTAATTGAGCCGTGTTGAGTTTCTGATCTTATCAATTTTGCCAGAAGTTAAAAAGTGAAAAATCGACAGACTGGAACCCAGGCTACCCGTAATCATTCCTACTATGTATTCCAATTCACAACATAGCATATTGACCAGACGGATATGTAGTACAGTGGTAATCCAGGGATCGCAGGTTCGATCCCCCGTCTGACCCTAATAAAATTAACAGTCTTTCAGATGGGACGTTAAACCGAGATCTCGTGTCGATGCTTTACACCGTGCACGTAAAAGAACCAGAGTATATTCTGGAATGGGTCTCTGTCTGTATCATGCACTATCGTCCAAAATCTAAAATAACTAATCTCTTCAGGAGGCGTCGCTCATATGGGCAACCGGTAGCGACGATAAATAAACGTAAACACACACACAGCATATTGACACATTAAAACAATCGCTTTGTTCATATAGTAGTAGCTAGTACAGTCGGTAGAGCATCAGACTTTTAAAACTAAATAAACTGCAGACATCTAAGGATCGAGGGTTCAAGACCCTCGTTGTGTTTATTTATTTTGCTAACATTAATATTTGTTTATGAATATTTTATTGCGATATACATGCACGAAGTGAACAGAAAACACAACTGTAATAAGACCAAACCCAATTGCATGTGGCCAGTAGTTCTGATCAACATTCTAACTTAATAATTTAGTTATATTAAAACATACATGTCTATCATTTTTAAAAAAACTGATTAATGATCAATTTGTAATTCTGCAGACAGTGACAAACCAGTAGGATTATTTACGACTTGAAATATGAGATATCATAATGTGGAATATGATCAACTGCAGCAGAGCGAATACCGTATTCAGTCCTATTACGTGTTCCAATACGCAGCATAGAATAATTATTAGCAGTAAAATATCGCTTTGTTCATATCGCCCGGCTAGCTCAGTCGGTAGAGCATCAGACTTTTAAAGCTGATTAAATTTCGGACATCTGAGGGTCGAGGGTTCGAGTCCCTCGTTGGGCGTATCTTTTTCGTAATTTAATATTTGTTTAATAATACTTTGTTAATAATATGATATATCTTTATTTCGACATAAGCCATTTCTGACCCTCGAACAAAGCATCAATACAAAACATTACAAAGTGAAACATGTATGGTAATATGTTGACGGACACTAATCTTAACGACCAATTATGGGAGAGATATAAATTCTTATAAACGAAAACAACACACACAAAAAACAAAACCAAACAAACAACACGAATTGAGTATTAATCATTGAAAACAATATTAACTATTAAGATCTGTTTAGATATTGACAAATGATCTACGGCGTTCCAACGCTATAAAAACGTATACAGATAATTTCCGAACTGCATTTTGTAATTGCATTGACTTAACAAATTTAACCATATTATGTATATGCCAATACTATTTCTTGATGTAAAGTGTTCTTAAATCAGTATAAAGTGAGCATTCAATAATAAAGTGATATTCATCCTCTAACTTGTTACATACATTGCATTTCCTTTCAATGAAAGATGTACATTGTGGTTGTTTCCATCATCCACATTCAATTCATAATCTCTGTGATGACATTCTTAACCTAGACAAAGCAATTTGATATTTTTTTTACATTTGTTAACTCGAGATATGGTTGACAATTCAAACTTTCAAACTTTTATTTTTCATACATGCATAATGTTTACATACAGCAAACATAATTAGCATTATCATATGTACATACGTAACATTCTAAATCACATAACAGACATAGCAGCATGATTATAATATTAGCACATATCTGAGAACACAAAGAGGAGGAGCGACTATCTGGCATTTCTTGTTTGTTGGTCTATGTTTTCTAGGTAGGGTTTGAACGTATATCACATCCCTGGAACAGCGTGTCCTGACACCTACACGACAAGTACCGAGCGCAAATGCGATCCGCCATGCCAGAGGGATACAACTTGTTAAATGAGTTCGAAGTTGCTACAATTAAAACTAGCAATCGATCTATAAAACAACGCCCTGGACGAATTCTCTAAACTAGCATGCCAATCTTGTACAGACTTATCCTTAATACGTTGCTTAACAATATTAAGGAATATATTAAAATCACACACACCGTGGCTTAGCCATGCCTCATAAAAACGGAAAGTAAATCCTTAATTTCAAAGACGCAGTTTACTTTCTCCGGGTGTAATTCCATGTTCATGTGTAGAATGTACGCACAATACAACTATAATAAGAGTAAGTACAATTGAGTTTGGCCACAAGTTCTGGCCAACATTCTAATTTAATAATTTATTTATATTAAAATATACAAGTATATGAATATCTAAAAATTGTCAACATAACAATTTGTAATACTTTAACACAGGTACACCACGAGTAGAATTCATTACGACTTCATGTATTAGACATTATACTGTGGTATCGAGTCATTCCCTTGCTACCTAATACTCCAATATTAAGACACACAAAAACCAAACCACAACTCTCTTTTTTTGGTATAGCAATGTGAACTGGCAAACCGTGTTTTCTGAACATAAACATTTACACAGTTTACTTTTTCAAAACACACTATAGCAATAAATTGTAAAACAGGAATACGCCTAAAACGTGACAGACTTTGATCACGTTAGCAATTATAAAGGCAGCAACACCTGAAGCTCCTGTGAGTTATAACGTTAGGACTTGTATTTTTCACAACCTTCAAAAATATATACGCTAATGCAAAGCACATACAAACAAACAAACGCCTACATTCGTGTAGAAATACGACTACACGTATACATGTATCGGAGAGACCCAACAAGGTGAATTCAATTTTCGTCTAATTTGCTACGCACACACAACGACAATTACATTAATACTTGTTCCAATACGCAGCATAGCATATTGGCACATTATAATGTCACCGTGTACATGAAATATGAGACATCATAATGTGGAATATAATCAACTGCAGCAGACCGAATACCGTATTCAGTCGTATTACGTGTTCCAATACGCAGCATAGCATAATTATTGGCATAGTAAAATGTCGCTTTGTTCATATCGCCCGGCTAGCTCAGTCGGTAGAGCATCAGACTTTTAAAGCTGATTGAACTTCAGACATCTGAGGGTCGAGGGTTCGAGTCCCTCGTTGGGCGTACTATTTTCCCTAATTTGATATGTTTAGGAATAGTAAATAGCTATGTACATCTACAAAGTAAACACAAAATGCAACTGTAATCAGATTATATACGACCTGGTGTATTTGACATTATACTGTGATGTCTAACATGGGAGCCAATCTGTCCATTTTCACTTTTTAACTTCAGGCAAAATGACATGATCAGAAACTCAATACGGCCCAATTAATAGTCCCGGTGTTACAATATATTTATTTGACTGACGAGGCAAAATATACCAACGTTTGTTCCCAGGCTATGTGGTGTCTAGTACACGTCAGCATCACGAACACAGCAATCAGTCCTACTATGTGTTCCAAATTGTCGCAGATTACATATCGCCTGGCTAGCTCAGTCGGTGACGCATCAGACGTTTAAAGCTAATTAAACTTCAGATATTAGAGGGGTAAGTGTTCAAGTTCTTGGTTGGTAATTTGATGTTACTAATTTAATCTGTGTTTGGTCATATTTTATTAATATATACATGAACACAATATACGCAAAAGACAACTGTAATTAGAGTAAATACAATAAACTTTGGCCACAAGTTCTGAACAAAATTCTAATTTATAAAATATACAGGTATATGAATATTTAAATACTGCCAATGTACCAATTGGTAATCTAGTTCTCAGAGACACAACGAGTAGAATACATTGTGAATTGATGTATTAGACAGCATACTGTGGTACCTAGTCAACTGCAGCAGAGAGAATACAGGAATCAGTCGAAATACGTGTTACAATACGCATAATTACATATTGACACAATATAAGGTCGCCGTGTAGATATCGCCCGGCTAGCACGTTCTGTACAATATTCTATTTTAATAATTTAATTATATATATATTAATTAAGTATTAAATTACTACTAACGGATCAATTGGTACTTGTTTAGACAAGGACAACACGAGTAGGAGTATTTATGACCTGGTGTATTTGACATTATACTGTGGTGTCTAGAGAACGTTATCCTAGATATATTATGTAAAAAACGGGGAAAAACACGTCTTTCTAGCACTCGTTCTCAAAGCTGATTGTTAAAACCTCCAAAAATCACAAGACAAACTCGTGCAGAAATAAAGGTATATATATAATGTATCGGAGACAATAACAAAGTGAAATCAATTTTCGTCTAATTTACTACGCTCAATCGACGACAATTACATGAATACGTGTTGCAATGCATAGCATATTGGCATAATCAAAAGACGCTGTGTAGGTTTAAACATATGTATTAGCTGCTTCATATCGCCTGGCTAGCTCAGGCGGTAGAGCATCAGACTTTTAAAGCTGATTAAACTTCAGACATCTGAGGGTCGAGGGTTCGAGTCCCTCGTTGGACGTATTAGTTTTCCTAATTTGTAATTTTTAAGGAATATTATATAGCTATATACAACTGTAATCCGAGCAAAAGCAATTGCTGTTAGTGTTGGCCACAAGTAAAATGTCACTTTCTTCATATCACCCCGGCTAATTCAGCTGGTAGAGCATCAGACATTCAAAGCTGATTAAACGTCAGACATATGACGGTCGAGGGTACTGGTCCATAGACAAGCGTTTTCATTTTACTAATATAATGTGTTATTTATGTTAAAACAGTTTTATTAATACATTTAAAACCTACAAAGTAGTAATCGGTAATTCATTCGATAGTTATAAAACGAGCCAGAAGGATGTTTACGATATGAGAACTGTGTTATACAATGAATTGTAAGATCTATTCAACTGTACGCATGCATATGCACAGCAGATCATGTTGACTCTTATCGAAAAATAGCCATTAAATTGTCGCTGTGTACATATCGCCCGACTAGCGCAGACGGTGGGGCATCAGACGTTTAAAGCTGATTAAACTTCAGATATCAGATGGGCGAGTATTCAAGTCCGTAGTTTGCAATTTGATTTTACTAATTTAATCTGTGTTTGGTCCTATTTTATTAATATATACATGAACACAATATACGCAAAGGACAACTGTAATAAGAGTAAATACAATAAACTATGGCCACAAGTTCTGAACAAGATTCTAATTTATAAAATATACAGGTATATGAATATTTAAATACTGTCAAAGTATCAATTTGTAATCTTTTTTGCACAGAGACACGACGAGTAGAATACATTGTGAATTGATGTATTAGACAGTATACGGTGGTACTTAGTTAACTGCAGCAGCACGAATACCGGAATCAGTCGTAATACGTGTTACAATACGCAGCATAACAGAATGTCCCCAATAAAAAGTACATTTGATCATATCGCCCGGCTAGCTCAGTCGGTAGAGCATCAGACTGTTAAGGATCCAGGACATTGTCTCACCGGACAATGTCTCACCGGACAATACCGGACATTGTCTCACCGGACAATGTCTCACCGGACAATGTCTCACCGGACAATACCGGACATTGTCTCACCGGACAATGCCGGACATTGTCTCACCGGACAATGTCTCACCGGACAATACCGGACAATGTCTTACCGGACAATACCGGACATTGTCTCACCGGACAATATCTCACCGGACAATACCGGACAATATCTCACCGGACAATACCGGACAATGTCTCACCGGACAATGTCTCACCAGACAATACCGGACAATGTCTCACCGGACAATATCTCACCGGACAATACCGGACATTGTCTCACCGGACAATGTCTCACCGGACAATACCGGACAATGTCTCACCGGACAATGTCTCACCGGACAATACCGGACATTGTCTCACCGGACAATGTCTCACCGGACAATACCGGACAATGTCTCACCGGACAATACCGGACATTGTCTCACCGGACAATGTCTCACCGGACAATACCAGACATTGTCTCACCGGACAATATCTCACCGGACAATACCGGACAATGTCTCACCGGACAATGTCTCACCAGGATTTATAAAAAAGGGACATTGTCTCACCCAGAAATTTTTTACAAAAACACATTGAATGATTTATTGCTTTATTTGTTCATTAAATTTTACATCACACAAATTAGCACATATTATAGCACATGTTACATTATGTAAGAGCACACATTATATCACTAGTAAAATCAACTTGTTCATTTGTTCATATATGGAGCAGTGTTTATTCAGAACCTAATAATATGTCCTACACCTCACAGGAATTCTTGCATTGTTTTGCGTTCTGCATTCAAATCCTGGCAAAGAGTGTGAAGTCGGTTCTGATGCTCAGCAGTGGCACGTCTCACACATTTCCTAGGTGGTTGACCACGACTCTCCTGCACAATTTGGGTTGACACTACTGCTTCATCCTTCCTCAAACCCTCCACAGCTTTCCAAATCTTTTCATAACAATTTTGTTGGGGGGTGAGACATTGTCCTTTTTAAACAAAAACCTGGTGAGACAATGTCCAGTGAGACATAGTCCGGTGAGACAATGTCCGTATACCGACTTTTAAAGCTGATTCAACTTCAGACATCTGAGGGTCGAGGGTTCGAGTCCCTCGTTGGTCATACTATTTGTCCTAATGTGTTATATTTAGGAAAATGCAAAGGCAAATGAGCTTGGCCGCACATTTTGTACAACATTATAATTTAATTATATTAAATTTTAAATGTTATGAATAGTTATTACTATCAACGAATCAATTGGTACTTGCTTAGACAAGGACAACACGAGTAAGAGTATTTACGACCGTGTGTATTTGACATTATACTGTGGTGTCTAGAGAACGTTATCGTAGATATAGTATGTAAAATACGCCTTTCTAGCACTCGTTCCCAAAGCTGATTGATAAAGCCTCCAGAAATTACACGACAAACTCGTATAGAAATACGACTACACGTATACATGTATCGGAGACACCACAACAAAGTGAAATCAATTTCCGTCTACTTTTCTATGCTCAAACGACGACAATTACATGAATACGTGTTGCAATGCATAGCATATTGGCATAATCAAAAGACGCTGTGTAGGTTTAAACATATGTATTAGCTACTTCATATCGCCCGGCTAGCTCAGTCGGTAGAGCATCAGACTTTTAAAGCTGATTAAACTTCAGACATCTGAGGGTCGAGGGTTCGAGTCCCTCGTTGGGCGTATTAGTTTTCCTAATTTTTTATTTTAAGGAATATTATATAGCTATATACAACTGTAATCCGAGCAAAAGCAATTGTTGTTGGTGTTGCCCACAAGTAAAAAGTCACTTTCTTCATATCACCCCGGCTAATTCAGTCGGTAGAGCATCATACTTTTAAAGCTGATTAAACGTCAGACATCTGACGGTCGAGGGTACATTTAAAACCTCCAAAGGAGTAATCGGTAATTCATTCGATAGTTATAAAACGAGCCAGAAGGATGTTTACGATATGATAACTGTATTATACAATAAATTGTAAGATCTATTCAACTGTACGCATGCATATGCACAGCAGATCATGTTGACCGTTATGGCCACATAGCCATTAAATTGTCGCTGTGTACATATCGCCCGGCTAGCGCAGACGGTGGGGCATCAGACGTTTAAAGCTGATTAAACTTCATATATCAGATGGGCGAGTATTCAAGTCCGTAGTTTGCAATTTGATTTTACTAATTTAATCTGTGTTTGGTCCTATTTTATTAATATATACATGAACACAATATACGCAAAGGACAACTGTAATAAGAGTAAATACAATAAACTATGGCCACAAGTTCTGAACAAGATTCTAATTTATAAAATATACAGGTATATGGATATTTAAATATTGCCAAAGTATCAATTGGTAATCTAGTTCGCAGAGACACGACGAGTACAATACATTGTTAATTGATGTATTGCACAGTATAATGTGGTACCTAGTCAACTGCAGCAGCGAGAATACAGGAATCAGTCATAATACGTGTTACAATACGCAGAATAACATATTGTACCAATAAAAAGTCCATTTGTTCATTTCGCCCGGCTAGCTCAGTCGGTAGAGCATCAGACTTTTAAAGCTGATTAAACTTCAGACATCTGAGGGTCGAGGGTTCGAGTTGGGCGTACTATTTTCCCTATTTTTTTATGTTTAGGAATATTAAATAGCTATATACAACTGCAATCCAAGCAAATACAACTGTTGTTGCCCACAAGTTCTGTTTAATAATGAATTATATATAAATTGTAAATGTTAGGAATATTTTAAAACTATGAACGGATCAATGGTACTTGTTTAGACAAGGACAACACGAGGAGTATTTACGACCTGGTGTATTTGACATTATACTGTGGTATCTAGAGAACGTTATCCTAGATATAGTATGTAACAAACGGGGAAAACACGTCTTTCTAGCACTCGTTCCCAAAGCTGATTGATAAAACATCAAAAAATTACACGACAATTTCGTGCAGAAATACTACTGCACGTATACATGTATCGGAGATAAAATAACAAAGTGAAATCAATTTTCGTCTACTTTTCTACGCCCAGTTTTATTAATACATTTAAAACCTCCACTAGAGTAATCGGTAATTCATTTGATAGTTATAAAACGAGCCTGAAGGGTGTTTACGATATGATAACTGTATTATACAATGAATTGTAAGAGCTACTCAAATGTACGCATGCATATGCACAGCAGATCATGTTGACCCTTATGGCCAAATAGCCATTAAATTGTCGCTGTGTACATATCGCCCGGCTAGTCAGTCGGTGGCGCATCAGACGCTTAAAGCTGATTAAGCTTCAGATATTAGATGGGCGAGTATTCAAGGCCGTATTTGGTAATTTGATATTACTAATTTAATCTGTGTTTGATCATATTTTATTAATATTTGTATGAACACAATATACGCAAAGGACAACTGTAATAAGAGTAAATACAATAAACTATGGCCACAAGTTCTGAACAAGATTCTAATTTATCAAATATACAGGTGTATGAATATTTAAATACTGTCAACGTATCAATTGGTAATCTAGTTCGCAGAGACACGACGAGTAGAATACATTGTGAATTGATGAATTAGACAGTATATTGTGGTACCTAGTCAACTTCAGCAAAGAGAATACAGGAATCAGTCATAATACGTGTTACAATACGCAGAATAACATATTGTACCAATAAAAAGTCTTGCTCAGTCGGTAGAGCATCAGACTTTTAAAGCTGATTAAACTTCAGAAATCTGAGGGTCGAGGTTTCGAGTCCCTCGTTGGGCGTACTATTTTTCCTAATTTGATATGTTTAGGAATATTATATATAAATATATATGTAATCAGATTATATACGACATGGTGTATTTGACATAATACTGTGGTGTCTAGTAAACTTCAGCAGCACGAACACACAGCAATCAGTCCTACGTTGTGTTCCAATACGCAGCATATCATATTGGCATATTGAAAGTCGTTGTGTTCATGTCGCCCGGCTAATTCAGTCGGTAGCGCATCGGACTTTTAAAGCAGATTAAACGTCATACATCTGTGGGTCGATGATACTGGTCCATAGACGAGCCTTTTCATTTTCTAATATAATGTGTTATTTATGCTAAAACAGTTTTATTAATACATTTAAAACCGCCAATTGAGTAATCGGTAATTCATTCGATAGTTATAAAACGAGCCAGAAGGATGTTTACGATATGATAACTGTATTATACAATGAATTGTAAGATCTACTCAACTGTACGCATGCATATGCACAGCAGATCATGTTGACCCTTATCGCCAAATAGCCATTAAATTGTCGCTGTGTACATATCGCCCGACTAGCTCAGTCGGTGATTCATCAGACTTTTAAAGCTAATTAAGCTTCATATAGCAAAGGGGCGAGTATGTATGTATAGTCCCTCGTTGGGCGTATTATTTTTACTAATTTGTTATTTTGGACAACACGAGTAAGAGTATTTACGACCTGGTGTATTTGACATTATACTGTGGTGTCTAGTGAACGTTATCGAATATTACACGACAAACTCGTGCAGAAATACGACAACATGTATACATGTATCGGAGATACCACAACAAAGTGAGTCAACTTCAGCAGCGAGAATACAGGAATCCGTCGTAATACGTGTTCCAATACGCAGCATAACATATTGACACATTAGAAAGTCGTTGTATACATATCGCCCGGCTAGCTCAGTCGGTAGAGCATCAGACTTTTAAAGCTGATTCAACTTCAGACATCTGAGGGTCGAGGGTTCGAGTCCCTCGTTGGGCTTACTATTTTTTTATATTTAGGAATATTATATTGCTATATACAACTGTATTCTAAGCAAATGCAACTATTGTTGCCCACAAGTTCTGAACAATATTCTAATTTATAAAATATACAGGTATATGCATATTTAAATACTGCCAACGTACCAATTGGTAATCTAGTTCACAGAGACACGACGAGTAGAATACATTGTGAATTGATGTGTTAGACAGTATAGTGTCATACCTAGTCAACTGCAGGAGCACACATACCGGAATCAGTCGTAATACGTGTTCCAATACGCAGCATAACATATTAGCACATTAGAAAGTCGTTGTATACATATCGCCCGGCTAGCTCAGTCGGTAGAGCATCAGACTTTTAAAGCTGATTCAACTTCAGACGTTGGGCGTATTTATTTTCTTAATTTAAAATGTGTTTAATCATATTTTATAAATGTATACATGTACAAAGTAAGAACAAAAGATAATTACAATAAGAATATAAGGAATCAACATTCTAATTTAATCATTTAGTTATATTAAAAGATGCATGTATATCTTTTTTTTTAAACACTGATTAATGATCAATTCGTAATTCTGTAGACAGTGACAAACCAGTAGGATTATTTACGACATGAAATGTGAGACATCATAATGTGGAATATGATCAACTGCAGCAGAGCGAATACCGTATTCAGTCGTAATACGTGTTCCAATACGCAGCATAGCATACTTATTAGCATAGTAAAATGTCGCTTTATTCATATTACCCGGCTAGCTCAGTCGTTAGAGCATCAGACTTTTAAAGCTGATCAAACTTCAAACATCTGAGGGTCGAGGGTTCGAGTCCCTCGTTGTGCGTATTTATTTTCCTTATTTAGAAATGTGTTTAATAATATTCTATTCATGTACAAAATAAACACAAAAGATAAATAAAATAAGAACAAAAGCGATCAAATTTTGCCACAACATTCTAATTTAATAATTTATTTATATTAAAATATACCAAAAAAGGTATATGAATTTAACTGTCTAACGAACAATTGTTAATGTTTACACACGAGTGGAATTACTTACGACTTGAAACATTAGACATTATACTGTGGTATCTAATCAACTTTAGCAGCGCCAATACAGAAATCAGTCATAGCATATTGTCACATTAAAATTACGCTGTGTTGGCTTAAGCATATTTATTCGACATTATATAACATAATTTACAACAAATAATTGTGTACACAATATATATATATAATATATATATATATATATATAGTATATATTATATATATATATACAAGTGGATTGAAATGAAAGTTAAAAGAATGTTCAATTTCTCTCCACTGCAAACCAGAAATCGGTACACGGTATGACGATAGTTATGTATATAATGGACGAAAGTAGGACTATAAACGTAAGCATAGTAAGCTTAGCATTCACAGACGGATATGTAGTCCAGTGGTAACACGCTGGACTGGTAATCGCAGGTTCGAACCCCCGTCTGACCCTAATAAAATTAACAGTCTTTCAGATGGGACGTTAAACCGAGGTCTCATGTCGGTGCTTTACACCGTGCACGTAAAAGAACCAGAGGAGATTCTGGAACGGGTATCTGTCTGTATCATTGTACTATCCTCCAGCAATCTAAAATGACTAATCTCTTCAGGAGGCGTCGCTTATATGGGCATCCGGTAGCGACGATAAATAAACGTAAAACACACACGCTTAGCATTAATAGTTGATAAGAAGTAGTCAAATGACACTCAAAATAGTTTGCACCCGATAAGGTATACTCTGGTTTCAGTTGACAGCTAAGAAGAATAGGAGAGTAACTAAAATGTATTGGAAAAGACGATAACTATGGAAAGCCTATAACATGAAAATATCAAGTATGGCTTGTATTGATACTGTAGGTTGTTAGTACTTGCCATTTCAAATGGATATGGATTTTTTCCCATATATGTACATGTTTTGAGTATGTGTAACTAGTATGTATATTGATCAGGAAATAAATATTGAACAAATAATATACACAACAGAACGATGGAAACAGCACGGGAGGTATAGCCATGTGGCTATATACATATACACAACAGAACGATGGAAACAGCACGGGAGGTATAGCCATATGGCTACATACATATATACAACAGAACGATGGAAACCGCACGGGAGGTATAGCCATATGGCTGTATACATACACACAACAGAACGATGGAAACAGCACGGGAGGTATAGCCATATGGCTGTATACATATACACAACAGAACGATGGAAACTGCACGGGAGGTATAGCCATATGGCTGTATATAGACACAACAGAACGATGGAAACTGCACGGGAGGTATAGCCATATGGCTACATACATATACAACAGAACGATGGAAACTGCACGGGAGGTATAGCCATATGGCTACATACATATACACAACAGAACGATGGAAACAGCACGGGAGGTATAGCCATATGGCTACATACATATACACAACAGAACGATGAAAACTGCACGGGAGGTATAGCCATATGGCTACATACATACACACAACAGAACGATGGAAACTGCACGGGAGGTATAGCCATATGGCTACATACATATACACAACAGAACGATGAAAACTGCACGGGAGGTAAGCATATGGCTGTATACATATAAAACAGAACGATGGAAACAGCACGGGAGGTATAGCCATATGCTACATACATATACACAACAGAACGATGGAAACTGCACGGGAGGTAGAGCCATATGGCTACATACATATACAACAGAACAATGGAAACTGCACGGGAGGTAGAGCAATATGGCTACATACATATACACAACAGAACGATGGAAACTGCACGGGAGGTAGAGCCATATGGCTACATACATATACAACAGAACAATGGAAACTGCACGGGAGGTAGAGCAATATGGCTACATACATATACACAACAGAACGATGGAAACATCACGGGAGGTATAGCCATATGGCTGTATATAAACACAACAGAACGACGGAAACTGCACGGGAGGTATAGCCATATGGCTACATACATATACAACATAACGATGGAAACTGCACGGGAGGTATAGCCATATGGCTACATACATATACAACATAACGATGGCAACTGCACGGGAGGTATAGCCATATGGCTACATACATATACAACATAACGATGGAAACTGCACGGGAGGTATAGCCATATAGCTGTATACATACACAACAGAACGATGGAAACTGCACGGGAGGTATAGCCATATGGCTGTATACATACACAACAGAACGATGGAAACTACACGGGAGGTAGAGCCATATGGCTACATACATATACAACAGAACGATGGAAACTGCACGGGAGGTAGAGCCATATGGCTGTATACATATACAACAGAACGATGGAAACGCACGGGAGGTATAGCCATATGGCTACATACATATACAACAGAACGATGGAAACTGCACGGGAGGTAGAGCCATATGGCTGTATACATATACAACAGAACGATGGAAACCGCACGGGAGGAATAGCCATATGGCTACATACATATACAACAGAACGATGGAAACCGCACGGGAGGTATAGCCATATGGCTACATACATATACAACAGAACGATGGAAACCGCACGGGAGGTAGAGCCATATGGTACATACATATACACAACAGAACGATGGAAACTACACGGGAGGTATAGCCATATGGCTACATTCATATACACAACAGAACGATGGAAACTGCACGGGAGGTATAGCCATATGGCTGTATATAGACACAACAGAACGATGGAAACTGCACGGGAGGCATAGCCATATGGCTACATACATATACACAACAGAACGATGGAAACCGCACGGGAGGTATAGCCATATGGCTGTATATAGACACAACAGAACGATGGAAACAGCAAGGGAGGTATAGCCATATGGCTGTATATAGACACAACAGAACGATGGAAACAGCACGGGAGGTATAGCCATATGGCTACATAAATACACACAACAGAACGATGGAAACTGCACGGGAGGTATAGCCATATGGCTGTATACATACACAACAGAACGATGGAAACAGCACGGGAGGTATAGCCATATGGCTGTATATAGACACAACAGAACGATGGAAACTACACGGGAGGTATAGCCATATGGCTACATACATACACAACAGAACGATGGAAACAGCACGGGAGGTATAGCCATATGGCTACATACATACACAACAGAACGATGGAAACTGCACGGGAGGTATAGCCATATGGCTACATACATACACAACAGAACGATGGAAACTGCACGGGAGGTATAGCCATATGGCTACATACATACACAACAGAACGATGGAAACTGCACGGGAGGTATAGCCATATGGCTATATACATACACAACAGAACGATGGAAACTACACGGGAGGTATAGCCATATGGCTACATACATACACAACAGAACGATGGAAACTGCACGGGAGGTATAGCCATATGGCTACATACATAACACAACATAACGATGGACACAAAACGTGAGGTATAGCCATATGGCTACATACATATACACAACAGAACGATGGAAACAAAACGTGAGGTATAGCCATATGGCTACATACATACACACAACATAACGATGGAAACAAAACGTAAGGTATAGCCATATGGCTACATACATATACACAACATAACGATGGAAACAAACGTGAGGTATAGCCATATGGCTACATACATATACACAACAGAACGATGGAAACAAAACGGGAGGTATAGCCATATGGCTACATACATACACAACATAACGATGGACACAAAACGGAGGTATAGCCATATGGCTACATACATATACACAACAAACGATGGAAACGCACGGGAGGTATAGCACAAAACACAACAAACAAAACAGAGGTATAGCCATATGGCTCATACATAACACAACAAACGATGGAAACAAACGAGGTATAGCCATATGGCTACATACATATACACAACATAACGATGGAAACAAAACGTGAGGTATAGCCATATGGCTACATACATATACACAACAGAACGATGGAAACAAAACGTGAGGTATAGCCATATGGCTACATACATACACACAACATAACGATGGACACAAAACGTGAGGTATAGCCATATGGCTACATACAATACACAACATAACGATGGAAACTGCACGGGAGGTATAGCCATATGGCTACATACATATACACAACATAACGATGGAAACAAAACGTGAGGTATAGCCATATGGCTACATACATACACACAACATAACGATGGAAACAAAACGTGAGGTATAGCCATATGGCTACATACATATACACAACATAACGATGGAAACAAAACGTGAGGTATAGCCATATGGCTACATACATATACACAACATAACGATAGAAACAAAACGTGAGGTATAGCCACGTGCTTGATTACATACCCAACAGCGCTGCTAGAAGAGCCATAGTGGCAGTGTTCGCTACGACAACTTAATGTATAGTTATGCGTAAAACTATAAATGCAAATGTGCTTAACACTGGTGCACGGAAATATGTCCATTTCAACTGCTTAAAGTATATGCATGCAACGGCAATTGTCTTTCGGATTGGACTTTGACAACTAGATATCATGTCGGTGCTTTACACCGTGCACGTAAACAAACAGCGGAGACTGCAACTGATGTGCGTTTCGTGGGAGCATGAGGAACAGTTCGTTACAACAACGTTTAAAATGTCTATTTATGCGTGCACCTGCAATTCAAAATGGCGCATGTAACGTGGCCGCATGAAGCAGATTTCGCTCTGGCAATTTAAAGTATGTGTATATGAGTGCAACTATTATTCAAAATGGTGAAAACGACAACATTTCATGTTCTGCTGTTCACGATGAAACAATGTGCCATTCTGGTGATCTCCATGAAATAAAAAGTATTTGTTGATAGAATAAGGTCTTCCGGTCAGGACCACAAGGGCATATCAGTGATCTGGTCGTTTTTACCTAGTTTCTCGTCGATGTTTCTGCATGCATGTTTCATTTCCGTTGATTGCCTTTAGTAAACATTTCTTACTATATGACCATAGGGCAAACAAATTGTGTCTTGTGCTTGTGATAGTACATGTATGTGTATATGCATACAATTATAATTGAAAATGGCGCATGTAACGTGGACATATGAAGCAAGCGGTCTTCGTTACGACAACGCAATATCTATTTGTGCGTGCAGCTATTATTGAAACAGGTGAGTGTTACGTGGGCGCAAATGAGTAGTATTTGCTATAGCAACCTAACGTCTGTTGAAGGAAACACGTTAACAGCGTTTTTATTGACTACAATTTCTAATGACGAATCATGTACAGCAATGTAAAATTACTAAATCAGCGAGACGACAGCGATATAGGCGATGGCCTTTTGTTACCTGTGTGACGTCATAGCAACAGTTTCCATACAATACGTGTTCATTAAACAATTGGATCGCAGGTTAGAAATCTCGTCTGAGATTCAGGTGCGAAAGGTCCGGAGTTCGAGCCCCGCTGGAGCCGTTACGATTGTTCCCTTAGGCTAGGCATTTAAATTCCACATTGCCTCCTCACCACCTTCATGGCCATTCGATTCCATCAGGAATGAGGTCTCGAGAGTGATTAATATAGGTTGAAAAACCTTGTTTCGCAATCGAGCTAAAATACATTTGTATAAACTAAATCTCGTCTGACACTAATTAATAGTATTAACAGTCTTTCAAATGGGACAATAAACAGTGGTATCGTGTGTGTGCTTTATGCCGTGCACACACACTAACAAGAGGAGACTCTGGATCACTGTCTGTATCATTGCACTAACCGCCACCATCTAAAATGACTAATCGCTTCAGGAGGCGTCGCTCAAATGGGCAACCGATAGCGACAATAAATAAACCCCAATTCGCAGCACAATTGGTTGGCCTAAATGCATGTAAATAAAATAATACATGTATAGTATTGAGCCGATACGTGAAAGTCGTGATAGCGCAGTGGTAGAGCCTTCGATTCAGGTGCGAACGTCCAGGAGTTCGAGCCACGCTGGAGCAGCTACAGTTATGCCCTTAGGCAAGGCATGTAAATTGCACATTGCCCCTTCTCTCTCCCTCGTGGCGATGGATTCCATCTGGAATGAGGTCTCGAGAGTGATTAATATAAGTTGTAAGAACTTGTTTCGCAATCGAGCTAAAAATGAATTTGCATAAACTATGAACTATAGTAGTATATGAAAATAAAACTATTACTCACATGTTTATTGATATCATTGTCAAACATCAATACGACATCGTTCTTGAGTCTGCGATTAGTTATCCATAAAGGGAGGTAATCTGAAAATAGTAATTTTAAAAAATAACAGTCAATGTTTGGATAGATCTTCGGATGAAATTAGTATTGAAAAATGAAATTCTAAGACAGTCATCACGATTTTTGATCATCCGCTCCTTACAAGTATCGCATTCTAAATAATCGCAGATTTATTTAATAATATTTTATTGCAACATTTTCACAATGAGGATAACAATTTACAATTATACTAGGACATAGAAAACGCACACCTATAGTATATGATTATTATTACATGAAAACGAAATACGAAGGATTCCATCACATCACATCTTTATTACAAAACACAAACTGGACAACTAAAAATATTTCAAAATGTTTAAAACTATTGTTATTCTTTTTCATGTAAAAACACACTTATCCGAAGTGTGCGTTTTCAATGTCCTCTAGTATGCATTTATCACAATACCATTACTGTCACATTTCTAACATACAGTTACAATCTCCATATACAAATACATGACGTTTTCAAAGTGCAAAACGATTGGGCTACACGTTTTGAAAACATTACCAACAGCCCTTTCCAAAAGGTCAATCTTGTAATCGCACAAGGGGGATTTAAGCAAAAACAATAAATAAAAGAAACGTAATCGACGTCGTATACTATCAATATTGTGAAATGTCCTGACTGCTAATGTATTTAACAACTATTTATCATATTATGTAAGCCTTCGTAAGCAGCAAATTGACTACAATTATGAATGTACACTTGTTTGTTTTGATTCCACGCATGTTAACGTTCACGCTCGATATGTGCCAGTGAACTCTCTGATTTCATTCCGTCTTTCACAAACTAGTGTTTCTTCCCTCTGAGTAAGTTCATTCGTGTAATTACTCCTATACTCAAAGGGCGTGGACTTTAAAAACTATGTAATTGAAGCTCTGGTTATTAATGGCTTTATTTCCACTAATTAAAGGTTAGAGTACAAGAGTATTGGGTTAACTGAAAACCAATACACCTATAAACAACTAATATATCAGAGAATTACCATGCGATACAAAGGGATGAGTTTCTAAATGACAAATATCACAGTCTTGTCTATTCTAGCGCAACTGACCATGGCTAATTGTTCAAGATTACTTAAAGAGTTTCGTTGACATCTGCACGCGTCCAAAAAGATAAACCTGAGATAAAACAGGAATAACTGATAAAGGAGATCGTTGTCAAGCTTACTATGACTTTATAAACAGGGGTTGGGTGTTAAATATCGCCGCCTTTACTGTTGAACATAACATAAAGCATTTGAAGAATAAGAAATCCAATGTATTTCTATTTCCTCCTATTTATTTTTTTAATTATTTTTTTGGATGATGAATACCACTTTATTATTGAATGCTCACTTTATACTGATTTAAAAACACTTTACATCAAGAAATATTATTGGCATATACCTAATATGGTTAAATTTGTTAAGTTAATGAAATTACAAAATGAAAATGCACTTCGGAAATGATCTTTATACGTTTTTAAAGCATTGGAACGCCGTAGATCATTTGTCAATATCATTATCAATGTAATATTTTAGATTATTTAACGTTGCTACCGGTTGTCCATTTGAGCGACGGGCAGTTTACCTAACAACACCTTTCCTGGACAGGCTCCAGCTGTTAACCAGTACACTTGGTACACCAATCTCTGCAAGGAACTACAAACATGTTCATATAAATGAGACACGGCCTTAGCGTGTCTCGAATCTCTTTATTGATTATTATAGTGTCACCCCTATTTAAAGAGCCAGCCATTTCTGACTTATGAGACACATCTGTTTATGAACATAGCAGTGAATAATGTTTAGGTGCACCATGAATTAAAAATGTGTAATTTTAGATGTACAGGCAGGCAGGCAGGCAGGCAGGCAGACAGGCAGGCAGACAGAGAGACAGACACACACACAGACAGACACACAGACACACAGACACACAGACACACATACACACAGACACACAGCACACAGACACACATACACACAGACAGACAGACAGACAGACAGACAGACAGACAGACAGACAGACAGACGACAGACAGACAGACAGACAGACAGACAGACAGACAGACAGACAGACAGACAGACAGACAGCAGACAGACAGACAGACAGACAGACAGACAGACAGACAGACAGACAGACGACAGACAGACAGACAGACAGACAGACAGACAGACAGACAGACAGACAGACAGACAGACAGACGACAGACAGACAGACAGACACAGACAGACAGACAGACAGACAGACAGACAGACAGACAGACAGACAGACAGACAGACAGACAGACAGACAGACAGACAGACAGACAGACAGACAGACAGACAGACAGACAGACAGACAGACAGACAGACAGACAGACAGACAGACAGACAGACAGACAGACAGACAGACAGACAGACAGACAGACAGACAGACAGACAGACAGACAGACAGACAGACAGACAGACAGACAGACAGACAGACAGACAGACAGACAGACAGACAGACAGACAGACAGACAGACAGACAGACAGACAGACAGACAGACAGACAGACAGACAGACAGACAGACAGACAGACAGACAGACAGACAGACAGACAGACAGACAGACAGACAGACAGACAGACAGACAGACAGACAGACAGACAGACAGACAGACAGACAGACAGACAGACAGACAGACAGACAGACAGACAGACAGACAGACAAGTACAATACACATGACATATAGAACATATTACATGGTATGACAACATGATGGACATACTGATAATATATTGAAATATACAATTTCACCGGTGTCCAAAAATACCGGTTTTAACAATTTCCATTTTTTTCAACAATTTACTAATAGTATAATTTATGCAATTTATAATACGGTATTGCCAGTTATTGCTAAATAAAATTGTAAACTGAATGACAAATGACAATAGTGATATTATGAATTCAACACCACAACATGTTCGAGCCCCGCTGGAGCCGTTACGAGTGTGCCCTTAGGCAAGGCATTTAAATTCCACATGCCTCTTCTCTCTCCCTCGTGACGATGGATTCCATCAGGAATGAGGCCTCGAGAGTGATTAATATAAGTTGAAAGAACTTGTTTCGCAATCGAGCTAAAATAAATTTGTAAACACCAAAAAAGCAAACTTGTCAATTTAGCTAAATATATTTATTTAGCAACAATTAAAATAAACGATATTAATTAATTCAATGAATATTACTAGTAAAATATTGACGTGTGAGACACTGAATACCAACTCTAATGTTAATACTATGGTTACTCAAACCTTATATAATATCATGCTTTGTATGTAACCGCCAATCATGTTTATAATAATAATAATAATAATAATAATAAAGACTTTATTTAACGAGAGTACTCATTTAACAACAGTTAATCTACCATGAGGCCCTCAACATATATACAATCCAATGCAATCAAAAGATAGCACTATAAGTGAGAACTGCACATTGGAATAATATAGTAATGTAAAAGCTGAAAAATAGAGAAACTATATTTAATATTTAAGTGGAATATGATGATATATGGAATTGGCTAGCAGAGTAGAAAATGGGAATGAGACAATTAATGATTCTAGATCTATCTAACAATGTGCATATTTGACTTGTAGTGGTATCTTCAAAATATGTATGAAATCAACTTATGCCAATAAAAACTTTGACTTGACTTGACTTCACTTGATAATTTACTTTTATGAACTGAAAGTTGCACTGACGTCATGCTTCAATGATTACGATATTCCATTTACGAATGTCTATCAATTATCATAAATGATTTGTATTTTCGAATATTATGTTGATCTATGATTATTATTGTACATTGTATATATCACAATAAATTTGTACGATTTATAGAGGCTAGAGCATTAGGTATAAGTGAATAAATAATATCATTTGTACCTACCCAGCCAAATCAACATTTAATATAAATAGTGATTCATGGTGATAAAGCTCTCCGCGACTTCTTTGATATTATAAATCAAATTTTAATAGCAATATCAACCATAATTGTCAATTATTTATGTGTTTTTATTTCGACAGTTTGTACATTTAAATGACGAGGCTTATTTCAGTGTATAGAGAACTTGATATAATTATGCTATACACCGCTATATTGGGTGTGCTCGCGAGTGAGAGTGTACATAGAGTGAGGGTGAACACAGCGTGTGTGAATAAGGGTGTATGCAGTGTGTGTTTTTACGTTTATTTATCGTCGCTAAAGGTTTCCCATATGAGCGACGCCTCCTGAAGAGATTAGTTATTTTAGATTTTGGAGGATAGTGCATGATACAGACAGAGACCCATTCCAGAATCTCCTCTGGGTTTTTTATTTTTACGTGCACGGTGTAAAGCACCGACACGAGACCTCGGTTTAACTATGTTGTGTGTGTGTGCGTGCGTGCGTGTGTGCGTGCGTGCGTGCGTGCATGCGTGCGTGCGTGCGTACGTGCGTGCGTGCGTGAGAGGGGTGCACACAGCGTGTGTGAGAGAGTGATGTACGCAGCGTGTGTGAGAGAACTGTGTACGCAGCGTGTGTGAGTGAGGAGTGTACATAGCGTGTGTGAGAGAAGGGTGTACGCAGCGTTTGTGAGTGAGGGGTGTACGCATCGTGTGTGAGAGAGGGGTGTACGCAGCGTGTGTGAGTGAGGGGTGTACGCAGCATGTGTGAGATAGGGATGACGCAGTGTGTGTGAGTGAGGAGTGTAGCAGCGTGCGTGAGTGAGGAGTGTACGCATCGTGTGTGAGTGGGGGTGTACGCAGCGTGTGTGAGTGAGGGTGTACGCAGTGTGTGTGACGTGAAGGGTGTACACAGCGTGTGTGAGAGAGTGGTGTACGCAGCGTGTGAGAGTGAGATGTGTACACACGTGTGAGAGAGAGGGGTGTACGCATCGTGTGTGAGTGAGGGTGTACGCAGCGTTTGTGAGTGGAAGGGTGTACGCAGCGTGTGTGGAGAGAGGGGTGTACGCAGCGTGTGTGAGAGAGGGGTGTACACGCGTGTGTGAGTGAGCGAGGGGTGTAAGCAGCGTGTGTTGAGAGAGGGGTGTACACAGAGTGTGTGAGTGAGGGGTGTACGCAGCGTGTGTGAGAGAGGGGTGTACGCAGCGTTGTAAGTGAGGGGTGTACGCAGCGTGTGTGAAGTGAGTGGTGAGAGAGTGAGTGGTGAGGGGTGTACGCAGCGTGTGTGAGTGAGGGGTGTACGCAGCGAGTGTGAGTGAGGGGTGTACGCAGTGTGTGTGAGTGAGGGGGTGTACGCAGCATGTGTGAGTGAGGGGTGTACGCAGCGTGTGTGAGTGAGTGAGGGTGTACGCAGCGTGTGTGAGTGAGGGGTGTACGCAGCGTGTGTGAGTGAGGGGTGTACACAGCGTGTGTGAGTGAAGGGTGTACACAGCGTGTGTGAGTGAGGGGTGTACGCACGGTGTGAGAGAGAGGTGAACACAGCGTGTGTGAGTGAGGGTGTACGCAGCGTGTGTGAGAGAGGGGTGTACGCAGCATGTGTGAGTGAGGGGTGTACGCAGCGTGTGTGAGTGAGGGGTGTACGCAGCGTATGTGAGTGAGGGGTGTACGCAGCGTATGTGAGTGAGGGGTGTACGCAGCGTGTGTGAGTGAAGGGGTGTACGCAGCGTGTGTGAGTGATGGTGTACGCAGCGTGTGTGAGTGAGGGGTGTACGCAGCGTGTGTGAGTGAGGGGTGTACGCAGCGTGTGTGAGTGAGGGGTGTACGCAGCGTGTGTGAGTGAGGGGGTACGCAGCGTGTGTGAGTGAGGGTGTACACAGCGTAAAACAAACCACAAGGGTGTACGCAGCGTGTGTGAGTGAGGGGTGTACGCAGCGTGTGAGTGAGGGTGTACGCAGCGTGTGGAGTGAGGTGTACGCAGCGTGTGTGAGTGATGTACCACGTGTGTGAGGGTGTACACAGCGTGTGTGAGTGAGGGGTGTACATAGCGTATATGAGTGATGGGTGACACGAGCGTGCGTGAGTGAGGGGTGTACGCAGCGTGCGTGAGTGAGGCGTGTACGCAGCGTGGTGCGAGAGAGAGGTGTACACAGCGTGTGTGAGTGAGGGTGTACGCAGCGTGTGTGGGTGAGGGGGTGGGAGAGGGTGTACGCAGTGTGTAGAGAGAGAGAGGGGTGTACGCAGACTGTGTGAGTGAGGGGTGTACGCAGCCTGTGTGAGTGAGGGGTCTACGCAGCGTGTGTGAGTGAGGGGTGTACGCAGCGTGTGTGAGTGAGGGGTGTACGCAGCGTGTGTGAGTGAGGGGTGTACGTAGCGTATATGAGTGAGGGGTGTACGCAGCGTGTGTGAGTGAGGGGTGTACGCAGTGTGTGTGAGTGAGGGGTGTACGCAGCGTGTGTGAGTGAGGGGTCTACGCAGCGTGTGTGAGTGAGTGAGGGGTGTACGCAGCGTGTGTGAGTGAGGGGTGTACGCATCGTGTGTGAGTGAGGGGTGTACGCAGCGTGTGTGAGTGAGGGTGTACGCAGCGTGTGTGTGTGTGTGTGTGCGCGTGCGTGCGTGCGTGCGTTCGAGCGTGCGTGCGTGCGTGCGTGCGTGCGAGAGAGAAGGGTGTACACAGCGTGTGTGAGAGAGTGGTGTACGCAGCGTGTGTGAGTGAGTGTGTACACAACGTATGTGAGAGCGAGAGGTGTTTACATAGTGTTGCTGAGAGAGGTGTGTACATAGCGTGTGTGAGAGAGGGGTGTACACAGCGTGTGTGAGAGAGGGGTGTACACAGCGTGTGTGAGAGAGAGGTGTACACAGCGTGTGTGAGTGAGGGTGTACGCAGCGTGTGTGGGTGAGGGGGTGGGAGAGGGTGTACGCAGTGTGTGAGAGAGAGAGAGGGGTGTACGCAGACTGTGTGAGTGAGAGGTGTACGCAGCGTGTTTGAGGGAGGGGTGTACGCAGCGTGTGTGAGTGAGGGGTGTACGCAGCGTATGTGAGTGAGTGGTGTACACAGCGTGTGTGAGTGAGGGGTGTACGCAGCGTATGTGAGTGAGGGGGTACGCAGCGTATGTGAGTGAGGGTGTACGCAGCGTGTGTGAGTGAGGGGTGTACGCAGCGTGTGTGAGTGAGGGGTCTACGCAGCGTGTGTGAGTGAGGGGTGTACGCAGCGTGTGTGAGTGAGGGGTGTACGCAGCGTGTGTGAGTGAGGGGTGTACGTAGCGTATATGAGTGAGGGGTGTACGCAGCGTGTGTGAGTGAGGGGTGTACGCAGCATGTGTGAGTTAGGGATGTACGCAGTGTGTGTGAGTGAGGAGTGTACGCAGCGTGTGTGAGTGAGGGGTGTACGCATCGTGTGTGAGTGAGGGGTGTACGCAGCGTGTGTGAGTGAGGGTGTACGCAGCGTGTGTGTGTGTATGTGTGTGTGTGCGCGTGCGTGCGTGCGTGCGTGCGTGCGTGCGTGCGTGCGTGCGTGCGTGCGTGCGTGCGTGCGTGCGTGCGTGCGTGCGTGCGTGCGTGCGTGCGTGCGTGCGTGCGTGCGTGCGTGCGTGCGTGCGTGCGTGCGTGCGTGCGTGCGTGCGTGCGTGCGTGCGTGCGTGCGTGCGTGCGTGCGTGCGTGCGTGCGAGAGAGAAGGGTGTACACAGCGTGTGTGAGTGAGGGTGTACGCAGCGTGTGTGGATGAGGGTGTGGGAGAGGGTGTACGCCGTGTGTGAGAGAGAGAGGGGTGTACACAGACTGTGTGAGTGAGAGGTGTACGCAGAGTGTTTGAGGGAGAAGTGTACGCAGCGTGTGTAAGTGAGGGGTGTACGCAGCGTATGTGAGTGAGTGGTGTACACAGCGTGTGTGAGTGAGGGGTGTACGCAGCGTGTGTGAGTGAGGGGTGTACGCAGCGTATGTGAGTGAGGGGTGTACGCAGCGTGTGTGAGTGAGGGGTGTACGCAGCCTGTGTGAGTGAGGGTCTACGCAGTGTGTGTGAGTGAGGGGTGTACGCAGCGTGTGTGAGTGAGGGGTGTACGCAGCGTGTGTGAGTGAGGGGTATACGCAGCGTGTGTGAGTGAGGGTGTACGCAGCGTGTGTATGTGTGTGTGTGCGCGCGTGCGTGCGTGCGTGCGTTCGAGCGTGCGTGCGTGCGTGCGTGCGTGCGAGAGAGAAGGGTGTACACAGCGTGTGTGAGAGAGTGGTGTACGCAGCGTGTGTGAGTGAGTGTGTACACAACGTATGTGAGAGCGAGAGGTGTTTACATAGTGTTTCTGAGAGAGGTGTGTACATAGCGTGTGTGAGAGAGGGGTGTACACAGCGTGTTTGAGAGAGGGGTGTACACAGCGTGTGTGAGAGAGAGGTGTACACAGCGTGTGTGAGTGAGGGCGTACGCAGCGTGTGTGGGTGAGGGGGTGGGAGAGGGTGTACGCAGTGTGTGAGAGAGAGAGAGGGGTGTACGCAGACTGTGTGAGTGAGAGGTGTACGCAGCGTGTTTGAGGGAGGGGTGTACGCAGCGTGTGTGAGTGAGGGGTGTACGCAGCGTATGTGAGTTAGTGGTGTACACAGCGTGTGTGAGTGAGGGATGTACGCAGCGTATGTGAGTGAGGGGTGTACGCAGCGTATGTGAGTGAGGTGTGTACGCAGCGTGTGTGAGTGAGGGGTGTACGCAGCCTGTGTGAGTGAGGGGTCTACGCAGCGTGTGTGAGTGAGGGTTGTACGCAGCGTGTGTGAGTGAGGGGTGTACGCAGCGTGTGTGAGTGAGGGGTGTACGTAGCGTATATGAGTGAGGGGTGTACGCAGCGTGTGTGAGTGAGGGGTGTACGCAGCGTGTGTGAGTGAGGGGTGTACGCAGCATGTGTGAGTTAGGGATGTACGCAGTGTGTGTGAGTGAGGAGTGTACGCAGCGTGTGTGAGTGAGGGGTGTACGCATCGTGTGTGAGTGAGGGGTGTACGCAGCGTGTGTGAGTGAGGGTGTACGCAGCGTGTGTGTGTGTATGTGTGTGTGTGCGCGTGCGTGCGGGCGTGCGTGCGTGCGTGCGTGCGTGCGTGCGTGCGTGCGTGCGTGCGTGCGTGCGTGCGTGCGTGCGTGCGTGCGTGCGTGCGTGCGTGCGTGCGTGCGTGCGTGCGTGCGTGCGT
>CM026389.1:45075521-45121342 GCA_014843695.1 Archivesica marissinica
CAGTACAAATAGGACATTGGGGTAGGAAACATTTGAACAGAAATGGGAATACTGGTGTTGTTATGTCAAAGGCCTGTGTAATATGACACAATAAAATCTTTTTCTCAACTCTTGGTGGAAATAATTTTTTTGGCACTTTCACATATTTTCGAAATTTTTACCAGGAATTTCTAGAATTAATTTTTCTACAAAATATGAAGCTACGCATATTTGATTTAGAGTTTGGAAGTAATGAATATAATATATCTACATAGCAAAAATGCAATTTGAATGTTATCTGAACAAAAATACTTGCCTTTATGGACATTTTATGCTCTTTAATGATTTTCAGATATATCAAATTTTTTAAAAGTTGCGTACATATGCAGTTTTATTTGCAGATTGATTTGTGCTCTGTAAAATATCTTAAGTTCCAAGGACAACTTCGTTACATTGTTTGTCTAAACATTTAGTGTTTACTACAACATAATTCAGGGATATAAATGGAACGCATTATCGGTCAGTGCTTTCGATTAAAAACCCTCAGCATGCTATAATATACATGTATTATGTGTTTGCAATATATTACTTTAAACGTATATCATTTTCAGCCATGTTTAAATTCGTAGAAAATGTCAGGAATCATACCAATTATTAGTATAATGTGGTTAATCCATCAACTGTTGGTCACTGTCACTCGTTAATTTCATCAGGTCTAGGCCAGTTTGTACAAGACTGATTTCAGTTCCGACATACAACACTGCACGGTAACCCTAGTTTTCTGCAGCTACAACCTGAGGTTTTACAGCCCATCTTGCAGGAACAGCGTACTATTTTCAGTTTCTCTGGAGCAGGTGGCATATCAGTTTGTCGGGGAACAAGCATGTTTCCGTGCAACTCCCAGCCATACTCAGTTGGATCAATAACGATTCCCTTCTATTCTAACATTTGTGCATATGCACGTAAAATGTGATACTTGTATGCATTTCTTGTAGGTGGCAAAGACTTCGGGTCAATGTAGACATTGTTAGTGGCTACTTTCCGCAGAAACGAGTCAACACACAGTTGATTTAATGTAACTTGGTCTGGATTGCCTCCATATAAGCATATCATTGTATCTTCACCTGCATTAATAATATCATCCTTGGTAATGTCTTCTAGATTTTCATTGAAAACTGAAGCACACTTACGAAATGAAGGACTTCTTTTGAAAGTCTTCAGAGCTGCTGACTTACCAATGCCACTAGGCTTGGACACTGTCGCAGCCCAGAAATGTATGTAGAAAAAGTATATTGTTACATATTTCAGGGCCAATATGTTCTTGGACCTCACTGACATTGCAGCATTTGTTCTTTTTTCCTTCTGATATGAGTTGTATGCTATTCTCAAGGTTCCAGGCATGGTAGCACAACATTACTAATAAATCAGTGTCCTCACCAACGACAATTGTGTTCTGGCATAGCGAAGCATCTAGAGCTGATTTCACTATTAAGTAGTCAGCATCTGACTTGGCATTAATCACATTCACTCCAGCCTCCGCCAAATAACCTGACAATAAGTTTATGAACTTCTGTCTGTTCCTTTTGTTTAGACGTACCTGATGTTTCTATGAACTCATTATCATATCCAGTTCAATTTTAATTTCAGCTCAAATTTGACCGCCTGTTCGTCTCATGTGTGTATTGTCTTTCGTTGATGCTCCATCTTCATATACATCAAAAACTTGACTTGTACTTTTCAATGCAAAATTTAACATACGTCTAGTATATGGCCTTGTATGTTTGACCTCTCTCCCATGGGATCTTTTGCAATAGAGCACCACAATCTAAGACATAGCATACATTACATACATTTGCATTCTGGCCAGTTAGTTTGTGTTTGTTGGAAACTGTCTTGAGCATTTCAGTTTGGAGAGCTGACTTGTTTGCTTGACTTATCAGGCTGGGGCTCTCGAACAATGCTGGTGAGAAGGAACACAGTTCATGGAAGAAAAACATGTCTAAATCCTCCTCTGGGACTTCGTTGTGAGCTGCTGATATCATTCTTTGAAAAAGAAAAAGAAAGCTGTGACCCACTGATACCATGATCATTTCATTTTTCATCTCTGTATTTGCATCATCACGCATAGGAATGTCTTGTTTGTTTCTTCTGAACACATTGGATTCTGCCGGTTTGCCCGTATAACTTTACCGATTTCATTTGCCCTATCCATTGACACTCTTTCATCGGCCACTACACTACTTGATATGCTTCTCAGCTCAGGTTCCGGTGTAAACGGGTTTCTGTTCACCAAATACTCAGCCATCACTATTATATCATCTTTTGCAAGTCTAGACTTTCCGCAATCCCCATGTTGTTCGCTCGTTACGTTTTGCTTTCCAGTTCAACCAGGTCGAGACAAAATCCACATTGTCCTTTGTAGCTCCCCGAGTCAGTCCACCAACGGTTTTTATACTCCTCATCAGGACCTGTTCAATTATGAGATCTGTACTAAGACTGCCCAGTATTTTTCATTCCGTCTAACAACATGTTTTTCGTCCATAAAGTGTTGATACGCATATGGATGCTTGTTCTGTATGTCAAGCATGTTGGACATGTAGATGTGTAATGATATTGTATAGGCATTATGTCCAGATGCAGCCATGTATGGAAGCATATCCAAAACAGCTTGGAGGTGTAATCGCCAGTCTTGGTGTATTTCTTCAAGATGTCAAGCATTTCTATGTATTGTACCTATGGTCTTGATGTTCTTCCTTTACTTTTCATTTCTTCTATTTTAGCTTTCCATGTGTGTGCTAAATTCGTAACAATATCAGATCTCACCGCAGTCTTAATATCCCATGTTTTTGTTCATCTTCATCAGGTTGTCTAACACTTTCATTCATTAATTTCTGCACATACTTCTGTACTATCAATCACACCATCTTCACTTTCTCTTTCTCCATTTTCTCTGTCAGGATGTATTGCATCCACTTCATCTTCAGTGTTCTGATCTTCCAAATTCATAATCCATTCGCTATCCATCTGCGTCTCTACACTAATGTAGCTGGATAAGTCGATGTCAAAGTAGATAGACACAAGAATGATACCGAGTGCCAATTCTGCCAAGGCATGGCCTCGCACGGCTCGTGAAATTGCCTTGCCACTTAGCATGTGTGGAACAGTGTTATCTGTATACACTGTCTGAAATAGCTCTGTCATACCCGAGTCAGTCATAAGATGGGCTATTGCAACCCCATGTAGCTCATCTGCATATGAGGTCCACCCAACCGAAGAACTATCTTCTTTACATGGCTATCTGGTGTCTCTGTCTCTATTAAGCATTGAGCCTTCCATCAAAGTGGCTGATCAAATGTCAATACAGGTGTGACGTTATATGTCTCTGGATATTCTGCTACAAAGACAAGGGTGGAATATATACACGTTTCATTTGATGGATCCATGTCAATCATCGGCATGAAGAATGTAGAGGAAGCACCTGGGTGACTTCCATCGTAAATCATCTGCATGGTGCCATTCCATAGTGGTGACTTCGGTCTTAGTACCCACGATATCTTCCAAAGTATGTCTATATTGTACGTCTTGTCTTCTGTGATAGACTTCGGCAAGGCTTTAAAGACTAACTTCATTTTTCATCGGGATTCGGTAGTGTATTCTGATTCTTGTCATTTCCACAATATCAGAAGTAGAAAGGTTTGCCATAGGAATAACCTTTTTGGATCAGCTTTCTGGGGTAACAATCGCAATTATGCCCATCCCATGACATGTATTCAGTTCCTCAATTGTTCGGATGTTATGGCCAACATTATCGGCCATGAACTGCACAAATGAGTCGTCAGCGCATATTGGAATTTCAAGATTTTGTGTCAAGGCTGCGTTCTGTTCATACCATAGCACTTCCCGATAGGAACTACGAAATCCCTAGTTCATTTAATGTATCTAACAGAAAACGTGACATGTCATGATATAGAAGAAACAAGTACCTAAGTTCGAAATGTTTAGAATAATTATGTATTACTGAAAATATGCTTAAAATATTACCAAAATGTTTGATTATGACTCAGATATATGAATTCTTATTATGTTCAGTAGTATTACTTACCATTATTGATACAATCCCGGTTATGTATACTACCAAGTCTGCTTCAAACTGAATCCTAAGACTACTGTTTACATACACAATATTAATGTATCCGAAAAAAGCTTATATAAATCGTTTTGAATATAATAATAAATATAACAGCAGTAAAGCAAGTGAAAAATGTCAGAAGTTTGACCTTGACCTTGAAAATGGGTGTCAAGGTCATCCTTAAATGACTGTACACTTTCTTAATTTGTTTACATCATTATACTCAAATGAGTATTTAGGGAGTATTAACTGTTTATGCCTACATATATCTGGCTAATGCTATATATCTCCACGTCATGCTTTTACCATTCCTGATGACCTTGACCTTGAAAATAATTATATTTCCACCACGCTCAGAAAAAAAGATTTTATTTTTTCTGAAAGATGAAACCTTATAGATGATGGCAATATAGGTGCACTATCTGTTCATTTTTTTCTCTGGTTCGGTCATTTTTTTGGCTAATTGTACTGCACTTATTCGCCCAAATGGGCAACCGGTTGCGACCTTAAATGTATACGGGAAAAGATTTATCCGTTTAGTGTATGACATTGACACTAGGCATGATGTAATATTTTGTTAATCATTTTTAATTTAATTTCGCTATCTTAGCAAATAATTAAAGCGACATTACATCGCAAAAAGCAATTAAAATGCTTTTTTTTCACGTTAATGTATTGCTACTACAAATTCTTCTGAATACATCGAACACTAACATTGAATAAATGTAACAGTGTTTTGTGGTATACAAACTTTCAAACGTGAAAGTAGGATTTCATATAACGGTCATCCGGGCTCCTGAATTGACGTTTCTTTGTCATTGGAGTCAATACTAAACGAGCGATACTATCGCTTAGAGATACTTTAATTAAGATTAGTCTACAAATAAATATGCATAGGCACACATGTGAGATATCACGGTAAATATGCAACATAACTCGTGTTATTCAGGATAAACGCTTTGTATTACGCATGTATGTCGACTCTATTTACATTATTTTGTTATGTCAACAAACCGCGTATGTATAAACTAGGCAACATTAAACTGAGACTCATTAATCTCCGCCAAAACCTTCGTAAGTTTCCGTGAACTACGACCAGGACATGTGTTAGGTTTTTACCGTTAATATTTGAATCAAGTCAGTAAGTAAGTGTACCATAATCTAAAGCTCATATTTTACTTCGGAAATCCGATTATTAACGAAGTAAGTTCACAGAATATGCAAATGTCTCAGTTTAATATTGCCAAACAATACGACGTGTGTTTATTTGTTGAAATACTCAGTTTTTGAGGCAAATATTTGGAAAAAAATTACAAAATGTATACCATAAAATAGCAAATTACATTCTGCAGACATTTGCGTGTTTACCGATGTAGTGTCGCTTTAAAGTGTCAAAATGGTCAATCTAACAAATATTTGAAACATAATGAGTGGAGGAATATAGGATATGTGTCAAAATAAGGAATATTCTACGTCTTCGCTGATAGTAGAACATTTTCAATAGGCGATGGTGCCCGCGTGCATTAATAACTGCTTTGTATCGCTTCGCATGTTGCTGATAAGCCGACGCATTTTGTATGAATTGGGGCCCATTCTTCTAGCAAAGCCTCTCCTGAGTTGCCTGGTTGATGTAGGCTGCACAGGACGAGCAGATACTGCTACCTGAAGCATGCCCCAAACACGTTCAATCGGATTTAAATCCGGGTATCGAGCAGGCCAGTCAATACGAACGATTGCTTCATTGTTCAGGTACTCATTGGTGATACAAGCCCTATGTTCACTTGCATCATCGTTCATACAGATGACATCCGGGCCTATTGCACGAGCGTATGGGCGAACATGAACATCCAGAAATGCATGTACGTACCCGAAAGCCGTGATACAGCCATTCTAAGAAATATGAGATTGGTTTGGCCCTGGACGTTGATTCCAGCCCAATCCATAACTTATCCTCCGCTGAATCGATCATGCTCAGCAATGCAGGACTACTCATTTCTCATTCCCCAGACTCGGGCTCGACTGTCTGTGAAATCTACACAGAACCTGGCCTCATCAGAAAAGAGGACGGGTGTCCAATATGGGATGGTCCATGTGACATTTTCGTCTGCCCATTGCAATGGCTATCTAATGTGATGATGCTGCCAGGGACGCGAATAGCTGGTCCTCGGGCCTTCATACCAGCATCGTGAAGACGATTCCATACCGTTTGTGTTGATCGTCTAACGCCAGTTGTATTCTGAATGTCGTTTCGCATGGTTGTTGTACATGTAGTCTGAAAACGGTTCATTCGAGCATGGACGATGATAAACCGGCCCGGGGCTTGAGATGTTGACCTTGCCCGGCGTCTCCCATGTCGAAGTATTCGGACAACCTCTCTTTTATTAGATACTGCTTCCAGCATTCCGATGCCACGATTCATTTCGTCTTCACTAAGAGGCTTTCTTACATGTTAGTTCGCCATAACTCTAGCGTACATGTACGTCAACCATCTGCTTGTTGTGTGTATGCAATTTCTCGTACTCCCTGTGCAGCTCCGCAGTGACATTTGGTGATGTAAGCGATTTGTATGTTATCCATCATCCCAGTGGAATTAAAAGCATTCATAAACTGTTGTATTAGTAAAATAAATACGCCCAACGAGGGACTCGAACCCTCGACCCTCAGATGTCTGAAGTTGAATCAGCTTTAAAAGTCTGATGCTCTACCGACTGAGCTAGCCGGGCGATATGTATACAATGACTTTCTAATGTGTCAATATGTTATGCTGCGTATTGGAACACGTATTACGACGGATTCCGGTATTCTCGCTGCTGAAGTTGATTATACACCACAATATAATGTCTAATACATCAAGTCGTAAATACTCCTACACGTGTTGTCCCTGTTTGAAGAATTAATAATTGATCCATTGACATATTTAAAATATGCATATTATGCATGTATAATTTAATATAAATAAATTATCAAATTAGAATGTTGTTCAGAACTTTTTTGCCATACTCAATTGTATTTACTCTTATTAAAGTTGTATTTTGCTTATATTTTGTACATGTATATCCATAAAATATTATTAAACAAATATTAAATTTGTGAAACAAAACAAGTATTACGACTGATTCCGGTATTCGTGCTGCTGCAGTTGATTAGACACCACAGTATAATGTAAAAAGTCGTAAATACTCCTACTCGTGTTGTCCCTGCCTACAGAATTACTAATTGATCCTTTGACGGTTTTAAAATGCCCATATGCCTGTATATCTTAATATAAATAAAATATTACAATGTTGTTCGGAACTTGTGGCCAAACCCATTAGTATTTACCCTTTTTATAGTTGTCTCTTGTGTATATTGTGTACATGTATATCCATGTATATGCATACATGTACAACATACTGAGATATTCTATAGATGAGTTTACTTAGAACGCTCTGCATTATGAAATATTCTATAGATGAGTTTGCTTAGAACGTGCTGCATTATGAGATATTCTATAAATGAACTTATTTAGAACGCTCTGCATTATGAGATATTCTATAAATGAGTTTACTTAGAACGCTCTGCATTATGAGATATTCTATAAATGAGTTTACTTAGAACGCTCTGCATTATGAGATATTCTATAAATGAACTTATTTAGAACGCTCTGCATTATGAGTGAGATATTCTATAAATGAGCTTACTTAGAACGCTCTGCATTATGAGATATTCTATAAATGAGCTTACTTAGAACGTGCTGCATTATGAGATATTCTATAAATGAGATTACTTAGAACGCTCTGCATTATGAGATATTCTATAAACGAGTTTACTTAGAACGTGCTGCATTATGAGATATTCTATAAATGAGCTTACTTAGAACGCTCTGCATTATGAACTATTATAAAGATGAGCTTACTTAGAACGTGCTGCATTATGAGATATTCTATAAATGAGTTTACTTAGAACGCTCTGCATTATGAGATATTCTATAGACGAGCTTGCTTAGAACGTGCTGCATTATGAGATATTCTATAAATGAGCTTACTTAGAACGATCTGCATTATGAGATAATCTATATATGAGTTTGTTTGGAACGTGCTGCATTATGAGATATTCTATAAATTAGTTTACTTAGAACACTCTGCATTATGAAATATTCTATAAATGGGCTTACTTAGAACGTGTTGCATTATGAGATATTCTATAAATGAGTTTACTTAGAACACTCTGCATTATGAAATATTCTATAAATGGGCTTACTTAGAACGCTCTGCATTATGAGATATTCTATAAATGAGCTTGCTTAGAACGTGCTGCATTATGAGATATTCTATAAATGAGTTTACTTAGAACGCTATGCATTATGAAATATTCTATAAATGGGCTTACTTAGAACGCTCTGCATTATGAGATATTCTATAAATGAGCTTGCTTAGAACGTGCTGCATTATGAGATATTCTATAAATGAACTTATTTAGAACGCTCTGCATTATGAGTGAGATATTCTATAAATGAGCTTACTTAGAACGCTCTGCATTATGAGATATTCTATAAATGAGCTTACTTAGAATGTGCTGCATTATGAGATATTCTATAAATGAGTTTACTTAGAACGCTCTGCATTATGAGATATTCTATAAACGAGTTTACTTAGAACGTGCTGCATTATGAGATATTCTATAAATGAGCTTACTTAGAACGCTCTGCATTATGAACTATTATAAAGATGAGCTTACTTAGAACGTGCTGCATTATGAGATATTCTATAAATGAGTTTACTTAGAACGCTCTGCATTATGAGATATTCTATAGATGAGTTTACTTAGAACGCTCTGTATTATGAAATATTCTATACATGAGTCTACTTAGAACGCTCAGCATTATGAGATATTCTATAAATGAGTTTACTTAGAACGCTCTGTATTATGAAATATTCTATAGATGAGTTTACTTAGAACGTGCTGCATTATGAGATATTCTATAGATGAGTTTGCTTAGAACGTGCTGCATTATGAGATATTCTATAATGAGTTTACTTAGAACGCTCTGCATTATGAAATATTCTATAAATGAGTTTACTTAGAACGCTCAGCATTATGAGATATACTATAAATGAGCTTACTTAGAACGCTCTGCATTATGAGATATTCTATAAATGAGTTTACTTAGAACGTGCTGCATTATGAGATATTCTATAAATGAGCTTACTTAGAACGCTCTGCATTATGAAATATTCTATAGATGAGTTTACTTAGAACGTGCTGCATTATGAGATATTCTATAAATGAGCTTACTTAGAACGCTCTGTATTATGAAATATTCTATAGATGAGATTACTTAGAACGTGCTGCATTATGAGTAATTCTATAGATGAGTTTGCTTAGAACGTGCTGCAATATGAGATATTCTATAAATGAGCTTACTTAGAACGCTCTGCATTATGAAATATTCTATAAATGAGTGTACTTAGAACGTGCTGCATTATGAGATATTCTATAGATGAGCGTGCTTAGAACGTGCTGCATTATGAGATATTCTATAAATGAGCTTACTTAGAACGCTCTGCATTATGAAATATTCTATCAATGAGTTTACTTAGAAAGCTCAGCATTATGAGATATTCTATAAATGAGTTTACTTAGAACGCTCTGCATTATGAAATATTCTATAATGAGTTTGCTTAGAACGTGCTGCATTATGAGATATTCTATAAATGAACTTATGTAGAACGCTCTGCATTATGAAATATTCTATAGATGAGCTTACTTAGAACGTGATGCATTATGAAATATTCTATAGATGAGCTTACGTAGAACGCTCTCCATTAGGAGATATTCTATAAATGAGTTTACTTAGAACGCTCTGCATTATGAAATATTCTATAAATGAGTCTACTTAGAACGCTCTGCATTATGAGATATTCTATAAATGAGTTTACTTAGAACGCTCTGTATTATGAAATATTCTATAGATGAGTTTACTTAGAACGCTCTGCATTATGAGATATTCTATAAATGAGATTGCTTCGAACGTGCTGCATGCTGAGATATTCTATAAATGAGATTGCTTAGAACGTGCTGCATTATGAGATATTCTATATATGAGCTTACTTAGAACGCTCTGCATTATGAGATATTCTATAAATGAGATTGCTTAGAACGTGGTGCATTATGAGATATTCTATAGATGAGTTTGCTTAGAACGTGCTGCATTATGAGATATTCTATATATGAGTTTACTTAGAACGTGCTGCATTATAAGATATTCTATAGATGTGATTACTTAGAACGTGCTGCATTATGAGATATTCTATAGATGAGTTTACTTAGAACGTGCTGCATTATGAGATATTCTATAAATGAGCTTACTTAGAACGCTCTGCATTATGAGATATTCTATAAATGAGATTGCTTAGAACGTGGTGCATTATGAGGTATTCTATAGATGAGTTTGCTTAGAACGTGCTGCATTATGAGATATTCTATATATGAGTTTACTTAGAACGTGCTGCATTATAAGATATTCTATAGATGAGTTTACTTAGAACGTGCTGCATTATTAGATATTCTATAGATGAGTTTACTTAGAACGTGGTGCATTATGAGATATTCTATATATGAGATTGCTTAGAACGTGGTGCATTATGAGATATTCTATAAATGGGTTTGCTTAGAACGTGGTGCATTATGAGATATTCTATAAATGGGTTTGCTTAGAACGTGCTTCATTATGAAATATTCTATAAATGAGCTTACTTAGAACGCTCTGCATTATGAGATATTCTATAAATGAGATTGCTTAGAACGTTGTGCATTATGAGATATTCTATATATGAGTTTACTTAGAACGTGCTGCATTATAAGATATTCTATAGATGAGTTTACTTAGAACGTGGTGCATTATAAGATATTCTATAGATGAGTTTACTTAGAACGTGGTGCATTATGAGATATTCTATAGATGAGTTTACTTAGAACGTGGTGCATTATGAGATATTCTATAGATGAGTTTACTTAGAACGTGGTGCATTATGATATATTCTATAGATGAGTTTACTTAGAACGTGGTGCATTATGAGATATTCTATAGATGAGTTTACTTAGAACGTGGTGCATTATGAGATATTCTATATATGAGTTTACTTAGAACGTGATGCATTATGAGATATTATATAAATGAGTTTGCTTAGAACGTGGTGCATTATGAGATATTATATAAATGAGTTTGCTTAGAACGTGATGCATTATGAGATATTATATAAATGAGTTTGCTTAGAACGTGATGCATTATGAGATATTATATAAATGAGTTTGCTTAGAACGTGATGCATTATGAGATATTATATAAATGAGTTTGCTTAGAACGTGCTGCATTATGAGATATTCTATAAATGAGTTTGCTTAGAACGTGATGCATTATGAGATATATTATATAAATGAGTTTGCTTCGAACGTGCTGCATTATGAGATATTCTATAAATGAGTTTGCTTAGAACGTGATGCATTATGAGATATTATATAAATGAGTTTGCTTAGAACGTGATGCATTATGAGATATTATATAAATGAGTTTGCTTAGAACGTGATGCATTATGAGATATTATATAAATGAGTTTGCTTAGAACGTGCTGCATTATGAGATATTCTATAAATGAGTTTGCTTAGAACGTGATGCATTATGAGATATATTATATAAATGAGTTTGCTTAGAACGTGCTGCATTATGAGATATTCTATAAATGAGTTTGCTTAGAACGTGATGCATTATGAGATATTATATAAATGAGTTTGCTTAGAACGTGATGCATTATGAGATATTATATAAATGAGTTTGCTTAGAACGTGATGCATTATGAGATATTATATAAATGAGTTTGCTTAGAACGTGCTGCATTATGAGATATTCTATAAATGAGTTTGCTTAGAACGTGATGCATTATGAGATATATTATATAAATGAGTTTGCTTAGAACGTGCTGCATTATGAGATATTCTATAAATGAGTTTGCTTAGAACGTGCTGCATTATGAGATATGTTATATAAATGAGTTTGCTTAGAACGTGCTGCATTATGAGATATTCTATAAATGAGTTTGCTTAGAACGTGATGCATTATGAGATATTCTATAAATGAGTTTGCTTAGAACGTGCTGCATGCTGAAATGTAGCCTGGGTACAGGCTTTGCCTGGTCAGTCATATAAATATATTTTAATACCGAGCTCATTAATTTTGTATTCCGTATTGAGTTTCTGATAATATCAACGTAATTTAGCCAGAAGTAAATTGGTAAATAATCGACAGACTGGAACCCAAGCTAGCTGAGATATTCGATAAGTGAGCATACTTAGAACGTGCTGCACTGTGAGATATTCTCTGTAGAATGGCTCATTATGCAGCACATTCTAAGCAAACTGCTCTATAGAATATAGCGGTATTCAGCACGTTCTAAGTAAACTGCTCTATAGAATATAGCGGTATTCAGCACGTTCTAAGCAAACTGCTCTATAGAATATAGCGGTATTCAGCACGTTCTACGTAAACTGCTCTATAGAATATAGCGGTATTCAGCACGTTCTAAGCAAACTGCTCTATAGAATATAGCGGTATTCAGCACGTTCTAAGTAAACGCATAATGTATGTTTTTTATTCAATCGTGTTATCCGTTTATTAATAAGCATTGCGAAATGATTGCCACTGGAAATTATTTTTACAAATTAGGTCATCGTTTCTACCATCTCTAAAGCTGCTCAATTCTGTGTTCGATATATATATATATATATATATATATATATATATATATATATTTGAATTATGGATTCTTACCACATCATCCGCTACACGTATAATATTATATTAGTTGTAGCATCATTTATTACAACACTAATTGATGTCCCTGTAAATTGTGGTGGGGTTGGGTTATCAAACGGAATAGGCCTACGTACGTCTCTGTTAAAACCATTTTTATTTTCGACGAATACTAAAAACCTGCACATGTATATACATAAAACATCAATAGATATTAAATACATATAATATACATGTACAAGCATTAACCAGACGCCACCACAATTTACAAATGGCTCCCAATGGGGACTTTAACCACGGTCTTCCGCGTGACAGGCGGGGTTACTCACCACTATATTAACAGCACGCCCAAATTCCTCTACGTTACATCCCGATTCTTTACACATTTGATTCAATATTCGTATACACATTAATTTATTAAATACATCCACCTCAAATATATTGCCAAAGCTGTGAACCATTTAGTCATTCGAAACCTGCACATCATAGACCAGAATGCTGAGAGTCATGATTATTCTGTATTTGGCTGCTTCCGGTGACAATTGTTTTTAAGTCGACAACTGACTCATTTTAATACGTTGCTACATGCATTTGATGCATTACATCTCAAATACGTCCGTACACATGTAGCATGCGATGTTTCACATGCATACATACTTTTTTAACTGTTTTAAATTAACTTGACTCGTCTCGTTCATCAATTCGTAGGGCCGCTGTCATCAGGAACATAACAAAACAAACAAAAAACGGATCCCCAAAACTTTTTATTTTTTGGAACAGTAGTATTATATTTATTATAAACCCAAATATAGCACAATTCTTTAAACTTCATAATTCAAGCTAAACCTTTCTTGTTTTAAGAGTTTAACCTATAAGCGATAATCTATATAGGATTAAATACAGACCAGGTGTTCATACCATACCATGCCCAGGCCCGTAGCTAACTTGAGGCACGAGGATGCAGTTGCTTCTTCTATTTGTTTTGTTTTTTAACCTCGGCTTTCTAATTTTTATATTTCATTTTTTAATATCTTAATTTATAATGCAGCAGAATGCAGGCAATGGCATCCTGATTAACATATCTCGAGAGGATGCCCCCTGATCCCATATCCTACCCCCTTAGTTTCGCTAAGTCGATGAACCAGCTTTACTAGTTAATTGTTTCGCCTCATCGTTTGAGGTCTGGCTACGGGCCTGAAAGCACATGCATTTGCTGTTGTTTGCTACTTCTACCTCAGTAATGCATGTATGGACGCGGCGGCTAGGGGTCGAGCCTTTACTGGTGCTAGTGTAACCCAACATGTGGCCGTGGGGGGCTCTGTGGCTAAGTGGTTACGGTCGTTGACTTCAAATCACTTGCAAAATGAGGAATATATCCAGCTGGCGTGCGGTAGGTCGGTGGTTCTATCCGTGTGTCCGTCCGTGCCTCATATACAGCTCGGAGGGGCATCCGAGTTCCTCCTCCACCAATACTAGCTGGAGAGTCGCCATGTGATCTAAGCTGTTGGTGTGACGCTAAACCTCAAAAACAAACAAACAAACAAACAACCAACCAACCTGTGGTCGTTATTAGCACGGTCATTTCATTTCTGCGATATAATGTTAGGAGATGTAACGGACTGAGGTTAGTGCTAGATGTACTTATCTCCCTTACCAAATTCAACACTGCAGTCTATGTTTATATCAAACTTGTCGGAAGATACGAATGTGCACTCAATCCGCCCTGTAAGCAGGATATCCCTCCCCCTCCCCATACCCCCTCTTGATCTCTCTGGGGAGGGGCATACGACGGTACTTTACTTGGTATTGAAATGTGGGGCGAAAATGTGTTGCAACCAAATAAACAACGTCAGTACTCTTGATTGACTTAAACACTGTTACCACAGTGCGTGAGACAACGGTCAGTACGCTTGATTGACATAAACACCGTTACCACAGTGCGTGAGACAACGGTCAGTACGCTTGATTGATATAAACACCGTTACCACAGTGCGTGAGACAACGGTCAGTACGCTTGATTGATATAAACACCGTTACCACAGTGCGTGAGACAACGGTCAGTACGCTTGATTGATATAAACACTGTTACCACAGTGCGTGAGACAACGTCAGTACTCTTGATTGATATAAACACCGTTACCACAGTGAGTGAGACGGACGATCTAATTAGAATTAAACAACGTCGGTACGCTTGAATGGCATAAACCATAAACACCGTTACCTCAGTGCGTGAGGCGGACGATCTAGTTAGAATTAAGCATCGTCATTACGCTTGTATGACATAAACACCGTTACCACAGTGAGTGAGACGGACGATCTAATTAGAATTAAACATCGTCAATACGCTTGTATGACATAAACACCGTTACCACAGTGAGTGAGACGGACGATCTAGTTAGAATTAAACATCGTCAATACGCTTGTATGACATAAACACCGTTACCACAGTGAGTGAGGTGGACGATCTAGTTAGAATTAAACATCGTCATTACGCTTGAATGGCATAAACACCGTTACCACAGTGAGTGAGGTGGACGATCTAGTTAGAATTAAACATCGTCATTACGCTTGTATGACATAAACACCGTTACCACAGTGAGTGAGACGGACGATCTAGTTAGAATTAAACAACGTCAGTACGCTTGTATGGCATAAACACCGTTACCACAGTGCTTGATACGGACGATCTAATTAGAACTAAACAACGTCAGTACGCTTGTATGGCATAAACACCGTTACCACAGTGCTTGAGACGGACGATCTAGTTAGAACTAAACAACGTCGGTACGCTTGAATGACATACACACCGTTACCACAGTGCGTGAGGCGGACGATCTAGTTAGAATTAAACAACGTCAGTAGGCTTGAATGACATACACACCGTTACCACAGTGCTTGAGACGGACGATCTAGTTAGAACTAAAACTCATCTCTCTTGCTTTCATTTCGGAACAATTGATTATTAAGAATGCATGTTTCCCACAATTAGCAATATACAGCGATACTACAGCATACCTCTATGCTTTAACTCAGTTCCCCTCATACGAGTTTCGTTGGTCAAGTTCCCCCACCCCTCCACCCCCGCGTTCTCCTGCAGGTGGGTAAGGAATATGGCACACTTGACCAGTACAATAGCGGTTTGATGTAATCGTGTATGGTGTGCATGCAGCTATGCACATGTAGAACATCAAATGATTATATGCAATAACATAATGAGACTCCCGACCGTGACTTGCCAAACCGAACACAATGCAGAACCATTTGGCCAATAGTTCATTAGCATCTTTGGGAATGCTTAAAATTTGTAAAATGTTTGACAGCTGTGACACAGTACACTACTTTATATGCAAACATAAAACAACCACACTGTCTATGCTTTAATGTTCGCAATATAATGTGCTGTGTCTACAACTTGAATAGGGATACCGACAGTATCTACACATTTAAATTGATTTCTATCGTACATGCTACATGATAAATTGTAAACATGCTAATGAGCAGCTTATCAAGTATCCGTGACAAAAGGTAGCCTAGTGATACGTTAAGTTCTATGTGTGTTCGTTATTTTGACCGTTACGATGAAAGACGCACCCACAACTTGGTATGGCGAACATGTCTTCGGGTGTTATTGGAAGAGGACACAAGTTACCGTTCAGAGAAGTATTTCAGGATTCCACGGGCACCCGGATAGAAGTACAAACTTTCAACAAGCCAGCAAGATAGCTTCCACATAGAATGTGGGATTCGAACCTACATGCGTTGACGGTCAGGTGACTTGAAGTCAACGGCATTAACAACTTTCGATCGGCCATGTAGGGCCCTATAATATTTTGCCCAACAAATAATGAGTGACATGACTAGTTTGTATATTACCTCCCTTGACAGATAAAGTCCGATTTATCCCGAGGTATACATTGGTCCTTTTAGTTGGAATTCTTTGTTTTCACTGTTGTTTTGTAATCAGATGTTACTGTAGGATAAATGTAATTTTATCAAAATCAGGTTAATTAATTGATAGCCAATTCTTACTGTAAAGTATCCATTGCATATACTATAAGATATCTGTCGAGATTTAATAATTTAATAATTCAGTGTTATGTTATATTTCGGGTTTTACGCCTGCATCAACACCATTTTGGGCTATATCGCCGGCGGGAAGTTTACCTAACAACACCTTTCCTGGGCAGGCTCCAGCGGTTAACCAGTACTTGGGTGCACCAACCTCCGTAAGAAACTGCCAACTTTTTCATATAAACGAGACACGGCCTGAGCGGGGCTCGAACCCGTGACCATACGTGATGATAGGTTACAGTGGTATACAAGTCAGCGACCTTAACCACTCGACCACGGAAGCGGTTATTAATAATTCTAAGATGAGACAATGGATGAAAATGGTGATGCACATTATGTATTAAGGAGAAGAGAAAAATAAGCTAATACTGGTTGTTTGTATTTGGAGCTTAACGTCGCACTAACATTTTAGTTCCTATGGGGATTCTCCAGCTATTATTGGGGGAGGACGACACAGGGTGCCTCCGAGCAGTATTTCAGTTTTTTTTTCCACAACGAAATATATCGATTATGATGATAACTTCAAATTCAAAGCATCATTGATGTTTTTACTTTAATAATATTGTATTTATTATCAGCTTTAGTCTGGAGGAATTTTCAAATACAGTCGAACTTCGTTGCCTCGAACTCGGTTAACTAGAACACCCCTGTTTGCTCAAACACGCCACCTGGTTCCGGCAATAATCTCTATATATAATGCATATTGTTCTACCTTCGATAATTCACAGACGGATCTGTAGTCCAATGGTAACACGCTGGACTGGTAATCCAGGTATCGCAGGTTCGATCCTCCGTCTGACCCTAATACAATTAACAGACTTTCGGATGAGACTTTAAGTCGAGGTCTCGTGTCGGTGCTTTACACTGTGCACGTAAAAGAACCAGAGGAGACTCTGGAACGGGTCTCCGTCTGTATCATTGCACTATCCTCCAAAATCTAAAATGACTAATCTCTTCAGGAGGCGTCGCTCATATGGGCAACCGGTAGCGACGATAAATAAACACAAGAGACACACACACCTTCGATAATTCGAACACGGATAACTGGAGATGTTAAGCAAACGGCCAGCACGAGAACGCCGTGATAGCTTTTAATTAAATTAATGCTGGAGAGTCAATTGCTAATGTTGAAAAAATTATTAGCTGTACAAATTTACTAACCTTGTATTGTAAAAATTCTGAATATACATGTACATGTATATAAAGGAATAACATATTATTAAATTAATTAATGGATTTTTACCCTGTACTATATTGCGAAACGATGATTGCAAAAAAGATTGGTAAATGATTGTATAAGTGTATGTATATTCCATTAATTTCAAACACCTTGCGGGGTCCTATACATGTTTTCCTGGGAATACTTAGCCGATCTAAGTGGTTAACCAGTACTAAGCAATGTGTGTGTGAGGTGTCTTGCTCAATGACATTACATACGTGGCCTAACCGAGTATCGAACCCGTGATCGTTCGATTCCAAATCCGACGCTCTACCACTGGACCACGCACACCACACACTTGTGAAGTTTCACTTAACATAGGTTACCGCCTCCCTCGTAGACTGCTGGTTCCAACCTCTAAATCATCCGTCAATGACAGCTGAACGCTAGAACACGCATCACCTAAGTACCCGCTGTCCCCACACCCCTCTCGGCGGAAGACATCCCGGTATTTACATTACTTTGGGGTAGTATCAATGTCATAGCCGGATATCCTTTGTTGTTTTCGTTGTGAACATCACCAGAATAAATATTTTTAACAAGTAATACGTCTGTAGTTATAGTTTATCTCAGCATTTGTCTGTACTTTGTTATATCGTAGATCTGCCAGAAGAGAAAATAATCTACCCCTTTCAATACTTTGCTCTACAAATTGAAAATTGCCTGGCATAATACAAGTCCTATTTTCGGTTAGGTAGAATCTTTCGGACAAAGTAAAACTGTTATAGGTCAGACACCGCTATTGCAATTTCCATAAGCCACCATTATAACACACAGGAAAATGTCAAATCAATACAGGGATTCGGCACGTTTGGGGGTACTAGTATATATATTTAAGTACAGGGATTCTACTCTGTGGGATGTCAGATTTTGTACACATCTATCCGAATATAACGCCTATCCCGAGTCTTTATATTGTTCTTCAAATAAAACAACTTTAAGCTGCGTGCATGTATACTTTGCAAACAATTGCCACAGACATTGGCCATAGCAGGTCACATTTCCATACTAGGACATGGGTTCTGTCAGCAACAACTTCGACGGGAGAGTTTTAACAGTGAATAACATTATCAATAAAATGTGTATCCACTAACGTGTAGGTTTATTCGGCAAAAATGTACGTCAAAAAGAGATTTCGGAGAATTTTTCAATTTGTTTTGAAAATTTCTCAAGCGGCGCAGTTCGCGTTGAAACGAGCGTTCTGATTGGATTATGATTATTCTTCATATAAAAACAAGCACCTAGTTACATTCTAATAATCTAATTAGAACGCTCGTTTCAACGTCGTTTCAACGCGAATTGCGCCGCTTTAGAAATTTTTGGGGACCGCTAATCTGGAAGTGTTCCAGTTGTCTAAATTATACACTTCTTGAAATAACTAGAAAAGTTTACCAAATGCTGTTTTGTACATTATGTAATATATACTGGTTGGCGACCTTTTGGACGGTGCGACTCATTTTTACGTGCACCATCACAAAGGCATGTTATTCATTTTTTTCAATCATTCCGTTGCATGTTTCCAATTGACAGACACAAATTAGTTTATGCAAATTTATTTTAGCTCGATTGCAAAACAAGTTCTTACAACTTATATTAATCACTCTCGAGACCTCATTCCTGATGGAATCCATCGCCATGAGCAACGTGGAATTTAAATGCCTTGCCTAAGGGCACAATCGTAACGTCTCCAGCAGGGCTCAAACTCCGGACCTTTCGCACCTGAAGCGAACGCGCATCCACTGCGCTATCATGACTTCCACGAATGTGTTCAATACAGATGAGCTATACACACATGTCTAAATTTGATTGTTTACATGAGCTTAAAATTCTCTGTAAACTTTACAAACGGATCTGTAGTCCAGTGGTAACATGCTGGACTGGTAATCCAGGGATCACAGGTTCGATCCCCGTCTGACCTAATAAAATGAAAAGACTTTTAGATGGGACTTTAAAGTTAAACTAAACCAAGGTCTTGTGTCGTGCTTTACACTGTGCACGTAAAAGAACCAGAGGAGACTCTGGAATGGGTCTCTGTCTGTATCATTGCATTATCCTCCAATAATCTAAAATGACTAAATCTCTTCAGGAGGCATCTCTAATATGGGCAACCAGTAGCGACAATAAATAAACGTAAAACACACAGAATCAGCGAAAACCACACATTTGTGCACATGCAAAACTGTTTATTTTTAGAACGCCTAAGGTATACTCGTAACATAGAATTAGTTCATGAAATTATTGATGGGCCCTTGTATTTGGGGTTCAGCTGTCTTCTTTGCATCTATGGTCCAGATATTCATCGATATCAAATAGATTATTGCCTTATTTTTGTTTATTAACAGACGGATCTGTAGTCCGGTGGTAACATGCTGAACTGGTAATCCAGGGATCGCAGGTTCGATACCCCCGTCTGACCCTAATAAAATTAACAGTTTCATATGGGACGTTAAACCGAGGTCTAGTGTCGGTGCTTTACACCGTGCACGTAAAGAACCAGAGGAGACTCTGGAATGGGTCTGTCTGTATCACTGCACTACCCTCCAAAATCTAAAATGACTAATCTCTTCAGGAGGTTAATAACGATAAATAAACGTAAAATACACACATTCTGTTTATTATTCTTTTCCAGATATAACTGTGGTATGCTTAAACAACAACAGAAGTCATGGGTCAGATGCTGGCAAAATCTAAAGAAGATGCTCCTGCAAGTTGTATTTACATCTTCAAGGCAGTGGAAGCTGGAAACCTAAGTCTATTGAAGCACTTTGTTAAACTTAAGTCATTGCAGGAAGTCGAGGCCATTAGAAACGATGATAAAAAGACCTTACTGCACACTGCCGTTTTACATCACCGCTTACAATGTGTCCAGTTTCTTCTCGAACTTGGTATAGACGCTAATTCTTTTGATGCCTACGGCAACACTCCGCTGCTTGAGATTGTTGGAAAGATATCGTGCGGTAATGCGTGTCAGTCATCTCACAGCAAAGAATGTCTTGAAGTGCTTATACAACTCTTAGTCAAATATAAAGCAGATATAAATGTGACAACGTCGGTTAATAGGACGGTTTTGCTCAAATCTATTATACACCGACACCACGTGGCAGAGTTATTGCTAAGCAATGGAGCTGACCCTAATATTTCAGATGATGATGGATTGCTTCCGATTCATGTCTGTGCCACATACGCCCATCTTCCGCTATTGAAAGAGATAATTAGCAGAGGATCGGAAATAGACGGTCAGGACCACAAAGGGAGAACCGCCCTGTACTATTCGGTACTAGCTGGACATCAGGACATATTTGACGAGCTAATGCGTCACAGTTGTGATTGTAACAAAGGAACAACGTACGGATACCCGCTACAGACTGCCATTATAAAATGTCGGTTGGAAATGGTTCAAGCTTTACTGCGGAACGGTGTAGATGTTCAATGCAGGATCGTAGAATGTCGTCAGTCGTACTCGCGCGTACGTGAATACCTAAACCTTGCCCTGATTGTTACCCACTTCCATCTAAACAATTCTAAACAATATGCTGCTCAAAGTCAAAGTGGTATGGTCGAAACGATGAAAAGGTCACTAAGCATTTTATATCTAGTCATACAAGCTGTAGGTGAAAGCATTAATGTCTCCAAAAATATCTTTATAAAAACTCCACAAATTTCACTGTCAGAGCCTCACCTCTTGCCATGTAAGAGAACGGTTGCACATATTTTACATAAGCTTTCATTTCTTCATGAAATGAGTAGAAATTCCAAACCAGTGCAAGGGTTACCCAAGTTGGATTCGGATGTTGATAAACATTCTCTACAGAACCTGTGCCGGATGAGAATACGGAAGCTGATTGCGGCCACGGGTACAAACGTAGTGTATGCAGTAGAGTATCTGAACTGCCCCCTGGTGCTCAAAGATATAATCCTGCTAAAAGATATAATGTGCTTGTAAAGGCTTGTTAAATTCTGACGACTTACTAGAATTGGTTGTATCGACTGGAATCTGCATAAAACTGATTTTAAGGGATAGTTAATGGAAACTAGAATACATGTACAGTTACGGTTAAGGCGTATGGCTATGGAGCCGGAGGTCGAAGATTCGAATCTCTTCAAGGATTCGTTCTGATATGGCCGGTTGGTGAGCTGCCAGCTAGTTAAATAATGGTTCTCGATTGCCTACCAGACTCATAAGTCAGAAATGGCTGGCCCTTTAAATAGGGGTGACACTATAATAAACAAACACTTTACTTCACTGTTACTTTGTACAGTGTATAGGTCATATATTAATACAGTCAAACCTGCCTAATGCAGCCAATCGGTGGGAGTGATGAAAAATTAACTACTTAGTTGAGGTAGTGGTGTAAAGCTGAACAAATGAACACGTTATTGGTAATCTTGCAGCTTATATAGTTTATACAAATATATTTTAAAGCAGCATTACATCGTATGAAATAAAAGATATTTGAAAAATTCAATTTTTACGTATGGGTAGCAATGCTGCGAGCAATATTTCGTGTGTTGATAAACAAATTCGCTTATACGACGGTTTTAATTTATTGGAATTTTATCGTTTCTGAGTGACTATTTCGATTTTTGTAAACACACACACATTAGTATTTATATTTTACCCAAAATATCCTTTATTACAATGTAATGCTGCTTTAACTCAATTGCGAAACAAGTTCTTACAACATTAAGTTTAATCTTTCATGAGACCTCATTCTTGATGGAATCCATCACCATAAAGGAGAGCAGAGGCAATATCGAGACTTTAAGTACCTTGCCTAATGTAAAGGCTACAAATTACGTGAATGCACTACCACTGCTCTATCACGACTTCCACAAATCTGGGAACTGGCTGCTTAATTACAATACATGTAATTAGACATGTGTGTTTAGCTAGTATAATTACAATACTTGTAATTAGACATGTGTGTTTAGCTAGTATAATTACAATACTTGTAATTAGACATGTGTGTTTAGCTAGTATAATTACAATACATGTAATTAGACATGTGTGTTTAGCTAGTATAATTACAATACATGTAATTAGACATGTGTGTTTAGCTAGTATAATTACAATACATGTAATTAGACATGTGTGTTTAGCTAGTATAATTACAATACATGAATTAGACAGTGTGTTTAGCTAGTATAATTACATAAACTACTACCGGTAGTATTCCTATATGATCTCTGGTTATTTGTAATCGATTACCTTTAGGTATAATTATCTACTTAGTATATCTACATAAACTACTAGTATTCCTATATGATCTCTGGTTATTTGTAATCGATTACCTTAGTAATTAACTACTTAGTATATCTACATAAACTACTAGTATTCCTATATGATCTCTGGTTATGCTACTTAGTATATCTACATAAACTACTAGTATTCCTATATGATCTCTGGTTATTGCTACTTAGTATATCTACATAAACTACTAGTATTCCTATATGATCTCTGGTTATTGCTACTTAGTATATCTACATAAACTACTAGTATTCCTATATGATCTCTGGTTATTGCTACTTAGTATATCTACATAAACTACTAGTATTCCTATATGATCTCTGGTTATTGCTACTTAGTATATCTACATAAACTACTAGTATTCCTATATGATCTCTGGTTATTGCTACTTAGTATATCTACATAAACTACTAGTATTCCTATATGATCTCTGGTTATTGCTACTTAGTATATCTACATAAACTACTAGTATTCCTATATGAGCTCTGGTTATTGCTACTTCGTATATCTACATAAACTACTAGTATTCCTATATGATCTCTGGTTATTTGTAATCGATTACCTTTAGGTATAATTATCTCAGTCCTTATTTTAATAATTACCTCTGACAGTAATAAGTATGTAAATAATACTCTACGTTCAATGATGAATATTCACGCTATTTAAAACTGTTAACATAAGGTGACTAATAGGACCGTTGGGCCGGGTGTTAAAATTTCACATTATATTGAATATATGTTGTGGAAGTTGTGATAGCGCAGTGGATGCGCGTTCGCTTCAGATGCGAAAGGTCCGGAGTTCGAACCCTGCTGAAGCCGTTACGATTGTGCCCTTAGGCAAGGCATTTAAATTCCACATTGCCTCTTCTCTCTCCGTCATGGCGATGGATTCCACCAGGAATGAGGTCTCGAGCGTGATTAATTATAAGTTGAAAGAACTTGTTTCGCAATCGAGCTAAAATAAATTTGTATGAACCAATATATGGTGTAAACATGTTGGAAAACACAAGTCACTATAACAAACAATTATCTTATCTTACACGAGATCTCGCTCATTCGAGAGTGAATACAGAAAGGTTGTAAAACATGATTTGTAATCGAGCTAAATAAGCTGTATAAACTATTACAAAAGTGATTTAGTTTCTGACGAGGCTAGAATTAAACACAACACTACTTATATCTATGTAATACAATATGTTGTTTCACTGTTCGCTATCTTGTTTTATGCACATGGTGACCTTGTGGGCTTTTTAGCCTATAAACTGTCTGTCTCTCTGACTGACTGACTGACTGACTGACTGTTTGTCTGTCTCTCTGACTGGCTGACTGTCTGTCTCTCTGACTGGCTGACTGTCTGTCTCTCTGACTGACTGGCTGGCTGTCTGTCTCTCTGACTGACTGGCTGGCTGATTGACTGGCTGGCTGACTGTCTCTCTGACTGACTGACTGACTGGCTCTCTGACTGACTGTCTGTCTCTCTGACTGGCTGACTGTCTGACTGACTGCTTGTATGTCTCTCTGACTGACTGTCTGTCTATCTCTCTCTGACTGGCTGGCTGTCTGACTGACTGCTTGTATGTCTCTCTGACTGACTGTCTGTCTATCTCTCTCTCTTTGACTGGCTGGCTGACTGACTGTCTGTCTCGCTCTCTCTGACTGGCTGGCTGTCTGAATGTCTGTCTCTCTGACTGTCTGTCTCTCTGACTGACTGTCTGGCTGGCTGACTGTCTGTCTCTCTGACTGACTGACTGTCTTGTCTCTCTGACTGACTGTCTGTCTCTCTGACTGACTGACTGACTGACTGTCTGGCTGGCTGACTGTCTGTCTCTCTGACTGACTGGCTGACTGACTGTATGTCTCTCTGACTGACCGTCTGACTGACTGACTGACTGGCTGGCTGTCTGTCTCTCTGACTGACTGTATGTCTCTCTGACTGACTGGCTGTCTGTCTCTCTGACTGACTGATTGTCTGACTGGCTGGCTGGCTGGCTGGCTGACTGTCTGTCTCTCTGACTGACTGACTGACTGACCTGGCTGGCTGTCTTTGACTGGCTGGCTGACTGACTGATTGTCTGTCTCTCTGTCTGGCTGGCTGACTGTCTGTCTCTCTGGCTGGCTGGTTGACTGTCTGTTTCTCTGACTGATTGACTGGCTGGCTGGCTGACTGTCTCACTGACTGACTGACTGACTGACTGACTGACTGACTGACTCTCTCTGACTGGCTGACTGTCTGTCTCTCTGACTGGCTGGCTGGCTGACTGTCTGTCTCTCTGACTGGCTGACTGACTGTCTGTATGTCTCTCTGACTGACTGGCTGGCTGACTGTCTCTCTGACTGACTGGCTGGCTGATTGACTGGCTGGCTCACTGTCTCTCTGACTGACTGACTGGCTCTCTGACTGACTGTCTGTCTCTCTGACTGCTTGTATGTCTGACTGACTGCTTGTATGTCTCTCTGACTGACTGTCTGTCTATCTCGCTCTCTTTGACTGGCTGGCTGACTGACTGTCTGTCTCGCTCTCTCTGACTGGCTGACTGACTGTCTGTCTCTCTCTCTGACTGACTGGCTGGCTGACTGTCTGTCTCTCTGACTGTCTGATTGACTCTCTCTGACTGACTGACTGACTGTCTTGTCTCTCTGACTGACTGTCTGTCTCTCTGACTGACTGACTGTCTGGCTGGCTGACTGTCTGTCTCTCTGACTGACTGACTGACTGGCTGACTGACTGTATGTCTCTCTGACTGACCGTCTGACTGACTGACTGACTGACTGGATGGCTGTCTGTCTCTCTGACTGACTGACCGTCTGACTGACTGACTGGCTGGCTGTCTGTCTCTCTGACTGACTGACTGACTGATTGTCTGACTGGCTGGCTGGCTGGCTGGCTGACTGTCTGTCTCTCTGACTGACTGACTGGCTGGCTGTCTTTGACTGGCTGGCTGACTGACTGATTGTCTGTCTCTCTGTCTGACTGGCTGGCTGGCTGACTGTCTGTCTCTCTGGCTGGCTGGTTGACTGTCTGTTTCTCTGACTGATTGACTGGCTGGCTGGCTGGCTGGCTGACTGTCTCACTGACTGACTGACTCTGACTGACTGACTGACTGACTGACTGACTGACTGACTGACTGACTGACTGACTGACTGACTGACTGACTGTTTCTCTGACTGACTGACTGACTGACTGACTGACTGACTGACTGACTCTGTTTCTCTGACTGACTGACTGACTGACTCTGTTTCTCTGACTGACTGACTGACTGACTGACTGACTGACTGACTGACTAAATTAAGAATATAGGATAATAACACATGTTGCAGAATCACTTTTCTAGTCTAAAATAAAAAGAAAATGTGTTTGTTTGAGTGTATGATGGAACTATGTTATACTTGTGATCATAGAAACTAGAATGCTATCATTATCTAGACTAGTGCCACTCAGGGTTCCCTCTGTCTGCGTCACTTCTGTCGCCAATTGAAAAACACTGGAGCCAATTAAAAAAAACTTGGGAGCCAATTATGAGCCATATAGTTCACAAATAAATATTTGAAGCCATGTATTTGACAAAACATGTGCCCAAAAATAATTTCGCCAATTCATAAAATTTAGCGCCAATATTTGTTTTTTGGCGCCATTGACGACTGACAGCTGGAACCATGCCACTTGTGATAATATTGTTTTCAATATTAATATGTTGAAATGTATTGTATGATATTGTACTCAAACAAACATATATTCTCTATATTATATATTTAATATATTACGGGAATAACATATGCATTGCAGAATATATATTTATACTGAATGAATAGCACAAGTATAATAGAAATGTCTTCTTATAATAAGAATATCAACTAATATGATATATGAAACAGATTATTTTCTTATATTAAGTAAATAACTTGCATGTATGTATAGAAGAATAGGTTCTTATATTAACCCTTTCAATGCCACAGACGGATCTGTAGTCCAGTGGTAACACGCTGGACTGGTAATCCAGGGATCGCAGGTTCGATCCCCCCGTCTGACCCTAATAAAATTAACAGTCTTTCAGATGGGACGTTTAAACCGAGGTCTCGTGTCGGTGTTTTACATCGTGCACGTAAAAGTACCAGAGGAGATTCTGGAATGGATCTCTGTCTGTATCATGCACTATCCTCCAAAATCTAAAATGACTAATATCTTCAGGAGGCGTCGCTCATATGGGTAACCGGTAGCGACGATAAATAAACGTAAAACACACACACACAGACCTCTAAATAGGCTTACAAAATGTGTAGATACAGATGAGACCGCTCGTGACATTAGGATCTACACATTTTGCCTGTAATATTAACATATTTAGACAAAATTACCCATTTTGATAAATGAACTGGTCCAAATGTAATTTTTTTATTAATTTATTGGCCTAAAAAATATCATGCACCAGTCCATGTCAGTTACTTGGTGTTGAATGGGTTAATATCATGCACCAGTCCATGTCAGTTATTTGGTGTTGAATGGGTTAGGAATATTGCAATAATAACATATACATATATATTATATACTATATCAGGCTTACAAAATATCAATTTTTATCAATACAAATTGTGCTAAAATGAAACTGTCTTGGCATGAAATTTATATATGGGGCGGGGCATCAATATGCCAACATATCATTAATCTGCATGCAGTCCGCCTCCGTGGTCGAGTAGTTACAGTCGCTGACTTGCATACCACTGTAACCTATCATCACTGATGGTCATGGGTTCGAGCCCCGCTCAGACCGTGTCTCATTTATATGAAAAAGTTGGCAGTTTCTTATGGAGGTTGGTGTACCCAAGTACTGGTTAACCGCTGGAGCCTGCCCTGGAAAGGTGTTGTTAAGTAAACTGCCCGCCGGCGATATAGCCCAAAATGGTGCTGATGCAGGCGTAAAACCCGAAATATAACATATAAATTATCTGCATGCTTTTCTAAACAATATATAAAAAAGTAGAAAGTGTCACCGCCTATTTCATGCAAAATACTATTTTGAAGCTGAACGGTTATTTAAAATCGCAATCGATGACTGCATTCTGGTGACCTGACCTCGAGGTTATAAAACATTTCTCCAATCTCAAAACTCAGTCTCAATCGTTTGGTTCAGCTGACAGTAACACTCAGAATCAACCAATCAAATCACTTGAGTTTGAGATCTGAGAAAAGTGTTATAACCTAGGGGCATGGTCTATATTACCCAGTCCCATCCAGCGTAATTTAAGGGATTGTAAAAAATTGCAAAGACCAAACCTACTTCAGACAGGATTCGAACCCGCACTCTCCTGGTTAGGAAGGGTCGCGAAAACCTGATGTCATAATAAGAAAAGAAAACGTATATAGCAAAATATTACGTACATACAAAATATTACGTGCATACAAAATATTACGTGCATACAAAATATTACGTGCATACAAAATAGTATGTGCATACAAAATATTAATATTATGTGCATACAAAATATTACGTACATATAAAGTAGTACGTACATACAAAATATTACGTGCATACAAAATATTACGTGCATACAAAATATTATGTACATACAATATATTACGTACATATAAAGTAGTACGTACATACAAAATATTACGTGCATAGAAAATATTACGTGCATACAAAATATTATGTACATACAATATATTACGTATATACAATATATTATGTACATACAATATATTACATACATACAAAATATTACGTTACTGTCTTGTAAATTGGAATTTATTAGACAGAAAGTGGAGAATTATACATGAGAAGGTTCTGCCATGCAATGTATTTTTTTTTGAAGATGAGTCTAATAAATTTACAAGACAGTAGCCTGGTCATCTATATATACCTACTTCTCACCCCAACAATAGCCTGATCATCTATGTATCTATACTTCTCATCCCAACAATAGCCTGATCATCTATGTATCTATACTTCTCACCCCAACAATAGCCTGGTCATCTATGTATCTATACTTCTCACCCCAACAATAGCCTGATCATCTATGTATCTATACTTCTCATCCCAACAATAGCCTGGTCATCTATGTATCCCTACTTCTCATCCCAACAATAGCCTGATCATCTATGTATCCCTACTTCTCATCCCAACAATAGCCTGGTCATCTATGTATCCCTACTTCTCATCCCAACAATAGCCTGGTCATCTATGTATCCCTACTTCTCATCCCAACAATAGCCTGATCATCTATGTATCTATACTTCTCATCCCAACAATAGCCTGATCATCTATGTATCTATACTTCTCATCCCAACAATAGCCTGGTCATCTATGTATCCCTACTTCTCATCCCAACAATAGCCTGATCATCTATGTATCCCTACTTCTCACCCCAACAATAGCCTGATCATCTATGTATCCCTACTTCTCACCCCAACAATAGCCTGGTCATCTATGTATCTATACTTCTCACCCCAACAATAGCCTGGTCATCTATGTATCTATACTTCTCACCCCAACAATAGCCTGATCATCTATGTATCCCTACTTCTCACCCCAACAATAGCCTGGTCATCTATGTATCTATACTTCTCACCCCAACAATAGCCAGATCATCTATGTATCTATACTTCTCACCCCAACAATAGCCTGATCATCTATGTATCCCTACTTCTCACCCCAACAATAGCCTGGTCATCTATGTATCTATACTTCTCACCCCAACAATAGCCAGATCATCTATGTATCTATACTTCTCACCCCAACAATAGCCTGGTCATCTATGTATCTATACTTCTCATCCCAACAATAGCCAGATCATCTATGTATCTATACTTCTCACCCCAACAATAGCCTGGTCATCTATGTATACCTACTTCTCATCCCAACAATAGCCTGGTCATCTATGTATCTATACTTCTCACCCCAACAATAGCCTGGTCATCTATGTATCCCTACTTCTCACCCCAACAATAGCCTGATCATCTATGTATCTATACTTCTCACCCCAACAATAGCCTGGTCATCTATATATACCTACTTCTCACCCCAACAATAGCCTGATCATCTATGTATCCCTACTTCTCACCCCAACAATAGCCTGGTCATCTATGTATCTATACTTCTCACCCCAACATAGCCTGGTCATCTATGTATACCTACTTCTCACCCCAACAATAGCCTGATCATCTATGTATCCCTACTTCTCACCCCAACAATAGCCTGGTCATCTATGTATACCTACTTCTCACCCCAACAATAGCCTGATCATCTATGTATCTATACTTCTCATCCCAACAATAGCCTGATCATCTATGTATCTATACTTCTCACCCCAACAATAGCCTGGTCATCTATGTATCTATAACTCCATCCCAACAATAGCCTGATCATCTATGTATCTATACTTCTCACCCCAACATAGCCTGATCCTCTATGTATCTATACTTCTCATCCCAACAATAGCCTGGTCATCTATGTATACCTACTTCTCACCCCAACAATAGCCTGATCATCTATGTATCTATACTTCTCATCCCAACAATAGCCTGGTCATCTATGTATCTATACTTCTCATCCCAACAATAGCCTGATCATCTATGTATCTATACTTCTCATCCCAACAATAGCCTGGTCATCTATGTATCTATACTTCTCATCCCAACAATAGCCTGGTCATCTATGTATCCCTACTTCTCATCCCAACAATAGCCTGGTCATCTATGTATCTATACTTCTCATCCCAACAATAGCCTGGTCATCTATGTATCCCTACTTCTCATCCCAACAATAGCCTGGTCATCTATGTATACCTACTTCTCACCCCAACAATAGCCTGGTCATCTATGTATCCCTACTTCTCACCCCAACAATAGCCTGGTCATCTATGTATCCACACTTCTCATCCCAACAATAGCCTGATCATCTATGTATACCTACTTCTCACCCCAACAATAGCCTGGTCATCTATGTATCTATACTTCTCATCCCAACAATAGCCTGGTCATCTATGTATCTATACTTCTCATCCCAACAATATCCTGATCATCTATGTATCTATACTTCTCATCCCAACAATATCCTGGTCATCTATGTATCTATACTTCTCACCCCAACAATAGCCTGGTCATCTATGTATATATACTTCTCACCCCAACAATAGCCTGGTCATCTATGTATCTATACTTCTCATCCCAACAATAGCCTGATCATCTATGTATACCTACTTCTCACCCCAACAATAGCCTGGTCATCTATGTATCTATACTTCTCACCCCAACAATAGCCTGGTCATCTATGTATCTATACTTCTCACCCCAACAATAGCCTGGTCATCTATGTATACCTACTTCTCACCCCAACAATAGCCTGGTCATCTATTATCTATACTCTCACCCCAACAATAGCCTGGTCATCATGTATCTACTTCTCACCCCAACAATAGCCTGGTCATCTATGTATCTATACTTCTCACCCCAACAATAGCCTGATCATCTATGTATCTATACTTCTCATCCCAACAATAGCCTGGTCATCTATGTATACCTACTTCTCACCCCAACAATAGCCTGGTCATCTATGTATACCTACTTCTCACCCCAACAATAGCCTGGTCATCTATGTATCCCTACTTCTCACCCCAACAATAGCCTGGTCATCTATGTATACCTACTTCTCATCCCAACAATAGCCTGGTCATCTATGTATACCTACTTCTCATCCCAACAATAGCCTGGTCATCTATGTATCTATACTTCTCACCCCAACAATAGCCTGGTCATCTATGTATCCCTACTTCTCATCCCAACAATAGCCTGGTCATCTATGTATACCTACTTCTCATCCCAACAATAGCCTGATCATCTATGTATCCATACTTCTCATCCCAACAATAGCCTGGTCATCTATGTATCCCTACTTCTCATCCCAACAATAGCCTGGTCATCTATGTATACCTACTTCTCATCCCAACAATAGCCTGATCATCTATGTATCTATACTTCTCATCCCAACAATAGCCTGGTCATCTATGTATCCCTACTTCTCATCCCAACAATAGCCTGGTCATCTATGTATACCTACTTCTCATCCCAACAATAGCCTGATCATCTATGTATCTATACTTCTCATCCCAACAATAGCCTGGTCATCTATGTATACCTACTTCTCATCCCAACAATAGCCTGATCATCTATGTATACCTACTTCTCACCCCAACAATAGCCTGGTCATCTATGTATACCTACTTCTCATCCCAACAATAGCCTGATCATCTATGTATACCTACTTCTCATCCCAACAATAGCCTGATCATCTATGTATACCTACTTCTCACCCCAACAATAGCCTGATCATCTATGTATCTATACTTCTCATCCCAACAATAGCCTGGTCATCTATGTATACCTACTTCTCATCCCAACAATAGCCTGATCATCTATGTATACCTACTTCTCATCCCAACAATAGCCTGATCATCTATGTATCTATACTTCTCACCCCAACAATAGCCTGGTCATCTATGTATACCTACTTCTCACCCCAACAATAGCCTGGTCATCTATGTATCTATACTTCTCATCCCAACAATAGCCTGGTCATCTATATATACCTACTTCTCATCCCAACAATAGCCTGGTCATCTATGTATCTATACTTCTCATCCCAACAATAACCTGGTCATCTATGTATCTATACTTCTCATCCCAACAATAGCCTGGTCATCTATGTATCTATACTGCTCATCCCAACAATAGCCTGGTCATCTATGTATACCTACTTCTCACCCCAACAATAGCCTGATCATCTATGTGTCTATACTTCTCACCCCAACAATAGCCTGGTCATCTATGTATCCCTACTTCTCATCCCAACAATAGCCTGGTCATCTATATATACCTACTTCTCACCCCAACAATAGCCTGGTCATCTATATATACCTACTTCTCATCCCAACAATAGCCTGGTCATCTATGTATCCCTACTTCTCACCCCAACAATAGCCTGGTCATCTATATATACCTACTTCTCACCCCAACAATAGCCTGGTCATCTATATATACCTACTTCTCATCCCAACAATAGCCTGGTCATCTATGTATCCCTACTTCTCATCCCAACAATAGCCTGGTCATCTATGTATACCTACTTCTCATCCCAACAATAGCCTGGTCATCTATGTATCTATACTTCTCACCCCAACAATAGCCTGGTCATCTATGTATCCCTACTTCTCATCCCAACAATAGCCTGATCATCTATGTATCTATACTTCTCACCCCAACAATAGCCTGATCATCTATGTATCTATACTTCTCATCCCAACAATAGCCTGATCATCTATATATACCTACTTCTCACCCCAACAATAGCCTGGTCATCTATATATACCTACTTCTCACCCCAACAATAGCCTGGTCATCTATGTATCTATACTTCTCATCCCAACAATAGCCTGGTCATCTATGTATACCTACTTCTCACCCCAACAATAGCCTGGTCATCTATGTATACCTACTTCTCACCCCAACAATAGCCTGGTCATCTATGTATCTATACTTCTCACCCCAACAATAGCCTGGTCATCTATGTATACCTACTTCTCACCCCAACAATAGCCTGGTCATCTATGTATCTATACTTCTCACCCCAACAATAGCCTGGTCATCTATGTATCCATACTTCTCACCCCAACAATAGCCTGATCATCTATGTATCTATACTTCTCATCCCAACAATAGCCTGGTCATCTATGTATCTATACTTCTCATCCCAACAATAGCCTGATCATCTATGTATCCATACTTCTCACCACAACAATAGCCTGGTCATCTATGTATACCAACTTCTCATCCCAACAATAGCCTGATCATCTATGTATCCATACTTCTCATCACAACAATAGCCTGGTCATCTATGTGTACCTACTTCTCACCCCAACAATAGCCTGATCATCTATGTATCCCTACTTCTCATCCCAACAATAGCCTGGGCATCTATGTATACCTACTTCTCACCCCAACAATAGCCTGATCATCTATGTATCTATACTTCTCACCCCAACAATAGCCTGGTCATCTATGTATCTATACTTCTCACCCCAACAATAGCCTGATCATCTATGTATCCCTACTTCTCACCCCAACAATAGCCTGGTCATCTATGTATCTATACTTCTCATCCCAACAATAGCCTGGTCATCTATGTATACCTACTTCTCACCCCAACAATAGCCTGGTCATCTATGTATCCCTACTTCTCATCCCAACAATAGCCTGGTCATCTATGTATCTATACTTCTCATCCCAACAATAGCCTGGTCATCTATGTATCTATACTTCTCACCCAACAATAGCCTGATCATCTATGTATCTATACTTCTCACCCAACAATAGCCTGATCATCTATGTATCTAACTTCTCACCCAACAATAGCCTGGTCATCTATGTATACCTACTTCTCACCCCAACAATAGCCTGGTCATCTATGTATCTATACTTCTCATCCAAACAATAGCCTGGCCATCTATGTATCTATACTTCTCACCCCAACAATAGCCTGGCCATCTATGTATCTATACTTCTCATCCCAACAATAGCCTGCTCATCTATGTATCCCTACTTCTCATCCCAACAATAGCCTGGTCATCTATATATACCTACTTCTCACCCCAACAATAGCCTGGTCATCTATATATACCTACTTCTCATCCCAACAATAGCCTGGTCATCTATGTATCCCTACTTCTCACCCCAACAATAGCCTGGTCATCTATATATACCTACTTCTCACCCCAACAATAGCCTGGTCATCTATATATACCTACTTCTCACCCAACAATAGCCTGGTCATCTATGTATCCCTACTTCTCATCCCAACAATAGCCTGGTCATCTATGTATCCCTACTTCTCATCCCAACAATAGCCTGGTCATCTATGTATCCATACTTCTCACCCCAACAATAGCCTGGTCATCTATGTATCCCTACTTCTCATCCCAACAATAGCCTGGTCATCTATGTATCTATACTTCTCACCCCAACAATAGCCTGATCATCTATGTATCTATACTTCTCATCCCACAATAGCCTGGTCATCTATGTATACCTACTTCTCACCCCAACAATAGCCTGGTCATCTATGTATCTATACTTCTCACCCCAACAATAGCCTGGTCATCTATGTATCTATACTTCTCATCCCAACAATAGCCTGGTCATCTATGTATCTATACTTCTCATCCCAACAATAGCCTGGTCATCTATGTATCTATACTTCTCACCCCAACAATAGCCTGATCATCTATGTATCTATACTTCTCACCCCAACAATAGCCTGGTCATCTATGTATACCTACTTCTCATCCCAACAATAGCCTGGTCATCTATGTATCTATACTTCTCACCCCAACAATAGCCTGGTCATCTATGTATCCCTACTTCTCACCCAACAATAGCCTGGTCATCTATGTATACCTACTTCTCATCCCAACAATAGCCTGGTCATCTATGTATCTATACTTCTCACCCCAACAATAGCCTGGTCATCTATGTATACACACTTCTCACCCCAACAATAGCCTGGTCATCTATGTATACCTACTTCTCACCCCAACAATAGCCTGATCATCTATGTATCTATACTTCTCACCCCAACAATAGCCTGGTCATCTATGTATCTATACTTCTCATCCCAACAATAGCCTGATCATCTATGTATCCCTACTTCTCACCCCAACAATAGCCTGGTCATCTATGTATACCTACTTCTCACCCCAACAATAGCCTGGTCATCTATGTATCCCTACTTCTCACCCCAACAATAGCCTGGTCATCTATGTATACCTACTTCTCATCCCAACAATAGCCTGGTCATCTATGTATCCCTACTTCTCATCCCAACAATAGCCTGGTCATCTATGTATCTATACTTCTCACCCCAACAATAGCCTGGTCATCTATGTATCCCTACTTCTCATCCCAACAATAGCCTGGTCATCTATGTATACCTACTTCTCATCCCAACAATAGCCTGATCATCTATGTATCTATACTTCTCATCCCAACAATAGCCTGGTCATCTATGTATCCCTACTTCTCATCCCAACAATAGCCTGGTCATCTATGTATACCTACTTCTCATCCCAACAATAGCCTGATCATCTATGTATCTATACTTCTCATCCCAACAATAGCCTGGTCATCTATGTATACCTACTTCTCATCCCAACAATAGCCTGATCATCTATGTATACCTACTTCTCACCCCAACAATAGCCTGGTCATCTATGTATACCTACTTCTCATCCCAACAATAGCCTGATCATCTATGTATACCTACTTCTCATCCCAACAATAGCCTGATCATCTATGTATACCTACTTCTCACCCCAACAATAGCCTGATCATCTATGTATCTATACTTCTCATCCCAACAATAGCCTGGTCATCTATGTATACCTACTTCTCATCCCAACAATAGCCTGATCATCTATGTATACCTACTTCTCATCCCAACAATAGCCTGATCATCTATGTATCTATACTTCTCACCCCAACAATAGCCTGGTCATCTATGTATACCTACTTCTCACCCCAACAATAGCCTGGTCATCTATGTATCTATACTTCTCATCCCAACAATAGCCTGGTCATCTATATATACCTACTTCTCATCCCAACAATAGCCTGGTCATCTATGTATCTATACTTCTCATCCCAACAATAACCTGGTCATCTATGTATCTATACTTCTCATCCCAACAATAGCCTGGTCATCTATGTATCTATACTGCTCATCCCAACAATAGCCTGGTCATCTATGTATACCTACTTCTCACCCCAACAATAGCCTGATCATCTATGTGTCTATACTTCTCACCCCAACAATAGCCTGGTCATCTATGTATCCCTACTTCTCATCCCAACAATAGCCTGGTCATCTATATATACCTACTTCTCACCCCAACAATAGCCTGGTCATCTATATATACCTACTTCTCATCCCAACAATAGCCTGGTCATCTATGTATCCCTACTTCTCACCCCAACAATAGCCTGGTCATCTATATATACCTACTTCTCACCCCAACAATAGCCTGGTCATCTATATATACCTACTTCTCATCCCAACAATAGCCTGGTCATCTATGTATCCCTACTTCTCATCCCAACAATAGCCTGGTCATCTATGTATACCTACTTCTCATCCCAACAATAGCCTGGTCATCTATGTATCTATACTTCTCACCCCAACAATAGCCTGGTCATCTATGTATCCCTACTTCTCATCCCAACAATAGCCTGATCATCTATGTATCTATACTTCTCACCCCAACAATAGCCTGATCATCTATGTATCTATACTTCTCATCCCAACAATAGCCTGATCATCTATATATACCTACTTCTCACCCCAACAATAGCCTGGTCATCTATATATACCTACTTCTCACCCCAACAATAGCCTGGTCATCTATGTATCTATACTTCTCATCCCAACAATAGCCTGGTCATCTATGTATACCTACTTCTCACCCCAACAATAGCCTGGTCATCTATGTATACCTACTTCTCACCCCAACAATAGCCTGGTCATCTATGTATCTATACTTCTCACCCCAACAATAGCCTGGTCATCTATGTATACCTACTTCTCACCCCAACAATAGCCTGGTCATCTATGTATCTATACTTCTCACCCCAACAATAGCCTGGTCATCTATGTATCCCTACTTCTCACCCCAACAATAGCCTGATCATCTATGTATCTATACTTCTCATCCCAACAATAGCCTGGTCATCTATGTATCTATACTTCTCATCCCAACAATAGCCTGATCATCTATGTATCTATACTTCTCATCACAACAATAGCCTGGTCATCTATGTATCTATACTTCTCATCCCAACAATAGCCTGATCATCTATGTATCTATACTTCTCATCCCAACAATAGCCTGATCATCTATGTATCTATACTTCTCATCACAACAATAGCCTGGTCATCTATGTATCTATACTTCTCATCCCAACAATAGCCTGATCATCTATGTATCTATACTTCTCATCACAACAATAGCCTGGTCATCTATGTATCTATACTTCTCACCCCAACAATAGCCTGATCATCTATGTATCTATACTTCTCACCCCAACAATAGCCTGGTCATCTATGTATACCTACTTCTCACCCCAACAATAGCCTGGTCATCTATGTATCCCTACTTCTCACCCCAACAATAGCCTGATCATCTATGTATCTATACTTCTCATCCCAACAATAGCCTGGTCATCTATGTATACCTACTTCTCACCCCAACAATAGCCTGGTCATCTATGTATCTATACTTCTCACCCCAACAATAGCCTGGTCATCTATGTATCTATACTTCTCACCCCAACAATAGCCTGATCATCTATGTATCCCTACTTCTCACCCCAACAATAGCCTGGTCATCTATGTATACCTACTTCTCACCCCAACAATAGCCTGATCATCTATGTATCCCTACTTCTCACCCCAACAATAGCCTGGTCATCTATATATACCTACTTCTCACCCCAACAATAGCCTGGTCATCTATATATACCTACTTCTCACCCCAACAATAGCCTGGTCATCTATATATACCTACTGCTCACCCCAACAATAGCCTGGTCATCTATATATACACACTTCTCACCCCAACAATAGCCTGGTCATCTATATATACACACTTCTCACCCCAACAATAGCCTGGTCATCTATATATACCTACTTCTCACCCCAACAATAGCCTGGTCATCTATATATACACACTTCTCATCCCAACAATAGCCTGGTCATCTATGTATACACACTTCTCATCCCAACAATAGCCTGGTCATCTATGTATACACACTTCTCACCCCAACAATAGCCTGGTCATCTATGTATCTATACTTCTCACCCCAACAATAGCCTGGTCATCTATGTATACATACTTCTCATCCCAACAATAGCCTGGTCATCTATGTATACATACTTCTCATCCCAACAATAGCCTGGTCATCTATGTATCTATACTTCTCACCCCAACAATAGCCTGGTCATCTATGTATCTATACTTCTCATCCCAACAATAGCCTCGTCATCTATGTATCTATACTTCTCATCCCAACAATAGCCTGATCATCTATGTATCTATACTTCTCACCCCAACAATAGCCTGATCATCTATGTATCCCTACTTCTCACCCCAACAATAGCCTGGTCATCTATGTATACCAAGTTCTCATCCCAACAATAGCCTGATCATCTATGTATCCCTACTTCTCATCCCAACAATAGCCTGGTCATCTATGTGTACCTACTTCTCACCCCAACAATAGCCTGATCATCTATGTATCCCTACTTCTCATCCCAACAATAGCCTGGGCATCTATGTATACCTACTTCTCACCCCAACAATAGCCTGATCATCTATGTATCTATACTTCTCACCCCAACAATAGCCTGGTCATCTATGTATCTATACTTCTCACCCCAACAATAGCCTGATCATCTATGTATCCCTACTTCTCATCCCAACAATAGCCTGGTCATCTATGTATCCCTACTTCTCATCCCAACAATAGCCTGGTCATCTATGTATACCTACTTCTCATCCCAACAATAGCCTGGTCATCTATGTATCCCTACTTCTCATCCCAACAATAGCCTGGTCATCTATGTATCTATACTTCTCATCCCAACAATAGCCTGGTCATCTATGTATCTATACTTCTCACCCAACAATAGCCTGGTCATCTATGTATCTATACTTCTCACCCAACAATAGCCTGATCATCTATGTATCTATACTTCTCACCCCAACAATAGCCTGGTCATCTATGTATACCTACTTCTCACCCCAACAATAGCCTGGTCATCTATGTATCTATACTTCTCATCCAAACAATAGCCTGGCCATCTATGTATCTATACTTCTCACCCCAACAATAGCCTGGCCATCTATGTATCTATACTTCTCATCCCAACAATAGCCTGCTCATCTATGTATCCCTACTTCTCATCCCAACAATAGCCTGGTCATCTATGTATCTATACTTCTCATCCCAACAATAGCCTGGTCATCTATGTATCTATACTTCTCATCCCAACAATAGCCTGGTCATCTATGTATCTATACTTCTCATCCCAACAATAGCCTGGTCATCTATGTATCTATACTTCTCATCCCAACAATAGCCTGGTCATCTATGTATCCCTACTTCTCATCCCAACAATAGCCTGGTCATCTATGTATCCCTACTTCTCATCCCAACAATAGCCTGATCATCTATGTATCCCTACTTCTCATCCCAACAATAGCCTGGTCATCTATGTATCATACTTCTCACCCAACAAACTGATCATCTATGTATCTATACTTCTCATCCCAACAATAGCCTGATCATCTATGTATCTATACTTCTCATCCCAACAATAGCCTGATCATCTATGTATCTATACTTCTCATCCCAACAATAGCCTGGTCATCTATGTATCTATACTTCTCATCCCAACAATAGCCTGGTCATCTATGTATCTATACTTCTCACCCCAACAATAGCCTGGTCATCTATGTATACCTACTTCTCACCCCAACAATATCCTGATCATCTATGTATCTATACTTCTCATCCCAACAATAGCCTGGTCATCTATGTATCTATACTTCTCATCTTAACGAGGAAAGATTATTGTATGTTTAGGCTGTCCGATTAACGCTCGTTTCTCACCAATGCAACCCGGGTTCGATCCTCGGACCGGGAAGTATTTGAGATGGAACGGTGGGTTTTCTCCGGGTACTCCGGTTTTCTCCCACACGAATGACCACATATACGTTTTCATCTGCGCCAACGAGAGTGATTAATATATGTTGCTTCGCAATCGTTGTAAAATAAATAAAGTTTAAACTGATTACCTAAACTTCATTATACTTACTGTGAACATATAGTTTAAGATACATTTTTTCAGCTCGATTGCGACACAAGTTTTTACAACATTATGTTATAATCACCCTCTAGACCTCATTCTTCACTTCAAGGTAAAGACTGTTAGTCCCTCACTTACAGTACCTTTAGGTGGGCAGACCTATATTAGGGTTCCCGCTGTCGGTTGCCAATGGCGTCAATTGTGACAAAAAACTACATTTTGTTGGGGGAATTGCGAAATATTTGGCGCAACTTTGTTATTATTATTTCTTTTTGGCACCGTGGCCTAGTGGTTAAGGCGTCCGCCTACGGAGCGGGAGGTCGAAGGTTTGAATCTCGTCAGGGGTTCGTTCTGATATGGCTGGTTGGTGAGCCGCCAGCTAATTAAATAATGGTCACCGATTGCCTACCAGCCTGTCACTTGGCATACAAGTATAGGATTCGGGAAGTACTGATGTTCATAAAGAGTCAGAAATGGCTGGCTCTTTAAATAGTGGTGACACTATAATAAACAAACAGGCGAGCCGTCTCATCAGGATCTGCACTTTTTGCCAGTAATACTATTTTTAGACAAATTTACCCATTTTGATAAATGAACTTGTCCAAATGTAATTTTCTTATTAATTTATTGGTCTAAAAATATAGTGCACCAGTCAGTTACTTGGTGTTGAATGGGTTAAAGTCCCTCTGAAAGACTGTTAATTTTATTAGGGTGAGGTCCAAGTTGTCATTGTCTGTTATAACCATAACATGAGTACAAGGACACCGATCATTATATTATCATATTTACTATTTAATAAATTCAGGACATACAAAGTACATGAAAAATAGCATATATATTTGATAATTACGAAACTGACCAAAAATCGCGGGTAAAATAACGGTGCACTTATAAATTGATAACCAAATCAATCTGAACCCTGTTTTCAGTTGAATTTCATTACTGACTAGATAACCTTTGCTATTGTGGAAATATGTTAATTTGAATCGAAACTAAACTAATTAATTCGTAATAATTCATATGATAAGCCACTTATCCAATTATTGGTTACTTGGTGATACCAATTGGTGCGTACCTGTAGTGACGAATTCTAACTACTGTCCGGGTAAACACCTTCAATTATATTTATCGATTGTTTGCACAGATGCGGTGGTACGTCTTTGATCAGGTAAATTTGCCGAATGAAAGTCACACTTGAGCGATAAAGTAGCATTTTGACGTAACAAGTGTGATATACTGCGCATTTACGCTGAAGGGATCAGTAAAGGAATTTGATTTAACTGAACATTTTACTTCATGAAATTTGACATAACTGTAGACAGGTATATGCAAAATGATAGTATTGAAAACTTTGACATAACCAATGAATTTGACATAGCCAACTTTGACATAACAGTTTACAGAACACTGTATATAATGTCATAGACTTTCAGCTTACAGAACACTGTATATAATGTGATAGACTTTCAGCTTACAGAACACTGTATATAATGTGATAGACTTTCAGCTTACAGAACACTGTATATAATGTGTGATAGACTTTCAGCTTACAGAACACTGTATATAATGTGATATACTTTCAGCTTACAGAACACTGTATATAATGTGATATACTTTCAGCTTACAGAACATGTATATGTGTGATAGACTTTCAGCTTACAGAACACTGTATATAATGTGATAGACTTTCAGCTTACAGAACACTGTATATAATGTGATAGACTTTCAGCTTACAGAACACTGTATATAATGTGATAGACTTTCAGCTTACAGAACACTGTATATAATGTGATAGACTTTCAGCTTACAGAACACTGTATATAATGTGATAGACTTTCAGCTTACAGAACACTGTATATAATGTGTGATAGTCTTTCAGCTTACAGAACACTGTATATAATGTGTGATAGACTTTCAGCTTACAGAACACTGTATATAATGTGTGATAGTCTTTCAGCTTACAGAACACTGTATATAATGTGATACTTATATAATGTGATAGACTTTCAGCTTACAGAACACTATATAATGTGTGATAGACTTTCAGCTTACAGAACACTGTATATAATGTGATAGACTTTCAGCTTACAGAACACTGTATATAATGTGATAGACTTTCAGCTTACAGAACACTGTATATAATGTGATAGACTTTCAGCTTACAGAACACTGTATATAATGTGATAGACTTTCAGCTTACAGAACACTGTATATAATGTGATAGACTTTCAGCTTACAGAACACTGTATATAATGTGATAGACTTTCAGCTTACAGAACACTGTATATAATGTGATAGACTTTCAGCTTACAGAACACTGTATATAATGTGTGATAGTCTTTCAGCTTACAGAACACTGTATATAATGTGTGATAGACTTTCAGCTTACAGAACACTGTATATAATGTGTGATAGTCTTTCAGCTTACAGAACACTGTATATAATGTGATATACTTTCAGCTTACAGAACACTGTATATAATGTGATAGCTTTCAGCTTACAGAACACTGTATATAATGTGTGATAGACTTTCAGCTTACAGAACACTGTATATAATGTGTGATAGTCTTTCAGCTTACAGAACACTGTATATAATGTGATATACTTTCAGTTTACAGAACACTGTATATAATGTGATAGACTTTCAGCTTACAGAACACTGTATATAATGTGATAGACTTTCAGCTTACAGAACACTGTATATAATGTGTGATAGACTTTCAGTTTACAGAACACTGTATATAATGTGATAGACTTTCAGTTTACAGAACACTGTATATAATGTGATATACTTTCAGCTTACAGAACACTGTATATAATGTGATAGACTTTCAGCTTACAGAACACTGTATATAATGTGTGATAGGCTTACAGAACACTGTATATAATGTGATAGGCTTACAGAACACTGTATATAATGTGATAGACTTTCAGCTTACAGAACACTGTATATAATGTGATAGACTTTCAGCTTACAGAACACTGTATATAATGTGATAGACTTTCAGCTTACAGAACACTGTATATAATGTGTGATAGTCTTTCAGCTTACAGAACACTGTATATAATGTGTGATAGACTTTCAGCTTACAGAACACTGTATATAATGTGATAGACTTTCAGCTTACAGAACACTGTATATAATGTGATAGACTTTCAGCTTACAGAACACTGTATATAATGTGATAGACTTTCAGCTTACAGAACACTGTATATAATGTGATAGACTTTCAGCTTACAGAACACTGTATATAATGTGTGATAGACTTTCAGCTTACAGAACACTGTATATAATGTGTGATAGACTCAGCTTACAGAACACTGTATATAATGTGATAGACTTTCAGCTTACAGAACACTGTATATAATGTGTGATAGTCTTTCAGCTTACAGAACACTGTATATAATGTGTGATAGACTTTCAGCTTACAGAACACTGTATATATGTGTGATATCTCAGCTTACAGAACACTGTATATAATGTGATAGACTTTCAGCTTACAGAACACTGTATATAATGTGATATACTTTCAGCTTACAGAACACTGTATATAATGTGTGATAGACTTTCAGCTTACAGAACACTGTATATAATGTATGATAGTCTTTCAGCTTACAGAACACTGTATATAATGTGATAGACTTTCAGCTTACAGAACACTGTATATAATGTGTGATAGACTTTCAGCTTACAGAACACTGTATATAATGTGATAGACTTTCAGCTTACAGAACACTGTATATAATGTGATATACTTTCAGCTTACAGAACACTGTATATGTGTGATAGACTTTCAGCTTACAGAACACTGTATATAATGTGATAGACTTTCAGCTTACAGAACACTGTATATAATGTGATAGACTTTCAGCTTACAGAACACTGTAATATGTGTGATAGACTTTCAGCTTACAGAACACTGTATATAATGTGATAGACTTTCAGCTTACAGAACACTGTATATAATGTGATAGACTTTCAGCTTACAGAACACTGTATATAATGTGATAGACTTTCAGCTTACAGAACACTGTATATAATGTGTGATAGTCGTTCAGCTTACAGAACACTGTATATAATGTGTGATAGACTTTCAGCTTACAGAACACTGTATATAATGTGTGATAGACTTTCAGCTTACAGAACACTGTATATAATGTGTGATAGTCTTTCAGCTTACAGAACACTGTATATAATGTGATATACTTTCAGCTTACAGAACACTGTATATAATGTGATAGACTTTCAGCTTACAGAACACTGTATATAATGTGATAGACTTTCAGCTTACAGAACACTGTATATAATGTGATAGACTTTCAGCTTACAGAACACTGTATATAATGTGATAGACTTTCAGCTTACAGAACACTGTATATAATGTGATAGACTTTCAGCTTACAGAACACTGTATATAATGTGATAGACTTTCAGCTTACAGAACACTGTATATAATGTGATAGACTTTCAGCTTACAGAACACT
>CM026389.1:45122342-45137683 GCA_014843695.1 Archivesica marissinica
TTACAGAACACTGTATATACTGTGAAAGACTTTCAGCTTACAGAACACTGTATATAATGTGTGATAGACTTTCAGCTTACATAACATTGTATATAATGTGTGATAGTTTGCTTACAGAACATTGTATATAATGTGTGATAGACTTTCAGTTTACAGAACACTGTATATAATGTGATAGACTTTCAGCTTACAGAACACTGTATATAATGTGATAGACTTTCAGCTTACAGAACACTGTATATAATGTGATAGACTTTCAGCTTACAGAACACTGTATATAATGTGATAGACTTTCAGTTTACAGAACACTGTATATAATGTGATAGACTTTCAGCTTACAGAACACTGTATATAATGTGATAGACTTTCAGCTTACAGAACACTGTATATAATGTGTGATAGACTTTCAGCTTACAGAACACTGTATATAATGTGATAGACTTCAGTTTACAGAACACTGTATATAATGTGATATACTTTCAGCTTACAGAACACTGTATATAATGTGATAGACTTTCAGCTTACAGAACACTGTATATAATGTGATAGACTTTCAGCTTACAGAACACTGTATATAATGTGATAGACTTTCAGCTTACAGAACACTGTATATAATGTGTGATAGACTTTCAGCTTACAGAACACTGTATATAATGTGATAGACTTTCAGCTTACAGAACACTGTATATAATGTGTGATAGTCTTTCAGCTTACAGAACACTGTATATAATGTGATAGACTTTCAGCTTACAGAACACTGTATATAATGTGATATACTTTCAGCTTACAGAACACTGTATATAATGTGTGATAGTCTTTCAGCTTACAGAACACTGTATATAATGTGTGATAGACTTTCAGCTTACAGAACACTGTATATAATGTGTGATATACTTTCAGCTTACAGAACACTGTATATAATTTGATAGACTTTCAGCTTACAGAACACTGTATATAATGTGATAGACTTTCAGCTTACAGAACATTGTATGTGTGATAGACTTTCAGCTTACAGAACACTGTATATAATGTGATAGACTTTCAGCTTACAGAACACTGTATATAATGTGATAGACTTTCAGCTTACAGAACACTGTATATAATGTGATAGACTTTCAGCTTACAGAACACTGTATATAATGTGATAGACTTTCAGCTTACAGAACACTGTATATAATGTGTGATAGTCATTCAGCTTACAGAACACTGCATATAATGTGTGATAGACTTTCAGCTTACAGAACACTGTATATAATGTGTGATAGTCTTTCAGCTTACAGAACACTGTATATAATGTGATATACTTTCAGCTTACAGAACACTGTATATAATGTGATAGACTTTCAGTTTACAGAACACTGTATATAATGTGATAGACTTTCAGCTTACAGAACACTGTATATAATGTGATAGACTTTCAGCTTACAGAACACTGTATATAATGTGTGATAGTCTTTCAGCTTACAGAACACTGTATATAATGTGTGATAGACTTTCAGCTTACAGAACACTGTATATAATGTGTGATAGTCTTTCAGCTTACAGAACACTGTATATAATGTGATATACTTTCAGCTTACAGAACATTGTATATGTGTGATAGATTTTCAGCTTACAGAACACTGTATATAATGTGTGATAGACTTTCAGCTTACAGAACACTGTATATAATGTGTGATAGACTTTCAGCTTACAGAACACTATATAATGTGTGATAGTCTTTCAGCTTACAGAACACTGTATATAATGTGTGATAGACTTTCAGCTTACAGAACACTGTATATAATGTGTGATAGACTTTCAGCTTACAGAACACTGTATATAATGTGATAGACTTTCAGCTTACAGAACACTGTATATAATGTGATAGACTTTCAGCTTACAGAACACTGTATATAATGTGATAGACTTTCAGCTTACAGAACACTGTATATAATGTGTGATAGACTTTCAGCTTACAGAACACTGTATAATGTGTGATAGACTTTCAGCTTACAGAACACTGTATATAATGTGATAGACTTTCAGCTTACAGAACACTGTATATAATGTGATAGACTTTCAGCTTACAGAACACTGTATATAATGTGATAGACTTTCAGCTTACAGAACACTGTATATAATGTGTGATAGACTTTCAGCTTACAGAACACTGTATATAATGTGATAGACTTTCAGCTTACAGAACACTGTATATAATGTGTGATAGACTTTCAGCTTACAGAACACTGTATATAATGTGTGATAGACTTTCAGCTTACAGAACACTGTATATAATGTGATAGACTTTCAGCTTACAGAACACTGTATATAATGTGATAGACTTTCAGCTTACAGAACACTGTATATAATGTGATAGACTTTCAGCTTACAGAACACTGTATATAATGTGTGATAGACTTTCAGCTTACAGAACACTGTATATAATGTGATAGACTTTCAGCTTACAGAACACTGTATATAATGTGATAGACTTTCAGCTTACAGAACACTGTATATAATGTGTGATAGACTTTCAGCTTACAGAACACTGTATATAATGTGTGATAGACTTTCAGCTTACAGAACACTGTATATAATGTGTGATAGACTTTCAGCTTACAGAACACTGTATATAATGTGATAGACTTTCAGCTTACAGAACACTGTATATAATGTGATAGACTTTCAGCTTACAGAACACTGTATATAATGTGATAGTCTTTCAGCTTACAGAACACTGTATATAATGTGATAGACTTTCAGCTTACAGAACACTGTATATAATGTGATAGACTTTCAGCTTACAGAACACTGTATATAATGTGATAGACTTTCAGCTTACAGAACACTGTATATGTGTGATAGACTTTCAGCTTACAGAACACTGTATATAATGTGATAGACTTTCAGCTTACAGAACACTGTATATAATGTGATAGACTTTCAGCTTACAGAACACTGTATATAATGTGATAGACTTTCAGCTTACAGAACACTGTATATAATGTGATAGACTTTCAGCTTACAGAACACTGTATATAATGTGTGATAGTCTTTCAGCTTACAGAACACTGTATATAATGTGTGATAGACTTTCAGCTTACAGAACACTGTATATAATGTGTGATAGACTTTCAGCTTACAGAACACTGTATATAATGTGATAGACTTTCAGCTTACAGAACACTGTATATAATGTGATAGACTTTCAGCTTACAGAACACTGTATATAATGTGATAGACTTTCAGCTTACAGAACACTGTATATAATGTGTGATAGACTTTCAGCTTACAGAACACTGTATATAATGTGATATACTTTCAGCTTACAGAACACTGTATATAATGTGATAGACTTTCAGCTTACAGAACACTGTATATAATGTGATAGACTTTCAGCTTACAGAACACTGTATATAATGTGTGATAGGCTTACAGAACACTGTATATAATGTGTAGACTTTCAGCTTACAGAACACTGTATATAATGTGATAGACTTTCAGCTTACAGAACACTGTATATAATGTGATAGACTTTCAGCTTACAGAACACTGTATATAATGTGTGATAGTCTTTCAGCTTACAGAACACTGTATATAATGTGTGATAGTCTTTCAGCTTACAGAACACTGTATATAATGTGATAGACTTTCAGCTTACAGAACACTGTATATAATGTGATAGACTTTCAGCTTACAGAACACTATATAATGTGTGATAGTCTTTCAGCTTACAGAACACTGTATATAATGTGTGATAGACTTTCAGCTTACAGAACAGTGTACATAATGTGTGATAGACTTTCAGCTTACAGAACACTGTATATAATGTGATAGACTTTCAGCTTACAGAACACTGTATATAATGTGTGATAGACTTTCAGCTTACAGAACACTGTATATAATGTGTGATAGACTTTCAGCTTACAGAACACTGTATATAATGTGTGATAGACTTTCAGCTTACAGAACACTGTATATAATGTGATAGACTTTCAGCTTACAGAACACTGTATATAATGTGATAGACTTTCAGCTTACAGAACACTGTATATAATGTGATAGACTTTCAGCTTACAGAACACTGTATATAATGTGTGATAGACTTTCAGCTTACAGAACACTGTATATAATGTGATAGACTTTCAGCTTACAGAACACTGTATATAATGTGATAGACTTTCAGCTTACAGAACACTGTATATAATGTGTGATAGACTTTCAGCTTACAGAACACTGTATATAATGTGATAGACTTTCAGCTTACAGAACACTGTATATAATGTGATAGACTTTCAGCTTACAGAACACTGTATATAATGTGATAGACTTTCAGCTTACAGAACACTGTATATAATGTGATAGACTTTCAGCTTACAGAACACTGTATATAATGTGATAGACTTTCAGCTTACAGAACACTGTATATAATGTGTGATAGACTTTCAGCTTACAGAACACTGTATATAATGTGTGATAGCTTTCAGCTTACAGAACACTGTATATAATGTGATAGACTTTCAGCTTACAGAACACTGTATATAATGTGATAGACTTTCAGCTTACAGAACACTGTATATAATGTGTGATAGACTTTCAGCTTACAGAACACTGTATATAATGTGTGATAGACTTTCAGCTTACAGAACACTGTATATAATGTGATAGACTTTCAGCTTACAGAACACTGTATATAATGTGATAGACTTTCAGCTTACAGAACACTGTATATGTGTGATAGACTTTCAGCTTACAGAACACTGTATATAATGTGATAGACTTTCAGCTTACAGAACACTGTATATAATGTGATAGACTTTCAGCTTACAGAACACTGTATATAATGTGATAGACTTTCAGCTTACAGAACACTGTATATAATGTGTGATAGACTTTCAGCTTACAGAACACTGTATATAATGTGTGATAGACTTTCAGCTTACAGAACACTGTATATAATGTGATAGACTTTCAGCTTACAGAACACTGTATATAATGTGATAGACTTTCAGCTTACAGAACACTGTATATAATGTGATAGACTTTCAGCTTACAGAACACTGTATATAATGTGATAGACTTTCAGCTTACAGAACACTGTATATAATGTGATAGACTTTCAGCTTACAGAACACTGTATATAATGTGTGATAGACTTTCAGCTTACAGAACACTGTATATAATGTGATAGACTTTCAGCTTACAGAACACTGTATATAATGTGATATACTTTCAGCTTACAGAACACTGTATATAATGTGTGATAGACTTTCAGCTTACAGAACACTGTATATAATGTGTGATAGTCTTTCAGCTTACAGAACACTGTATATAATGTGATAGACTTTCAGCTTACAGAACACTGTATATAATGTGTGATAGACTTTCAGCTTACAGAACACTATATAATGTGTGATAGTCTTTCAGCTTACAGAACACTGTATATAATGTGTGATAGACTTTCAGCTTACAGAACACTGTATATAATGTGTGATAGACTTTCAGCTTACAGAACACTGTATATAATGTGTGATAGACTTTCAGCTTACAGAACACTGTATATAATGTGATAGACTTTCAGCTTACAGAACACTGTATATAATGTGTGATAGACTTTCAGCTTACAGAACACTGTATATAATGTGTGATAGACTTTCAGCTTACAGAACACTGTATATAATGTGTGATAGACTTTCAGCTTACAGAACACTGTATATAATGTGTGATAGACTTTCAGCTTACAGAACACTGTATATAATGTGATAGACTTTCAGCTTACAGAACACTGTATATAATGTGATAGACTTTCAGCTTACAGAACACTGTATATAATGTGTGATAGACTTTCAGCTTACAGAACACTGTATATAATGTGTGATAGACTTTCAGCTTACAGAACACTGTATATAATGTGTGATAGACTTTCAGCTTACAGAACACTGTATATAATGTGTGATAGACTTTCAGCTTACAGAACACTGTATATAATGTGATAGACTTTCAGCTTACAGAACACTGTATATAATGTGATAGACTTTCAGCTTACAGAACACTGTATATAATGTGATAGACTTTCAGCTTACAGAACACTGTATATAATGTGTGATAGACTTTCAGCTTACAGAACACTGTATATAATGTGATAGACTTTCAGCTTACAGAACACTGTATATAATGTGATAGACTTTCAGCTTACAGAACACTGTATATAATGTGATAGACTTTCAGCTTACAGAACACTGTATATAATGTGTGATAGACTTTCAGCTTACAGAACACTGTATATAATGTGTGATAGACTTTCAGCTTACAGAACACTGTATATAATGTGTGATAGACTTTCAGCTTACAGAACACTGTATATAATGTGATAGACTTTCAGCTTACAGAACACTGTATATAATGTGATAGACTTTCAGCTTACAGAACACTGTATATAATGTGATAGACTTTCAGCTTACAGAACACTGTATATAATGTGATAGACTTTCAGCTTACAGAACACTGTATATAATGTGATAGACTTTCAGCTTACAGAACACTGTATATAATGTGATAGACTTTCAGCTTACAGAACACTGTATATGTGTGATAGACTTTCAGCTTACAGAACACTGTATATAATGTGATAGACTTTCAGCTTACAGAACACTGTATATAATGTGATAGACTTTCAGCTTACAGAACACTGTATATAATGTGATAGACTTTCAGCTTACAGAACACTGTATATAATGTGATAGACTTTCAGCTTACAGAACACTGTATATAATGTGTGATAGTCTTTCAGCTTACAGAACACTGTATATAATGTGTGATAGACTTTCAGCTTACAGAACACTGTATATAATGTGTGATAGTCTTTCAGCTTACAGAACACTGTATATAATGTGATAGACTTTCAGCTTACAGAACACTGTATATAATGTGATAGACTTTCAGCTTACAGAACACTGTATATAATGTGATAGACTTTCAGCTTACAGAACACTGTATATAATGTGTGATAGACTTTCAGTTTACAGAACACTGTATATAATGTGATATACTTTCAGTTTACAGAACACTGTATATAATGTGATATACTTTCAGCTTACAGAACACTGTATATAATGTGATAGACTTTCAGCTTACAGAACACTGTATATAATGTGTGATAGGCTTACAGAACACTGTATATAATGTGATAGACTTTCAGCTTACAGAACACTGTATATAATGTGATAGACTTTCAGCTTACAGAACACTGTATATAATGTGTGATAGTCGTTCAGCTTACAGAACACTGTATATAATGTGTGATAGTCTTTCAGCTTACAGAACACTGTATATAATGTGATAGACCTTCAGCTTACAGAACACTGTATATAATGTGATAGACTTTCAGCTTACAGAACACTATATAATGTGTGATAGTCTTTCAGCTTACAGAACACTGTATATAATGTGTGATAGACTTTCAGCTTACAGAACAGTGTACATAATGTGTGATAGACTTTCAGCTTACAGAACACTGTATATAATGTGAAAGACTTTCAGCTTACAGAACACTGTATATAATGTGTGATAGACTTTCAGCTTACAGAACATTGTATATAATGTGTGATAGACTTTCAGCTTACAGAACATTGTATATAATGTGTGATAGACTCAGTTTACAGAACACTGTATATAATGTGATAGACTTTCAGCTTACAGAACACTGTATATAATGTGATAGACTTTCAGCTTACAGAACACTGTATATAATGTGATAGACTTTCAGCTTACAGAACACTGTATATAATGTGTGATAGACTTTCAGCTTACAGAACACTGTATATAATGTGATAGACTTTCAGCTTACAGAACACTGTATATAATGTGATAGACTTTCAGCTTACAGAACACTGTATATAATGTGTGATAGACTTTCAGCTTACAGAACACTGTATATAATGTGATAGACTTTCAGCTTACAGAACACTGTATATAATGTGATAGACTTTCAGCTTACAGAACACTGTATATAATGTGATAGACTTTCAGCTTACAGAACACTGTATATAATGTGATAGACTTTCAGCTTACAGAACACTGTATATAATGTGATAGACTTTCAGCTTACAGAACACTGTATATATGTGTGATAGACTTTCAGCTTACAGAACACTGTATATAATGTGTGATAGACTTTCAGCTTACAGAACACTGTATATAATGTGATAGACTTTCAGCTTACAGAACACTGTATATAATGTGATAACTTTCAGCTTACAGAACACTGTATATAATGTGTGATAGACTTTCAGCTTACAGAACACTGTATATAATGTGATAGACTTTCAGCTTACAGAACACTGTATATAATGTGATATACTTTCAGCTTACAGAACACTGTATATAATGTGATAGACTTTCAGCTTACAGAACACTGTATATAATGTGATAGACTTTCAGCTTACAGAACACTGTATATAATGTGTGATAGACTTTCAGCTTACAGAACACTGTATATAATGTGTGATAGACTTTCAGCTTACAGAACACTGTATATAATGTGATAGACTTTCAGCTTACAGAACACTGTATATAATGTGATAGACTTTCAGCTTACAGAACACTGTATATAATGTGATAGACTTTCAGCTTACAGAACACTGTATATAATGTGTGATAGTCTTTCAGCTTACAGAACACTGTATATAATGTGATATACTTTCAGCTTACAGAACACTGTATATAATGTGATAGACTTTCAGCTTACAGAACACTGTATATAATGTGATAGACTTTCAGCTTACAGAACACTGTATATAATGTGATAGACTTTCAGCTTACAGAACACTGTATATAATGTGTGATAGACTTTCAGCTTACAGAACACTGTATATAATGTGATAGACTTTCAGCTTACAGAACACTGTATATAATGTGATATACTTTCAGCTTACAGAACACTGTATATAATGTGTGATAGACTTTCAGCTTACAGAACACTGTATATAATGTGTGATAGACTTTCAGCTTACAGAACACTGTATATAATGTGATAGACTTTCAGCTTACAGAACACTGTATATAATGTGTGATAGACTTTCAGCTTACAGAACACTATATAATGTGTGATAGTCTTTCAGCTTACAGAACACTGTATATATGTGTGATAGACTTTCAGCTTACAGAACAGTGTACATAATGTGTGATAGACTTTCAGCTTACAGAACAGTGTACATAATGTGTGATAGACTTTCAGCTTACAGAACACTGTATATAATGTGATAGACTTTCAGCTTACAGAACACTGTATATAATGTGTGATAGACTTTCAGCTTACAGAACATTGTATATAATGTGTGATAGACTTTCAGCTTACAGAACACTGTATATAATGTGTGATAGACTTTCAGCTTACAGAACACTGTATATAATGTGTGATAGACTTTCAGCTTACAGAACACTGTATATAATGTGATAGACTTTCAGCTTACAGAACACTGTATATAATGTGATATACTTTCAGCTTACAGAACACTGTATATAATGTGTGATAGACTTTCAGCTTACAGAACACTGTATATAATGTGTGATAGACTTTCAGCTTACAGAACACTGTATATAATGTGTGATAGTCTTTCAGCTTACAGAACACTGTATATAATGTGATATACTTTCAGCTTACAGAACACTGTATATAATGTGATAGACTTTCAGCTTACAGAACACTGTATATAATGTGATAGACTTTCAGCTTACAGAACACTGTATATAATGTGATAGACTTTCAGCTTACAGAACACTGTATATAATGTGATAGACTTTCAGCTTACAGAACACTGTATATAATGTGTGATAGACTTTCAGCTTACAGAACACTGTATAGTGATAGACTTTCAGCTTACAGAACACTGTATATAATGTGATAGACTTTCAGCTTACAGAACACTGTATATAATGTGATAGACTTTCAGCTTACAGAACACTGTATATAATGTGTGATAGACTTTCAGCTTACAGAACACTGTATATAATGTGTGATAGACTTTCAGCTTACAGAACACTGTATATAATGTGTGATAGACTTTCAGCTTACAGAACACTGTATATAATGTGATAGACTTTCAGCTTACAGAACACTGTATATAATGTGATAGACTTTCAGCTTACAGAACACTGTATATAATGTGATAGACTTTCAGCTTACAGAACGTGTATATAATGTGATAGACTTTCAGCTTACAGAACACTGTATATAATGTGATAGACTTTCAGCTTACAGAACACTGTATATAATGTGATAGACTTTCAGCTTACAGAACGGTGTACATAATGTGATAGACTTTCAGCTTACAGAACGGTGTACATAATGTGATAGACTTTCAGCTTACAGAACGGTGTACATAATGTGATAGACTTTCAGCTTACAGAACGGTGTACATAATGTGATAGACTTTCAGCTTACAGAACGGTGTACATAATGTGATAGACTTTCAGCTTACAGAACGGTGTACATAATGTGATAGACTTTCAGCTTACAGAACGGTGTACATAATGTGATAGACTTTCAGCTTACAGAACGGTGTACATAATGTGATAGACTTTCAGCTTACAGAACGGTGTACATAATGTGATAGACTTTCAGCTTACAGAACGGTGTACATAATGTGATAGACTTTCAGCTTACAGAACGGTGTACATAATGTGATAGACTTTCAGCTTACAGAACGGTGTACATAATGTGATAGACTTTCAGCTTACAGAACGGTGTACATAATGTGATAGAGCGTCATGTTGACGAGTATCCACTTTGACCAACATTAAGCAGCAATCCGTTTATAGTACAGTCAAACCTGTGAACAAAGACCGGCCTTGGGAAGTAGGCAAAGCGGTCTTTGTTCACAGGTGGTCTTTATTCGGAGGGTCATTAATCATGACCTCCATATACAACCACCATTCCCATTTTCTTATTATTGAATTTGATACATGTACTGTGTAAAAAGAAATACAATGTAACAATTTATTGGTTTTAATAATAATGTAACACCATTATATACATTGTATCTGGTACCGTATCAAATAATGTCCCAAACAACCAATCACTCGACCAGTACATCGTGTATGCAGGGAGATGCAGTAGAGACATGAAGGTAGGCCAGAGACATCATACCAGTTTGGATCGTGCTTAATCATGTTCCTCTGTTGGCCATACAAGTTACTATGCAGCACTAGAAGGGAAAAGCTGAATAAGATTTAAAAAATCTTTGGGAGTCACATTTACAAATGTATACGCGATTTCTCAGGGCATTTAAAGTCCACTACGTCTGTTGTGGTTAGTCAACGTTTTCGTCAGACTTAAGCAAAGAAAATTCACTGCTGTCACTATCTGATCGAAACATATCGTCAATGTTCATATGTTCATCACAATCGTAACAAAAATCTAAACCTATCTTCGTTTTCAATGCGACTTTTCTGATTTGATATTTTTTTTTTATTGTTTTTTCAGAATGTTTGAAAACTTGCCCGGATGTTAAATTTATAAACTCGTTTTTCATTGGTTTATTTTGAAAATAGTAAAGGAAACCTTCGAAGTTAAGCCAATGAAATGCTGCGTTAATAAAAGTAGTCAGTATAATACTCTGCCGATATTGGGAAAGCGAATTGTATGAACACTTCAATCAATAATCACGTTTTGATGGGAATTGAAACAAAAACCTTTTATTATTTGATCAGATTTTTAATTGTAAGTTAAGAAAAGTGTGATTACTCAATTAAAGCTGACCTTGGAGCCGATGGTCGATAATTATGCATACTTATTCTAAGATTAGAACATGTATCAAACAAACAATCCAGTGATCTAATCAAACAGGCCGGGGGACATACAAAACGATGCACTAGCGGTCGTTGTTCGGGGTTAATTTTGACTTGCCGGGAATGATTTTGACTGGCCGCTGGTAGCGGTCAGCAGGTGGTCGCTATTCACAGCCTTTTAAAGAACAAATATGGATGGGGGAAATTAAATTGGCCATTGTTGACAGGTGGTCGCTATTAACAGGTGGTCATTAGCACAGGTTTGACTGTACTTTTCCTGACCAGCTGCTCAATACAGATTTAACTGTAGACTACCTGGATAAAATGAAAATTAGCACTAAGCTGGAGTATAAGACGCAGCAAACTTTTAGATACGATTTTTGATTAAAAAACCTGCGTCTTATACACAAACAATTGCGGTACTTCAAATACTGTCTTTCCTATGTTCACGTCTTCCATAAATATAATAATAATAATTTTAAATTCTTATCAAAAAACATATTGAGGTAAAAATCTAAATAAATATTTCTTAAAAAATCCACAAGGCAACTTATTATTTAACAATCGTTAGCTGAAGGCAATGATTAACTTATGTCCATTTTCAGATCATTTTTTCGTTTTTCGAATTTAAACACCACGCTAAACATATCTCCTCCTAGTCTTTTAGCTAGCCATTGATTCTTCAACACCGCCACTTTCAACGAATCACACTTGAATAAGGCATGAAAGTTGGTGTGTATTGCACGTCCCATACCCTCGATCACTATAAGGTCAGCTCCCGCAACGGTCATTGTCTTCGCTAAATCTTTATCTATTAACCTGGAAAACATGGAAACGATACATTTGCTACCTCACAATCGTTCAAGCTGCATTTTCAAAATGGAGAGTAGATATAGATGATATTTGTGTTTATTAGTGTAAGACATAGAGGATATTTGTGTTTATTAGTGTAAGATATAAGGGATATTTATGTTTATTAGTGTAAGATATAGAGGATATTAGTGTTTATTAGTGTAAGATATAGAGGATATTAGTGTTTATTAGTGTAAGATATAGAGGATATTAGTGTTTATTAGTGTAAGATATAGAGGATATTTATGTTTATTAGTGTAAGATATAGAGGATATTAGTGTTTATAAGTGTAAGATATATAGGATATTAGTGTAAGCTATAGAGGATATTTGTGTTTATTAGTGTAAGATATATAGGATATTAGTGTAAGCTATAGAGGATATTTGTGTTTATTAGTGTAAGATATATAGGATATTAGTGTAAGATATAGAGGATATTTGTGTAAGATATAGAGGATATTAGTGTAAGATATAGAGGATATTTGTGTTTATTAGTGTAAGATATAGAGGATATTAGTGTAAGATATAGAGGATATTTGTGTTTATTAGTGTAAGATATAGAGGATATTTGTGTTTATTAGTGTAAGATATAGAGGATATTTGTGTTTATTAGTGTAAGATATAGAGGATATTTGTGTTTATTAGTGTAAGATATAGAGGATATTTGTGTTTATTAGTGTAAGATATAGAGGATATTTGTGTTTATTAGTGTAAGATATAGAGGATATTTGTGTTTATTAGTGTAAGATATAGAGGATATTTGTGTTTATTAGTGTAAGATATAGAGGATATTTGTGTTTATTAGTGTAAGATATAGAGGATATTTGTGTTTATTAGTGTAAGATATAGAGGATATTTGTGTTTATTAGTGTAAGATATAGAGGATATTGTGTTTATTAGTGTAAGATATAGAGGATATTTGTGTTTATTAGTGTAAGATAGAGGATATTTGTGTTTATTAGTGTAAGATATAGAGGATATTTGTGTTTATTAGTGTAAGATATAGAGGATATTTGTGTTTATTAGTGTAAGATATAGAGGATATTTGTGTTTATTAGTGTAAGATATAGAGGATATTAGTGTAAGATATAGAGGATATTTGTGTTTATTAGTGTAAGATATAGAGGATATTTGTGTTTATTAGTGTAAGATATAGAGGATGTTTATTAGTGTAAGATATAGAGGATATTTGTGTTTATTAGTGTAAGATATAGAGGATATTTGTGTTTATTAGTGTAAGATATAGAGGATATTTGTGTTTATTAGTGTAAGATATAGAGGATATTAGTGTTTATAAGTGTAAGATATAGAGGATATTAGTGTAAGATATAGAGGATATTTGTGTTTATTAGTGTAAGATATAGAGGATATTAGTGTAAGATATAGAGGATATTTGTGTTTATTAGTGTAAGATATAGAGGATATTAGTGTAAGATATAGAGGATATTTGTGTAAGATATAGAGGATATTTGTGTAAGATATAGAGGATATTTGTGTAAGATATAGAGGATATTAGTGTAAGATATAGAGGATATTTGTGTTTATTAGTGTAAGATATAGAGGATATTTGTGTTTATTAGTGTAAGATATAGAGGATATTTGTGTTATTAGTGTAAGATATAGAGGATATTTGTGTTTATTAGTGTAAGATATAGAGGATTTGTTATTAGTGTAAGATATAGAGGATATTTGTGTTTATTAGTGTAAGATATAGAGGATATGTGTAGTTTATTAGGTAAGTATATAGGATATTGTGTTATTAGTGTAAGATATAGAGGATTTGTGTTTATTAGTGTAAGATTAGAGGATATTTGTGTATTGAGATATAGAGGATATTTGTGTTATTAGTGTAAGATATAGAGGATATTTGTGTTTATAGTGTAAGATATAAGGATATTAGTGTAAGATATAGAGGATATTTGTGTTTATTAGTGTAAGATAGAGGATATTTGTGTTATTAGTGTAAGATATAGAGGATATGTGTATTAGTGTAAGATATAGAGGATGTTTAGTGTGTAAGATATAGAGGATATTTGTGGTTATTAGTGTAAGATATAGAGGATATTAGTGTAAGATATAGAGGATATTTGTGTTTATTAGTGTAAGATATAGAGGATATTAGTGTAAGATATAGAGGATATTTGTGTGTATTAGTGTAAGATATAGAGGATATTAGTGTAAGATATAGAGGATATTAGTGTAAGATATAGAGGATATTTGTGTTTATTGTGTAAGATATAGAGGATATTAGTGTAAGATATAGAGGATATTTGTGTGTATTAGTGTAAGATATAGAGGATATTAGTGTAAGATATAGAGGATATTTGTGTGTATTAGTGTAAGATATAGAGGATATTTGTGTAAGATATAGAGGATATTTGTGTTTATTAGTGTAAGATATAGAGGATATTGTGTTTATTAGTGTAAGATATAGAGGATATTTGTGTTTATTAGTGTAAGATATAGAGGATATTTGTGTTTATTAGTGTAAGATATAGAGGATATTTGTGTTTATTAGTGTAAGATATAGAGGATATGTTAGTGAGATATAGAGGATATTTGTGTTTATTAGTGTAAGATATAGAGGATATTTGTGTTTATTAGTGTAAGATATAGAGGATATTTGTGTTTATTAGTGTAAGATATAGAGGATATTTGTGTTTATTAGTGTAATATAGAGGATATTTGTGTTTATTAGTGTAAGATATAGAGGATATTTGT
>CM026389.1:45138683-45194081 GCA_014843695.1 Archivesica marissinica
GTGTTTATTAGTGTAAGATATAGAGGATATTTGTGTTTATTTGTGTACGATATAGAGGATATTTGTGTTTATTAGTGTAATATATAGAGGATATTTGTGTTTATTAGTGTAATATATAGAGGATATTTGTGTTTATTAGTATAAGATATAGAGGATATTTGTGTTCATTAGTGTAATATTTAGAGGATATTGTGTTTATTAGTGTAAGATATAGAGGATATTTGTGTTTATTAGTGTAAGATATAGAGGATATTGTGTTTATTAGTGTAAGATATAGAGGATATTTGTGTTTATTAGTGTAATATATAGAGGATGTTTATTAGTGTAAGATATAGCGGATATTTGTGTTTATTAGTGTAAGATATAGAGGATATTTGTGTTTATTAGTGTAAGATATAGAGGATATTTGTGTTTATTAGTGTAAGATATAGAGGATATTAGTGTAAGATATAGAGGATATTTGTGTTTATTAGTGTAAGATATAGAGGATATTTGTGTTTATTAGTGTAAGATATAGAGGATATTGTGTTTATTAGTGTAAGATATAGAGGATATTTGTGTTTATTAGTGTAAGATATAGAGGATATTGGTGTTTATTAGTGTAAGATATAGAGGATATTTGTGTTTATTAGTGTAAGATATAGAGGATATTTGTGTTTATTAGTGTAAGATATAGAGGATTTGTGTTTATTAGTGTAAGATATAGAGGATATTTGTGTTTATTAGTGTAATATAAGGGATGTTTATTAGTGTAAGATATAGAGGATATTTGTGTTTATTAGTGTAAGATATAGAGGATATGTTTATTAGTGTAAAATATTAAGAGGATATTTATGTTTTTAGTGTAAGATATAGAGGATATTTATGTTTATTAGTGTAAGATATAGAGGATATTGTGTTTATTAGTGTAAGATATAGAGGATATTAGTGCAAGTTAGAGGAAATTTGTGTTTATTAGTGTAAGATATAGAGGTATTAGTGTAAGATATAGAGGATATGTGTTATTAGTGTAAGATATAGAGGATATAGTGTAAGATATAGAGGATATTTGTGTTATTAGTGTAAGATAGAGGATATTTGTGTTTATTAGTGTAAGATATAGAGGATATTGTGTTTATTAGTCTAAGATATAGAGGATATTTGTGTTTATTAGTGTAATATATAGAGGATGTTTATTAGTGTAAGATATAGAGGATATTTGTGTTTATTAGTGTAAGATATAGAGGATATTTGTGTTTATTAGTGTAAGATATAGAGGATATTTGTGTTTATTAGTGTAAGATATAGAGGATATTAGTGCAAGATATAGAGGATATTTGTGTTTATTAGTGTAAGATATAGAGGATATTCGTGTAAGATATAGAGGATATTTGTGTTTATTAGTGTAAGATATAGAGGATATTTGTGTTTATTTGTGTAAGATATAGAGGATATTGTGTTTATTAGTGTAAGATATAGAGGATATTTGTGTTTATTAGTGTAATATATAGAGGATGTTTATTAGTGTAAGATATAGAGGATATTTGTGTTTATTAGTGTAAGATATAGAGGATATTTGTGTTTATTAGTGTAAGATATAAGGGATATTTGTGTTTATTAGTGTAAGATATAAGGGATATTTGTGTTTATTAGTGTAAGATATAGAGGATATTTGTGTTATTAGTGTAATATATAGAGGATTATAGTGTAAGATATAGAGGATATTTGTGTTTATTAGTGTAAGATTAGAGGATATTTGGTTTATTAGTGTAAGATATAGAGGATATTAGTGTAAGATATAGAGGATATTTGTGTTTATTAGTGTAAGATATAGAGGATATTAGTGTAAGATATAGAGGATATTTGTGTTTATTAGTGTAAGATATAGAGGATATTAGTGTAAGATATAGAGGATATTGTGTTTATAGTGTAAGATAGAGGATATTGTGTTTATTAGTGTAAGATATAGAGGATATTTGTGTTTATTAGTGTAAGATATAGAGGATATTTGTGTTTATTAGTGTAATATATAGAGGATGTTTATTAGTGTAAGATATAGAGGATATTTGTGTTTATTAGTGTAAATATAGAGGATATTAGTGTAAGATATAGAGGATATTTGTGTTTATTAGTGTAAGATATAGAGGATATTTGTGTTTATTAGTGTAATATATAGAGGATGTTTATTAGTGTAAGATATAGAGGATATTTGTGTTTATTAGTGTAAGATATAGAGGATATTTATGTTTATTAGTGTAAGATATAGAGGATATTTATGTTTATTAGTGTAAGATATAGAGGATATTTGTGTTTATTAGTGTAAGATATAGAGGATATTAGTGCAAGATATAGAGGATATTTGTGTTTATTAGTGTAAGATATAGAGGATATTCGTGTAAGATATAGAGGATATTTGTGTTTATTAGTGTAAGATATAGAGGATATTTGTGTTATTTGTGTAAGATATAGAGGATATTGTGTTTATTAGTCTAAGATATAGAGGATATTTGTGTTTATTAGTGTAATATATAGAGGATGTTTATTAGTGTAAGATATAGAGGATATTTGTGTTCATTAGTGTAATATTTAGAGGATATTAGTGTAAGATATAGAGGATATTTGTGTTTATTAGTGTAAGATATAGAGGATATTTGTGTTTATTAGTGTAAGATATAGAGGATATTTGTGTTTATTAGTGTAAGATATAGAGGATATTTGTGTTTATTAGTGTAAGATATAGAGGATGTTTGTGTTTATTAGTGTAAGATATAGAGGATGTTTGTGTTTATTAGTGTAAGATATAGAGGATATTTGTGTTTATTAGTGTAATATATAGAGGATGTTTGTGTTTATTAGTGTAAGATATAAGGGATATTTGTGTTTATTAGTGTAAGATATAGAGGATATTTGTGTTTATTAGTGTAAGATATAAGGGATATTTGTGTTTATTAGTGTAAGATATAAGGGATATTTGTGTTTATTAGTGTAAGATATAGAGGATAGTTGTGTTTATTAGTGTAATATTTAGAGGATATTAGTGTAAGATATAGCGGATATTTGTGTTTATTAGTGTAAGATATAGAGGATATTTGTGTTTATTAGTGTAATATTTAGAGGATATTAGTGTAAGATATAGCGGATATTTGTGTTTATTAGTGTAAGATATAGAGGATATTTGTGTTTATTAGTGTAAGGTATAGAGGATATTTGTGTTTATTAGTGTAGGATATAGAGGATATTTGTGTTTATTAGTGTAAGATATAAGTTTAATATAGTCGAAAATCAGAACATGGTTTTTACGGAACTTATTTTGATTTGTTTTATTTACTCATTTAGTTACAAATATTTACAGGAATAATACGTGATTGTTGATGATAAATATTTGGATTTTAAGGAAGATGATGATACGCTCTTTCTTCCTTGGTTTTACATAATTATGGTGCTGGTTTAATCTAAGCACACTATCCGATTAGCGCGCTCGCTTCTCACCAATGCAACCCGGGTTTGATCCTCGGACCGGGTAGTATGTGAGATGGTACGGTGGTCGCCAGATCGGACAGGTGGGTTTTCTCCAGGTACTCCGGTTTCCTCCCATGACCATAAATATGCTGTCGTCCGCGTCAACGAGAGAGATTAATATAAGTTGTTACAGCTTGTTTCGCGATCGTTGTAAAATATATAGTTTATACTTTTTTGTTAAGCACACTAATCCGAGACCTAGACAAGATGACTCTTTGACCTGATGCCATGACAACTAGTTGACATTTGAAATGAGCTTGACCAATCACAGGGCAGATATGAGCACATCTAATGAGTAAAACACTAACCTGAGATCAAGACATGGTGACCCCTGACCTGATGCCATGACAATCAGTTGACTACTGAGAGTAGCTTGACCAATCACTGGACAGATCTGAGAAACACGCCGAACGAGTATAGTCAATTCCTGATATGTGACATCATTCAGTGTCGGCTTTGAATTAGCACACAGGATCACCTACAATGTGCATAATATTACAATTAAAACCTATAGTTTTCAAAAGAAAGGTACTTATGCATGGTAAAAACGTGTTTTTTATGTAAATTTGACCTTGGCTATGACCAATGAGCACCTACAATGTATTTCATTTTAAGCATACATTTATTATCTATGATTTCCAGTTGATTTGATTTAAATCTGTCAAGTAATAAAAGTATAATACAATTATATGTCCAACTCACTGACACTCCAAAAACGGCTGCCATTTTGGGGGACCCCTTGACCCAGAACCTAGGGTCTCGTTAGGAAAAGGTCCACACATTATCATTCTATCAGTACACCAAGTGGCTAAATTCTAGAATTTAGCAAGCAATTATTGCAAAATACCCTTGTAGTGATTCTTTCCCTATAACATTACAATTAAAATGACTTATTCTGAACAATTCAAGCAAGATAAACATAGGATTCAGGTGTGAAAGGTCTGGGACGTCTCTCTCTCTCCTCTCCACCTCTCTTCTCTCTCCTCTCCTCTCCACCTCTCTTCTCTCACCTCTCCTCTCTACCTCTCTCTCTCGTGGCAATGGATTCCATCAGGAATGAGGTCTCGAGAGTGATTAAGAAAGAACAATTTTCTTACTATTCCTTGGTACAATAATATATTCAAATTCGATGGAGAGTGAAGCTGATTTGATTTGTCAATTAACACAATTAAGGTGTGAATACACAGGTAGACAAAGCAACGGTTGCATGATATCTTACCTTTGTACCACGCTTGAGGAAGTCTCTAACGAACGGGAACACACCAAGTATTATGTCTGACCCACTATTATCACAGAATATAACGACACATTTGTAACTGTCCTTGTCCATCCGCCGCTCTATCCAGCTGTCATAGTTATCCATCAACCATGGTCTAACTACAAGGAGAAATCCACCTATTATTACATACACTGTGCTGTAACCATGGTCTAACTACAAGGAGAAATCCACCTATTATTACATACACTGTGCTGTAACCATGGTCTAACTACAAGGAGAAATCCACCTATTACTACATACACTGTGCTGTAACCATGGTCTAACTACAAGGAGAAATCAACCTATTATTACATACACTGTGCTGTAACCATGGTCTATCTACAAGGAGAAATCCACCTATTATTACATACACTGTGCTGTAACCATGGTCTATCTACAAGGAGAAATCCGCCTATTATTACATACACTGTGCTGTAACCATGGTCTAACTACAAGGAGAAATCCACCTATTATTACATACACTGTGCTGTAACCATGGTCTATCTACAAGGAGAAATCCACCTATTATTACATACAACATGCTGTAACCATGGTCTAACTACAAGGAGAAATCAACATTATTACATACACTGTGCTGTAACCATGGTCTAACTACAAGGAGAAATCAACATTATTACATACACTGTGCTGTAACCATGGTCTAACTACAAGGAGAAATCAACATTATTACATACACTGTGCTGTAACCATGGTCTATCTACAAGGAGAAATCAACATTATTACATACACTGTGCTGTAACAATGGTCTAACTACAAGGAGAAATCAACATTATTACATACACTGTGCTGTAACCATGGTCTAACTACAAGGAGAAATCAACATTATTACATACACTGTGCTGTAACCATGGTCTAACTACAAGGAGAAATCAACATTATTACATACACTGTGCTGTAACAATGGTCTAACTACAAGGAGAAATCAACATTATTACATACACTGTGCTGTAACCATCAGCAGACTATCACGGGAGGGGGGTGGGGTATACTATACATTGGGTACAAGTTGTAAAACACATACCATGGGGTGTCCAGAATTCTGAGAGGTGGATTACTTACAGGGCAGTACAACTGGGTTTTTTCTAGAGCTGAATGACAGGGCAACCCGCCCTGCCCCTCTTTACCCCTACACTTTATGCTCGCCCTTTTGTCTCTATTATTATGGTTTTTAAACCTCAACGGGCAACTTTCTTCGGGCGGGCAGACCTTTATAAACACTAACTCGTCCGCCTTCCCCCCCCCCCCCGGATATGTTCTGCCTTACTGCCTATTTCATCGAGCATAATTAGCTGCCAAATACTGCAAGTTATCAAATTTGTCTATGGGGGAGCCGGGGTTGCCCCTCCAAGCAGTATGTCAGGTACCCGGGTAGAACCCCCCATTCTCTGCAAGTCAGCTGGATAGCTTCCTCACATGAATGAATTTGACACACCCATCAAAGAATATCAAACAGCAAAATATTTGTCTATGCTAAATAAACCTGTATCATTACCCTTTGTAACATTACTCTTTGTATCATTACCCTTTGTATCATTACCCTTTGTATCATTACCCTTTGTATCATTACTCTTTGTATCATTAATTTACCCTTTGTATCATTACCCTTTGTATCATTACTCTTTGTATCATTACCCTTTGTATCATTACTCTTTGTATCATTACCCTTTGTATCATTAACCTTTGTATCATTAACTTTGCATCATTACTTTGTATCATTACCCTTTGTATCATTACCCTTTGTATCATTACCCTTTGTATCATTACCTTTGTATCATTACCCTTTGTATCATTACCCTTTGTATCATTACTCTTTGTATCATTACCCTTTGTATCATTACCCTTTGTATCATTACCCTTTGTATCATAATTACCCTTTGTATCATTACCCTTTGTATCATTACTCTTTGTATCATTACCCTTTGTATCATTACCCTTTGTATCATTACTCTTTGTATCATTACCCTTTGTATCATTACTCTTTGTATCATTACCCTTTGTATCATTACTCTTTGTATCATTAATTTACCCTTTGTATCATTACCCTTTGTATCATTACTCTTTGTATCATTACCCATTGTATCATTAATTTACCCTTTGTATCATTAACCTTTGTATCATTACTCTTTGTATCATTAATTTACCCTTTATCATATCATTACCCTTTGTATCATTACGCTTTGTATCATTAATTTACCCTTTGTATCATTTTGTATCATTACCCTTGTATCATTACCCTTTGTATCATTACCCTTTGTATCATTAATTTACCCTTGTATCATTACCCTTTGTATCATTACCCTTTGTATCATTTACCCTTTGTATCATTACCCTTTGTATCATTAATTACCCTTTGTATCATTACCCTTTGTATCATTACCTTTGTATCATTACCCTTACCCTTTGTATCATTACTCTTTGTATCATTAATTTACCCTTTGTATCATTACCCTTTGTATCATTACTCTTTGTATCATTACCCTTTGTATCATTACCTTTGTATCATTACCCTTTGTATCATTACCCTTTGCATCATTACCCTTTGTATCATTACTCTTTGTATCATTACCCTTTGTATCATTACCTTTGTATCATTACCCTTTGTATCATTACCCTTTGTATCATTACTCTTTGTATCATTATCCCTTTGTATCATTACCCTTTGTATCATTACTCTTTGTATCATTACCCTTTGTATCATTAATTTACCCTTTGTATCATTACCCTTTGTATCATTAACCCTTTGTATCATTACCCTTTGTATCATTTTTGTATCATTACCCTTGTATCATTACCCTTTGTATCATTACCTTTGTATCATTTTGTATCATTATCATTACTCCATTTGTATCATTACCCTTTGTATCATTACCCTTTGTATCATTACCCTTTGTATCATTACCCCTTTGTATCATTACCTTTGTATCATTACCTTTGTATCATTACCCTTTGTATCATTACTTTGTATCATTACCCTTACCCTTTGTATCATTTTTTTGTATCATTTACCCTTTGTATCATTACGTATCATTACCCTTTGTATCATTTACTCTTTGTATCATTAATTCCCTTTGTATCAATTTACCTTTGTATCATTACCCTTTGTATCATTACCCTTTGTATCATTACCCATTACTCTTTGTATGTATCATTACCCTTTGTATCATTACGCTTTGTATCATTAATTTACCTTTTGTGTATCATTACGCTTTGTATCATTAATTTACCCTTTGTATCATTACCCTTTGTATCATTACCCTTTGTATCATTACCCTTTGTATCATTACCCTTTGTATCATTACCCTTTATCATTACCCTTGTATCATTACTCTTTGTATCATTACATCATTACTTTGTATCATTACCCTTTGTATCATTACCCTTTGTATCATTACATCATTACCCTTTGTATCATTACCCTTTGTATCATTACTACCCCTTTGTATCATTACTCTTTGTATCATTAATTTACCCTTTGTATCATTACCCTTTGTATCATTACCATTACTTTGTATCATTACCCATTACCCTTTGTATCATTACTCTTTGTATCATTACCCTTTGTATCATTACCCTTTGTATCATTACCTTTGTATCATTACCCTTTGTATCATTACCCTTTGTATCATTACCCTTTGTATCATTACCTTTGTATCATTAATTTACCCTTATCATTACCCTTTGTATCATTACCCTTTGTATCATTACCCTTTGTATCATTACCCTTTGTATCATTACCCTTTGTATCATTAACCTTTGTATCATTAATTTACCCTTTGTATCATTACCCTTTGTATCATTACCCTTTGTATCAAATTACCCTTTGTATCATTACCCTTTGTATCATTACTCTTTGTATCATTACCCTTTGTATCATTACCCTTTGTATCATTACCTTTGTATCATACCTTTGTATCATTACCCTTTGTATCATTACCCTTTGTATCATTACTCTTTGTATCATATTACCCTTTGTATCATTACCCTTTGTAGCATTACCCTTTGTATCATTACTCTTTGTATCATTACCCTTTGTATCATTACCCTTTGTATCATTACCCTTTGTATCAATACCCTTTGTATCATTACCCTTTGTATCATTACCCTTTGTATCATTACCCTTTGTATCATTACTCTTTGTATCATTACCCTTTGTATCATTACCCTTTGTATCATTACTCTTTGTATCATTAATTTACCCTTTGTATCATTACCCTTTGCATCATTACTCTTTGTAACATTACCCTTTGCATCATTACCTTTTGTACCATTACCCTTTGTATCATTACCCCTTGCATCATTACCCTTTGTATCAATAACATTTGTATCATTACCCTTTGTAACATTACCCTTTGTACCATTACCCTTTGTACCATTACCTTTTGCATCATTACCCTTTGCTTTGTACACTAACCCTGCAATTAAAATACTATTAATGCTATATATTATACACTAACCCAGCAATTAAAATACTATTAATGCTATATCTTGTACACTAACCCAGCAATTAAAATACTATTAATCCTATATATTATACACTAACCCTGCAATTAAAATACTATTAATGCTATATCTTGTACACTAACCCAGCAATTAAAATAATATTAATCCTATATCTTGTACACTAACCCAGCAATTAAAATACTATTAATGCTATATCTTGTACACTAACCCTGCAATTAAAATACTATTAATGCTATATCTTGTACACTAACCCAGCAATTAAAATACTATTAATCCTATATATTATACACTAACCCTGCAATTAAAATACTATTAATGCTATATCTTGTACACTAACCCAGCAATTAAAATACTATTAATCCTATATATTATACACTAACCCTGCAATTAAAATACTATTAATGCTATATCTTATACACTAACCCAGCAATTAAAATACTATTAATCCTATATCTTGTACACTAACCCAGCAATTAAAATACTATTAATCCTATATCTTGTACACTAACCCTGCAATTTATTCTGAGCATCTTCAAATATGAAATCGCCTTTCTCCATGATTTCCACTATTTCCTTAGCACCCCAGTCAAAGACGTTGCCGGCCAGTAAACCTTTAGCGAGTTCCAATGTGAGTTCTCTACAGTCACGGATATTGTCCAACTTCTCTAGACGACTTGGTAGGTATTTCAAAGCCTGTTCATTCTCAAACTGTTTTTGCTGTAATAAAAACCTACACCTTAGAGTCTACGCCTCTACAAACAGTAAGCTTTCATTCGGGCAAATTGTTTGCATACACAATCAAAATTGTTTGAAAGACCACGTCTACTAACAAACCACTTGGATTAAGAGACGATTTTTCCATTCCCGTTTGTTGTTAAAGAACAAATTAACCTGTATTAAGAGACCATTCCTGCTTAGAGACCACTTTTTGTCCTTCCCTGTGGTGGTCTCTTAATACAAGTTTGACTGTATATTAATTAATACCACAAATTAATGATCTAATTTCAAAGACACTGTTAACAAACGCAAGGAAATATCTACATATATGGGCACTTCTAATATTTTCTATGTCCGCCTCCGTGGTCGAGTGGTTAAGGTTGCTGACTTGTATACCACTGTAACCTATCATCACTGATGGTCACGGGTTCGAGCCCCGCTCAGGCCATGTCTCATTTATATGAAAAAGTTGGCAGTTTCTTACGGAGGTTGGTGCACCCAAGTACTGGTTAACCGCTGGAGCCTGCCCAGGAAAGGTGTTGTTAGGTAAACTGCCCGCCGGCGATATAGCCCGAAATGGTGCTGATGCAGGCGTAAAACCCGAAATATAACTAATATTCTCTATAGTCTATAACATAACACATGAACTGAGCATCATATTTCTATTGCATTTCAGATCATTATGTATCGTATCTTGTATCGTATAATATCTCGCCTTTATGTATTACATTTAACGTATTTTGTATCGCATCGTTTAAGCACAGCGTCCATTCGTTGTAAATGGTATGCATAAACAGTCAAACTCTTCTTAAACAACCAGCAAAGAGAATCACATAAATTGGCTGCTTAATAGAGGTGAATTGTATTTAAAAAAAACATATTGGTAATCTGGAAGCTGGCTGTTAATACAGGTTGACTGCTTAATAGAGGTGACCACTAACACAGGGTTGACTTTTTTCATATAATGTACATACATCGTGCACTTTGTATGGCAACACTAATGCTACGCAGACCATAACACAATGTTGCTAACAGTCAATCAAGCTGGCTGTTAATACAGGTTGACTGCTTAATAGAGGTGACCACTAACACAGGGTTGACTTTTTTCATATAATGTACATACATCGTGCACTTTGTATGGCAACACTAATGCTACGCAGACCATAACACAATGTTGCTAACAGTCAATCAAGCTGGCTGTTAATACAGGTTGACTGCTTAATAGAGGTGACCACTAACACAGGGTTGACTTTTTTCATATAATGTACATACACCGTGCACTTTGTATGACAACACTAATGCTACGCAGACCATAACACGATGTTGCTAACTGTCAATCAGACTGCTAGAGCAAGAACTATTAACCGTACGATGATTTTGAGGATCATAACATATCGCAGCATATGAGTAAACTGAAGCCACAAAACAATGACAAAAGGAACCTACTTATGGAATTGGATGTCAGTCATAGCGCAGTGGTTAGCATGGTCGCTTCTCACCAATGCAATCGTGGTTCCTCGGACCAGGAGGTATGTGAGATGGTACGTACGGTGGTCGCAAGATCGGACAGATGAATTCCTGTTTCTTCCCACACGAAGGACCACATCCACGCCAACGAGAGTGATTAATATAAGTTGTTAAAGCTTGTTTCGCAATCGTTGTAGAATAAAAAAAAGTCTATGCTTTCATATGGAACTGGGTTAGCTCTAAGAAATACTGACAGGTATTCGGCTCATGTAAACTGTACCTGTGAGTATGGTTCTGTATAATAAAAGTAGGGATGGCAATGAATAGCGATTACTATTCGAATATTCAGTCGGGACGGTATTCGAATATTCAATAGAATTCTATCAAAAACTCAAAATCTTATAAAAATTGGCAAGTCTAATTTCTGTTTTACGCGTAAACGTCATCTTCTTCAAATCATTATTCAGATTGATATTGTACCCGAATATGTTAAATCCAATTTGCATAGATTACACCTAGCAGTTTTCTTGTTCTTAGAACGATTCAAGCATTTCCAAACGTGTGGCATTTTTGAGGACAATATAATATTTTTTCCGAATACTGGAATAGTATTCAGATATTCGGACGTTCGAGCGAATATTCGTTGCCATCCCTAAATAAAAGTCTATATTTTCATATGGAACTGTGTTAGTTCTAAGAAATATTGACAGCTACATATTCGACTCATGTAAGATGTACCTGTGAATAAGGGTCTGTAAAATCAAACTCCTTGAGACAATGACTCCTCATATCCAGCAATCCTCTGACGTTCAATGAACCATATGCACTGAAAATATCAATATTGACAGTCTACATGCATTTACTTCAACAAATCCGTACTTAACCCTTTCCTCATAGAGATTTAGGTTAATATACTATTGTATCTCCATACAAACGACAGCCATATAGCTATCATGCCGTGGATAAGTAGTCGCCATATCTATCCTACCTCCATAGATATTACTGGGACTACATAGAGATTTAGGTTAATATACTATTATATCTCCATACAAAAAACAGCCATTTAGCTATCCTACAATGGATAAGTAGTCGCCATATCTATCCCACCTCCATAGATATTACTGGGACTACATGAGATTGTGGCCTTTATTGTGAACATTTGTTTGGCTACTATATTGTCAATGTATGTCGTATTGGTAATGGCGTCAAGAGGTGCTTCTATGAGGGAAAGGGTTAAACAATGGTTGTTAATCTTTTGTAGAAGTCGTGGTAGCGCTTTCGCTGCAGGTGCGAAAGGCCCAGAGTTTGATCCCTACTAGAGCCGTTACGATTGTGTAAGTCGTAATACCGCAGCGATAGTATGTTCAATTCAGGTGCGAAAGGCCCTGAGTTTGAGCCCTGTTGCGATTGTGTCCCTAGGTAAGGAATTTAAATTTCACATTGCCTCTTTCTCTCTCCCTCGTGGCGATGGATTCCATCAGGAATGAGGTATTGAGATCGATTAATATAAATTGTTAAACCTCGTTTCGCAATCGAGTTACAATAAATTTTTATAAACAGAATCTTTTCTCAATGAAGAAAATTGACCGATAGGTGGCACTTGCGTAAGTCAGAGAACACGATGGGCAGTGCTTGCCTACCTACATCGTAACATCATCCGAGACTCGTGCATTTACACATGGAAGGAGTGCATAGTGATCTGATATGAGACCATTCAATAATCAAACAGATATGAGACAAATAACAAACTTTTAACTTCCAAATGAGATAAAAAAAAAATAGTGGAAGTCGTGATAGCGCAGTGGATGTGCGTTCGCTTCAGGTGCGAAAGGTCCGGAGTTCGAGCCCAGCTGGAGCCGTTACGATTGTGCCCTTAGGCAAGGCATTTAAATTCCATGTTGCCTCTTCTCTCTCCCTCGTGGCGATGGATTCCATCAGGAATGAGGTCTCGAGAGTGATTAATATAAGATGGAATAACTTGTTTCGCAATCGAGCTAAAATAAATTTGTATAAACAGATCAAAAATAAAAAGTTTAAACGGTCCTTGGGTGAAGTCGGTCTTTGCAGACAGGTGGTCTTTATATTCACAGGTTCAATGATTCATTAAACAGGCAAATCCACATGTTCTAGGTAGGGCTTTGTTAAATGCAGGGATCATTCTAGAGGGCGATGTGGGCGAAATTGTCGCCCTAGGGACCCTCACTTCGCCCTCTGGGGGCCCCACTTCTCCCTAAAAAAAAAAAAAAAAAAAATTGTCTAGTAAGATACACTGGCCCATTATAAAGCACTCCTTCTATTCAAATGTTGTATTTAATGGTTGTACTGTGCATTTTAACCCTATTTTGCAGAAGTATATTAAAGAACACCATTTAAGGAGGCGATCACGCGCTTTCTCACTTCTCCCAACAATTCTGACTTAGAATGAACCCTGTAAATGGTGTTCTGTTTTTGTTTGTTTGTTTGTTTGTTTAATTGTTTGTTTGTTTAACTAGGTAAGAAACCTGCTCTCAGCCAATGCATATAATGAATAAAAAGTAGTGTTTGTTTATTATATGGTCACCACTATTGAAAGGGCCGTCATTACTGACTTATGAAACACCTTTTTTATATAGAACATCAGTACTTCTCGATTCCTATGCATGTAGGGCCAGGCTGGTAGGCAATCGGTAACAATTATTTAACTAGCTGGCGGCTCACCAACCGGCCATATCAGAACGAAGTCCTGACGAGGTTTGAACCTTTTATATATAGATGGCATATCCATATCACAAGATTGGTCCGCCTCCGTGGTCGAGTGGTTAAGGTCGCTGACTTGTCACGGGTTCGAGCCCCGCTCAGACCGTGCCTCATTTATATGAAAAAGTTGGCAGTTTCTTACGGAGGTTGGTGCACCCAAGTACTGGTTAACTGCTGGAGCCTGCCCAGGTGATATAGCCCGGTGATATAGCCCAAAATGGTGCTGATGCAGGCGTAAAACCCGAAATATAAATAAATAAATATCACAAGATTGACCTCTTTATTTAGGGCCAGGAATGTGTTTGTTTGTTTTGTGGGTTTAGAGTCTGGTGTAGGTCAGATCTTCCTGACATGAAAATATTTGACACCTTCAGTGCGATTCTAACATACACAGGTGAGGGGCAAGTGAGTTAAAGTTAATAATGCCCTTAATCATTCGGGCAGGGAGGCCCCTAGGGGCTGACCTATTCGTACCACGGATTCCTCTTCAGATTCTCCAGTCTCTGTAAATATTTATTTTTAAACTGAGCGGCCCTGCTCCGTGCATCTTCCAGGTTAATGGATGCTTGCGACTTGATTGCTTGCTCTTCTTGCTGGAATTATAGATTTAGACAAGAGATGCAGGTGAAAAAGCAAATGTAATATGTATACAGTCAAACCTGTGTTAGTGGTCACCTCAATTAAGCAGCCAACCTGTATTAAGCAGCCAGTTTGCAGATTCCCAATATGTTGTTTTATTATACATTTGACCTCTAATAAGCAGCCACTATCTGTGATTCCCTTGGCTGATTGCTTAACACAGGTTTAAATGTATATAATACGATGTTAATCATTCTCTCCAGGTAGTCCTACTCTGTGACTCTATCCACTACAGCACATTACAGATTGTCTGTCAGGAAGGTGCTAAAGCACATGTTGGACTAAACTTATACCTTGCACCAACACTCAATTCGAGTTACCTCCCCTGATGTTCTGGAATACAGCTTGTATAAGAAATGAGACAGACGGATCTGTAGTCCAGTGGTAACACGCTGGACTGGTAATCCAAGAATAGCAGGTTCGATCCCACGTCTTGACCCTAATAAAATTAACAGTCTTTCAGATGGGATGTTAAACCGAGGTCTTGTGTTGGTGCTTTACACCGTGCACGTAAAAGAACCAGAGGAGACTCTGGAATGGGTCTCTGTCTGTATCATTGCACTATCCTCCAAAAATCTAAAATTACTAATCTCTTCAGGAAGCGTCGCTCATATGGGCAACCGGTAGCGACGATAAATAAACGTAAAACACACACTGACATGTTAGACCAGCCTATCTCAATACCTGATTCCAGTTACCTCCCCTGATGCTCTGGAATACAGGTTATATAAAAAATGAACTGGGTGTGACATGTTAGCAATGGGTTCAAGCCCCGCTTAGACCGTGTCTCTTTATATGAAAAAGTTGGCAGTTTCTTATGGAGGTTGGTGCACCAAGTACTGAATAACAATTGGAGCCTGCCCAGGAAAGGTGTTGTTAGGTAAACTGCCCGTTGCTCATATGGGCAACCGGTAGCGACGTTAAATAAACTTTAAAAAAAATTGTTTTGTTTGTTTGTTAGTTCGAGGTTTACACCTGCATTTTGGGCTATATCACCGGCGGGCAGTTTACCTAACAACACCTTTCCTGGGCAGGCTCCAGCGGTTAACCAGTACTTGGGTGCACCAACTTCCGTAAAAAAACTGCCAACATTTTCATATAAATGAGACACGGCCTGAGCGGGGCTCGAACCCGTGACCATCAGTGATGATAAGTTACAGTGGTATTATACCATATTATACCGTATACAAGTCAGTGACCGTAACCACTCGACCACGGAGGTGGAGATTATATCAGAAATGAAATTAGTGCGAACCCGTGACCATCAGTGATGATAGGTTACAGTGGTATACAAGTCAGTGACCTTAACCACTCGACCACGGAGGCGGAGATTATATCAGAAATGAGTGTGATAATAATGAGTGGATGCGCGTTCGCTTCAGGTGCGAAAGGTCCGGAGTTCGAACCACGCTGGAGCCGTTACGATTGTGCCCTTAGGCAAGGCATTTAAATTCCACATTGCCTCTTCTCTCTCCTTCATGGCGATGGATTCCATCAGGAATGAGGTCTCGAGAGTAATTCATATAAGTAAAATAAATTTGTATAAACTAATAACGAGCAACAAGCCTTGTGAATCTATCAGTATCTAATGGCTGTCCAAGAACATTTCTACAAATAAAATGGCCAATTAATGTCTTAGAGCACATATATGTTAAAACCTGCTGTGATTGAACCTCCTTAAAGAGTATGCAGGGGAAGTCACTGATCGATGTCGCTCGTTAGTTTATACAAATTTATTTTAGCTCGATTGCGAAACAAGTTCTGAGAGCACATGTTAAAACCTGCTGTGATTGAACCTCCTTAAAGAGTATGCAGGGGAAGTAACTGATCGATGTCGCTCGTTAGTTTATACAAATTTATTTTAGCTCGATTGCGAAACAAGTTCTGAGAGCACATGTTAAAACCTGCTGTGATTGAACCTCCTTAAAGAGTATGCAGGGGAAGTCACTGATCGATGTCGCTCGTTAGTTTATACAAATTTATTTTAGCTCGATTGCGAAACAAGTTCTGAGAGCACATGTTAAAACCTGCTGTGATTGAACCTCCTTAAAGAGTATGCAGGGGAAGTAACTGATCGATGTCGCTCGTTAGTTTATACAAATTTATTTTAGCTCGATTGCGAAACAAGTTCTGAGAGCACATGTTAAAACCTGCTGTGATTGAACCTCCTTAAAGAGTATGCAGGGGAAGTAACTGATCGATGTCGCTCGTTAGTTTATACAAATTTATTTTAGCTCGATTGCGAAACAAGTTCTGAGAGCACATGTTAAAACCTGCTGTGATTGAACCTCCTTAAAGAGTATGCAGGGGAAGTCACTGATCGATGTCGCTCGTTAGTTTATACAAATTTATTTTAGCTCGATTGCGAAACAAGTTCTGAGAGCACATGTTAAAACCTGCTGTGATTGAACCTCCTTAAAGAGTATGCAGGGGAAGTAACTGATCGATGTCGCTCGTTAGTTTATACAAATTTATTTTAGCTCGATTGCGAAACAAGTTCTGAGAGCACATGTTAAGACTCGGTGGATTCGGGATTTCTGCAAACAAATGTTAATTGACCAATTCTACTGCGGTTCGCCTAAGTACAAGTGTAAACTTTATTTATTTTACAACGATTGCGAAACAAGTCTTAACAACTTATATTGATCACTCTCGTTGGCGCGGATGAAAGCGTAAATGTGGTCATTCATGTGGGAGGAAACTGGAGTACCCGGAGAAAACCCACCTGTCCGATTTGGCGACCACGTACCATCTTACATACTTCCTGGTCTGAGGATCGAACCAGGGTTGCATTGATGGTTCAGGATATACAGGGAGGAAGGAAGTTAATTGACCATTTCTACAATGATTCGCCTAGATTGGGGGGTATTGTAATTTCTGCTACTGTTAATGATAGTGGGAATGAATCCACACTCCCCTAATTCACATTGTGCATGAATTATAAAACTGACCTTTCCAATGCTGTCGACGAAACATTGCAACCAGTATTCCCTGGCTTGTGCATCCTGCATCAGGTCTACAGTGTCAGGCAAGTACCCATCCGGGTCCAGTAGCAGTGGACACGGTAACAGCGCTTTCTCCAGCCGGTCAAACTCCAACATATCAAACTGTGAACAGTAAATACAAGGATTGGTCGATACAGGCTAGGAAATAACTAATCTGCAGGCGACTTTTCTTCAAATGGACAAATTAGACAATTTTTCATTTTGGAACAGGGTTCATTCTAGGTCAGAATTTTTGGGAGAAGTGAAAAAGCGCGTGATCGCTTCCTTAAATGGTGTTCTTTAATATACTTCTGCAAAATAGGGTTAAAATGCACAGTACAACCATTAAATACAACATTTGAATAGAAGGAGTGCTAATGGGCCAGTGTATCTTATTTAAAAAAAAAATTTTTTAAGGGAGAAGTGGGGCTCCAGAGGGCGAAGTCAGGGTCCCTAGGGCGACTATTTCGCCCACATCACCCTCTAGAATGATCCCTGTTGGAATTTATCCTAGTACAGTGAAACTCCACAAAACCGGAACAACTCTAAACTGAAAGTCCTCCAAACTGAACAAATTGTTCCTTCCTTTGTAAAACAGCCTCTGTAAACAGGAAGCATTCTTTTCCGTATACCAAACAATGTCTTAAAAAATATGTGCATTTTCAACTGTAGTTTATACAAATTTATTTTAGCTCGATTGCGAAACAAGTTCTTACAACTTATATTAATCACTCTCGAGACCTCATTCCTGATGGAATCCATCGCCACGAGGGGGATAGAAGAGGCAACGTGGAATTTAAATGCCTTGCCTACGAGTACAATCGTAACGGCTCCAGCGGAGCATTCATTTGGCCTGTAGATGGCAATACATTTATCTTCATACGACATCCTCTGATTAAAGCTAGCCCTCGGTGGAGCATCTGTGGTGTAATGGACGCAGTGGCCACCTCATAGCCTAGAGGTTATGAGTTCAGGGTTCCCGCTGTCGGTCGCCAATGGCACCAAAAAACAAATATTGGCGCTAAATTTGGTGAATTACATTACTAAGGCCTCAAAGTTGTTGGATATTTATTATAGTTACTGTATTATCCAAGACATGCAAGTGGTCTTCTCCCCACCACAACAGACTGTTATACACAGTTATAATAAGTAACTGATTGTTGAGCAGTATTTGGCGGGGGAAGCTTACATCGGAAGATTCTTGGTGGGTAACGAGCTGGGAGGGTTTCGGATCAGCAAGACCGGAACTACCAGCAAAGTTCTCCTCCCAGGAATATTTCTCGGCACCTGTATATAATACAACAAATTATAATAACACAAGTATATTAAACATGTGAATATTTTATATTAGATTTGTGGAGGGTCCAGTGTGCACCGCTAATCTCCCACAAACCATCTGGATAGCTTCCTCATAGTAAAAGATTTGCAACACATGGCGGGAATCAAGCTCAACACTACAACCTCCACTTTATCACATATCACCATTTATCACTTGTCCCTTATAGGGAGCGAACCTGCAGCCCAGATGATAGCGATGAAAGGTGAGTTCTAACAACGGCGCGTTAAACAACACGGCAACCGGAGGCTCCTGGGTTGGGATACATGTTTACTGTAATAATTTTGCAGAAAGTTGCTAAATTCATTGATTTGAAATTTACTGCCCCTCACAACTATCATCTGGGCTGCAGGTTCGCTCTCTATAAGGGACAAGTGATAAATGGTGATATGTGAGAAAGTGGAGGTTAGTGTTGAGCGCTGGTTCTTACCCAGGAAATGCGGGTGGTCTACTCTCCGCCACAACAGACTCATCTCTCAATAATAATCAGAAAATGATTGATGGGCAGTAATAGAAATAACTTAATAAATAACATATGCTACGCAGTTTTTTGTGTATAAGCGCGCTCGCTTCTCACCAATGCAACACGGGTTCGATCCTCGGACCGGGAAGTATGTGAGATGGTACGGTTGTCGCCAGATTGGACAAGTGGGTTTTCTCCGGGTACTCCGGGTACTCCGGTTTCCTCCTACACGAATGACCACATATACGCTTTCATCCGCGCCAACGAGAGTGATTAAGTTGTTAAAATTTGCTTTGCAATCGTTGTAAAATAAATAAAGTTTAAACTTTACTTTTTTGTGTTTCATTGATAATGTACAGTAATTGCATATTTATTTACCATCCTCCTCTGCTCCCTTCAGAAAGGCTCCGATCGCCCCAAGATATCCTTCATGTCTCAGGAAGAGGGGCTGGATTTCTCCCTGAAATGTACAAAATACACAGTAACTATACATAGTACACATAATAATTTCTAAATATGAGGCTGTCCGATTAGCGCAGTGGTTAGCGCGCTCGCTTCTCACCAATGTAACACGGGTTCGATCCTCGGACAGGGAAGTATGTGAGATGGTACGGTGGTCACCAGATCGGACAGGTGGGTTTTCTCCAGGTACTCCGGTTTACACCCATACGAATGACCACATATACGTGATTAATATAAGTTGTTAGAACTGACTTCGCAAATAAATAAAACTTAAACTTTTATTTCTACGTACCTTAGACAAGTAGTTTATAATGTATACAGTTACTATATCTATCTATATATATGTACCTTAGACCAGTAGTTTATAATGTATACAGTTACTATATCTATCTATATATACGTACCGTAGACCAGTAGTTTATAATGTATACAGTTACTATATCTATCTATATATACGTACCTTAGACAAGTAGTTTATAATGTATACAGTTACTATATCTATGTATATCTACGTACCTTAGACCAGTAGTTTATAATGTATAGTTACTATATCTATGTATATCTACGTACCTTAGACCAGTAGTTTATAATGTATACAGTTACTATATCTATGTATATCTACGTACCTTAGACCAGTAGTTTATAATGTATACAGTTACTATATCTATGTATATCTACGTACCTTAGACCAGTAGTTTATAATGTATACAGTTACTATATCTATGTATATCTACGTACCTTAGACCAGTAGTTTATAATGTATACAGTTACTATATCTATGTATATCTACGTACCTTAGACCAGTAGTTTATAATGTATACAGTTACTATATCTATGTATATCTACGTACCTTAGACCAGTAGTTTATAATGTATACAGTTACTATATCTATGTATATCTACGTACCTTAGACCAGTAGTTTATAATGTATACAGTTACTATATCTATGTATATCTACGTACCTTAGACCAGTAGTTTATAATGTATACAGTTACTATATCTATGTATATCTACGTACCTTAGACCAGTAGTTTATAATGTATACAGTTACTATATCTACGTACCTTAGACCAGTAGTTTATAATGTATACAGTTACTATATCTATCTATATATATTTACCGTAGACCAGTAGTTTATAATGTATACAGTTACTATATCTATGTACCTTAGACCAGTAGTTTATAATGTATACAGTTACTATATCTATGTACCTTAGACCAGTAGTTTATAATGTATACAGTTACTATATCTATGTACCTTAGACCAGTAGTTTATAATGTATACAGTTACTATATCTATGTACCTTAGACCAGTAGTTTATAATGTATACAGTTACTATATCTATGTACCTTAGACCAGTAGTTTATAATGTATACAGTTACTATATCTATGTACCTTAGACCAGTAGTTTATAATGTATACAGTTACTATATCTATGTACCTTAGACCAGTAGTTTATAATGTATACAGTTACTATATCTACGTACCTTAGACCAGTAGTTTATAATGTATACAGTTACTATATCTATGTACCTTAGACCAGTAGTTTATAATGTATACAGTTACTATATCTATGTACCTTAGACCAGTAGTTTATAATGTATACAGTTACTATATCTATAACGTACCTTAGACCAGTAGTTTATAATGTATACAGTTACTATATCTATCTATATCTATGTACCTTAGACCAGTAGTTTATAATGTATACAGTTACTATATCTATCTATATCTACGTACCTTAGACCAGTAGTTTATAATGTATACAGTTACTATATCTATATATCTACGTACCTTAGACAAGTAGTTATAATGTATACAGTTACTATACTATCTATATCTATGTACCTTAGACCAGAGTTTATGATGTAACAGTTACTATCTATGTACCTTAGACCAGTAGTTTATAATGTATACAGTTACTATATCTATGTACCTTAGACCAGTAGTTTATAATGTATACAGTTACTATATCTACGTACCTTAGACCAGTAGTTTATAATGTATACAGTTACTATATCTATCTAATATACGTACCTTAGACCAGTAGTTATAATGTATACAGTTACTATATCTATCTATATATACGTACTTAGACCAGTAGTTTATAATGTATACAGTTACTATATCTATCTATATACGTACCTTAGACCAGTAGTTTATAATGTATACAGTTACTATATCTATCTATATATACGTACCTTAGACCAGTAGTTTATAATGTATACAGTTACTATATCTATGTACCTTAGACCAGTAGTTTATAATGTATACAGTTACTATATCTATCTATATCTAGGTACCTTAGACCAGTAGTTTATAATGTATACAGTTACTATATCTATCTATATCTACGTACCTTAGACAAGTAGTTTATAATGTATACAGTTACTATATCTATCTATATCTACGTACCTTAGACCAGTAGTTTATAATGTATACAGTTACTATATCTATCTATATATACGTACCTTAGACCAGTAGTTTATAATGTATACAGTTACTATATCTATCTATATATATGTACCTTAGACCAGTAGTTTATAATGTATACAGTTACTATATCTATCTATATATACGTACCTTAGACCAGTAGTTTATAATGTATACAGTTACTATACCTATCTATATCTACGTACCTTAGACAAGTAGTTTATAATGTATACAGTTACTATACCTATCTATATCTACGTACCTTAGACCAGTAGTTTATAATGTATACAGTTACTATATCTATGTACCTTAGACCAGTAGTTTATAATGTATACAGTTACTATATCTATGTACCTTAGACCAGTAGTTTATAATGTATACAGTTACTATATCTATGTACCTTAGACCAGTAGTTTATAATGTATACAGTTACTATATCTATCTATATATACGTACCTTAGACCAGTAGTTTATAATGTATACAGTTACTATATCTATCTATATATACGTACCTTAGACCAGTAGTTTATAATGTATACAGTTACTATATCTATGTACCTTAGACCAGTAGTTTATAATGTATACAGTTACTATATCTATCTATATATACGTACCTTAGACCAGTAGTTTATAGCAAACGTGATTGTATGCATGGTCAATGGATGACCCCGTATAAAGTATCCACCAAAGTATATTTTCTTCAAGGCATGCAGCTTGGCGTGGAGGGAAGCGATCTGTCCGATATCATTACTGATGGACAGCAACAAACTCCGCGCTAGGTCCTCTTCCTTGAAATTATGCTCTTCTGAAAACAAACGTAATTTGAGGTCTGTTGGGTTTTTCTCTAATACAAGATCCATGGACCAGGCCTCGAGGTTATAAAACATTTCTTGTATCTCAAACTCTGATTGGTTAAGCTGGCAGTAAAACTCAGAATCAACCAATCAAATCATTTGAGCTTGAGATCTGAGAAAAGTGTTATAACCTCGGTCTTGCCCAATTTAGAAGTCATCTCTTTGGCACGCAATCAGCAATTACATATTTTCATATACAGTCAGACCTGTCTTAAGCTCTTTTTTGAGCAAATCTTGTTTATTTTATCATCTTGGGCACTTTTTCTAATATCTGGAAATTAAGACATCAATGTGTTGCAAGCTATCTAGCTAGCTTAGTTTATACAAATTTATTTTAGCTTGATTGCTAAACAAGTTATTTCAACTTATATTAATCACTCTCGAGACCTCATTCCTGATGGAATCCATCACCACGAGGGAGAGAGAAGAGGCAACGTGGAATTTAAATGCCTTGCCTAAGGGCACAATCATAACGGCTCCAGCGGGGCTCGAACTCCGGACCTTTCGCATCTGAAGCGAACGCGCATCCACTGCGCTATCACGACTTCCACATCTAGCTAGCTTGTGGAAGGTAGGTGGTTCTACCTGAATGTCTGTCCATGTTCGATATACTGTTCACAGGGGCACACATGGTCTTCCTCCACCAATAATAGCTGGAGAGCTGCTATACGACCTAAACAATCGATGCGACTATAAGCAAAGTAAACAAAGCAAAGAAACATACCAGAGAGTGATGCGGAGCGCGGAGATCGAGCTGCCTTGCCGAAGCTGCTGGCTATGATGTCCTCTGTGAGACCAAGCATGGAGTATGCACCACCGTAGATGTCCCTCACAAGCATGTCTACATTGCGATGATCTCCATTCTCTGCTAGCAGCAGCAAGTCATCAAAAGTCTGTAACAATAAACACATAATAATTTCTAAATATGAGGCTGTCCGATTAGCGCAGTGGTTAGCGCGCTAGCTTCTCACCAATGCAACACGGGTTCGATCCTCGGACGTCACCAGATCGGACAGATGGGTTTTCTCCGGGTACTCCGGTTTCCTCCCACACTAATGACCACATTTACGCTTTCATCCGCGCCAACGAGAACGAGAGTGATTAATATAAGTTGTTAAAACTTGCTTCGCAATCGTTAAAGTCTAAACTTTAAATATGAGGGACCAGAATAATGTAGAGTTGTCTTATTCCTCACATAGACACCCCTTAGACACTATTGAAAGGGCCAGCTTAAGACATGTTTCACTGTACATGTATATGAAAATAATTACTAATTGCGCTGAAGAAATGACTTCTCACTAAAGTTGGCAAGACCATGACAATGGATCTTGTATACTGCTATTACTATAAGAATAATTAGACAGACTTTGCCTCCGTCGTCGAGTGATTACAGTCGCTGACTTTTATACCACTTTAACCCATCATCACACAAAAATTGCAGTTTCTTAAGGAGGTTGGTGCACCAAGTACTGGTTAACCACTGGAGCCCGCCTAGGAAAAGTGTTGTTAGGTTAACTGTTCATATTTGTGAGCAAGCTTACGTTAAATAACAAAAAAGACAGGCAGACAAAGAGACTTGGGCTTAAAGTCGCACCAACAGCGTAGGTCATACGGCGACTCTCCAGCTATTATGGAGAGGAAGACCACGGATGCCCATCCGAGCAGCATTTCCGGCATGGATGGGTAACCGGGTAGAAACACCGACCTAAAGCAAGCTAACTGGACACCTTCCTCACATGAAATAATCGACACCCCCCGAGTTAGATTCGAACCTACAGAGGTGAGGGGCAGGTGATTTGAAGTCAACGGAGGCCAAATGATAGTAATTAGTACAATTAAGTTTCAGGCTAAAACAAAAGTTTGTCAAATGTAAATAATTGGTGGAAGTTGTGATAGCACAGTGGTAGCGCGTTCGCTTCAGGTGCAAAAGGTCCGGAGTTCGAGCCCTGCTGGAGACATTACGATTGTGCCCTTAGGCAAAGCATTTAAATTCCACGTTGCCTCTTCTCTCTCTCCCATTGTGGCGATGGATTCCATCAGGAATGAGGCTCTCTCTCGAGAGTGATAAATATAAGTTAGTAAGAACTTGTTTCGCAATCGAGCTAAAATAAATTTCTATAAACTAAATTATTTGTTCAAATATTAATGAGCATTGCTTAAAGTGTATACAAAGGACTGTTATCTTGTCATATTTAGAATCTGAGGTAGCAAGTGCTAGTAGACATTGGCAGTACTGATATTTACCTTTGCTTTGGTGAGCAGCGAACCTAGCCCCCAGAATGTGCCCCCTCCTGTCGCGGTCCCCCCAATACGTTCAAATTTATCCTCTGCCTCCACCTACAATATGAAATTTACATTAATAATGGTGTGGAGCACCTACAGAACCACAGTGGTAGTGTCCTCAATCCACATAGTCTCTTCTGTCTCCATGGCGATGGTTTCCATTAGGTTTTGCAGACTAGTTAAAGCGACATTACATTGCAAAAAGCAATTTAAATGCATTTTTTCACTACAAATTCTTCCGAATGCAATCGAACACAATGAATCAATAAACAGTGGTTTTGTGGTTTACAACTTTCAAAAATGAAAGTAGCATTTCATATAACGTTCATCCATGCTCCTGAATTGACGTTTGATTGTCCTTGGAGTCAATACTAAACGCGAGATAATGTCGTTTAGAGATAGTTTGACAAAGCTTAGTCTACAAATAAATATGCATAGGCATAAATGTGAGATTGAACGGTAAATCTGTATCATACATAGTGTTATTCAGGCACCTTGATCAAACTGACACCTGATCCGATGTTGACCAGTAGATATGGAAAGACATTGTGCTCTACACTTTGGAACTTGTACTCGGAGGCTTCGTGTCGCTGGTATATAAACGCCTCGTCCGGGATATTCTTCAGCAGGAAGTTACAGCCCTTGATGAGGCACGTGATCTCATCTTCTCGGTCAACTCTGTGAAATGGGTGTAAAACAAGCTCTTCATTAGTAAGTATATAATGGTGGGCACGTGATCTCGACTTTTCGGTCAACTCTGTAATAAATGGGTGTAAAATATATACAGTCACACCTGCGGTAGTGGTCACCTCTAATAAGCAGCCAACCTGTATTAAACAGCCAGTTTCCAGATTCCCAATATGTTCTATTATTGGTTGTAAGTACAGCACAGTACTATATACATTAATACAATCAAATCTGTGTTAGTGGTCATCTCAATTATACAGTCAAACCTGTGTTAGTGGTCATCTCAATTATACAGTCAAACCTGTGTTAGTGGTCACCTCAATATTACAGTCAAACCTGTGTTAGTGGTCACCTCCATTATACAGTCAAACCTGTGTTAGTGGTCACCTCAATTATACAGTCAAACCTGTGTTAGTGGTCACCTCCATTATACAGTCAAACCTGTGTTAGTGGTCACCTCCATTATACAGTCAAACCTGTGTTAGTGGTCACCTCAATTATACAGTCAAACCTGTTTTAGTATTCACCTCTATTATACAGTCAAACCTGTGTTAGTGGTCACCTCCATTATACAGTCAAACCTGTGTTGGTGTTCACCTCTATTATACAGTCAAACCTGTGTTAGTGTTCACCTCAATTATACAGTCAAACCTGTTTTAGTGTTCACCTCTATTATACAGTCAAACCTGTGTTAGTGGTCACCTCCATTATACAGTCAAACCTGTGTTAGTGTTGACCTCTATTATACAGTCAAACCTGTGTTAGTGTTCACCTCAATTATACAGTCAAACCTGTGTTAGTGGTCACCTCCATTATACAGTCAAACCTGTGTTAGTGGTCACCTCTATTATACAGTCAAACCTGTGTTAGTGTTCACCTCAATTATACAGTCAAACCTGTGTTAGTGGTCACCTCAATTATACAGTCAAACCTGTGTTAGTGTTCACCTCTATTAAACAGTCAAACCTGTGCTAGTGGTCACCTCAATTATACAGTCAAACGTGTGTTAGTGGTCACCTCCATTATACAGTCAAACCTGTGTTAGTGTTCACCTCCATTATACAGTCAAACCTGTGTTAGTGTTCACCTCCATTATACAGTCAAACCTGTGTTAGTGTTCACCTCCATTATACAGTCAAACCTGTGTTAGTGGTCACCTCCATTATACAGTCAAACCTGTGTTAGTGGTCACCTCTATTATACAGTCAAACCTGTGTTAGTGGTCACCTCCATTATACAGTCAAACCTGTGTTAGTGGTCACCTCCATTATACAGTCAAACCTGTGTTAGTGGTCACCTCCATTATACAGTCAAACCTGTGTTAGTGGTCACCTCCATTATACAGTCAAACCTGTGTTAGTGGTCACCTCCATTATACAGTCAAACCTGTGTTAGTGGTCACCTCCATTATACAGTCAAACCTGTGTTAGTGGTCACCTCCATTATACAGTCAAACCTGTGTTAGTGGTCACCTCCATTATACAGTCAAACCTGTGTTAGTGGTCACCTCCATTATACAGTCAAACCTGTGTTAGTGGTCACCTCCATTATACAGTCAAACCTGTGTTAGTGGTCACCTCCATTATACAGTCAAACCTGTGTTAGTGGTCACCTCAATTATACAGTCAAACCTGTGTTAGTGGTCACCTCCATTATACAGTCAAACCTGTGTTAGTGGTCACCTCCATTATACAGTCAAACATGTGTTAGTGGTCACCTCCATTATACAGTCAAACCTGTGTTAGTGGTCACCTCCATTATACAGTCAAACCTGTGTTAGTGGTCACCTCCATTATACAGTCAAACCTGTGTTAGTGGTCACCTCATTATACAGTCAAACCTGTGTTAGTGGTCACCTCCATTATACAGTCAAACATGTGTTAGTGGTCACCTCCATTATACAGTCAAACCTGTGTTAGTGGTCACCTCCATTATACAGTCAAACCTGTGTTAGTGTTCACCTCCATTATACAGTCAAACATGTGTTAGTGGTCACCTCCATTATACAGTCAAACCTGTGTTAGTGGTCACCTCCATTATACAGTCAAACATGTGTTAGTGGTCACCTCCATTATACAGTCAAACCTGTGTTAGTGGTCACCTCCATTATACAGTCAAACCTGTGTTAGTGGTCACCTCCATTATACAGTCAAACCTGTGTTAGTGGTCACCTCCATTATACAGTCAAACCTGTGTTAGTGGTCACCTCCATTATACAGTCAAACCTGTGTTAGTGGTCACCTCCATTATACAGTCAAACCTGTGTTAGTGGTCACCTCCATTATACAGTCAAACCTGTGTTAGTGGTCACCTCCATTATACAGTCAAACCTGTGTTAGTGGTCACCTCCATTATACAGTCAAACCTGTGTTAGTGGTCACCTCCATTATACAGTCAAACCTGTGTTAGTGGTCACCTCCATTATACAGTCAAACCTGTGCTAGTGGTCACCTCCATTATACAGTCAAACCTGTGTTAGTGGTCACCTCCATTATACAGTCAAACCTGTGTTAGTGGCCACCTCCATTATACAGTCAAACCTGTGTTAGTGGTCACCTCCATTATACAGTCAAACCTGTGTTAGTGGTCACCTCCATTATACAGTCAAACCTGTGTTAGTGTTGACCTCTATTATACAGTCAAACCTGTGTTAGTGTTCACCTCAATTATACAGTCAAACCTGTGTTAGTGGTCACCTCCATTATACAGTCAAACCTGTGTTAGTGGTCACCTCAATTATACAGTCAAACCTGAGTTAGTGGTCACCTCAATTATACAGTCAAACCTGTGTTAGTGGTCACCTCCATTATACAGTCAAACATGTGTTAGTGGTCACCTCAATTATACAGTCAAACCTGTGTTAGTGGTCACCTCCATTATACAGTCAAACCTGTGTTAGTGGTCACCTCCATTATACAGTCAAACCTGTGTTAGTGGCCACCTCCATTATACAGTCAAACCTGTGTTAGTGGTCACCTCCATTATACAGTCAAACATGTGTTAGTGTTCACCTCCATTATACAGTCAAACCTGTGTTAGTGGTCACCTCCATTATACAGTCAAACCTGTGTTAGTGGTCACCTCAATTATACAGTCAAACCTGTGTTGGTGTTCACCTCAATTATACAGTCAAACCTGTTTTAGTGTTCACCTCTATTATACAGTCAAACCTGTGTTAGTGTTCACCTCCATTATACAGTCAAACCTGTGTTAGTGTTCACCTCCATTATACAGTCAAACCTGTGTTAGTGTTCACCTCCATTATACAGTCAAACCTGTGTTAGTGGTCACCTCCATTATACAGTCAAACCTGTGTTAGTGGTCACCTCAATTATACAGTCAAACCTGTGTTAGTGGTCACCTCCATTATACAGTCAAACCTGTGTTAGTGTTCACCTCTATTATACAGTCAAACCTGTGTTAGTGTTCACCTCAATTATACAGTCAAACCTGTGTTAGTGTTCACCTCTATTATACAGTCAAACCTGTGTTAGTGGTCACCTCCATTATACAGTCAAACCTGTGTTAGTGTTCACCTCTATTATACAGTCAAACCTGTGTTAGTGTTCACCTCAATTATACAGTCAAACCTGTGTTAGTGGTCACCTCCATTATACAGTCAAACCTGTGTTAGTGGTCACCTCTATTATACAGTCAAACCTGTGTTAGTGGTCACCTCAATTATACAGTCAAACCTGTGTTAGTGGTCACCTCCATTATACAGTCAAACCTGTGTTAGTGGTCACCTCCATTATACAGTCAAACCTGTGTTAGTGGTCACCTCCATTATACAGTCAAACCTGTGTTAGTGGTCACCTCCATTATACAGTCAAACCTGTGTTAGTGGTCACCTCCATTATACAGTCAACTGTGTTAGTGGTCACCTCCATTATACAGTCAAACCTGTGTTAGTGGTCACCTCCATTATACAGTCAAACCTGTGTTAGTGGTCACCTCCATTATACAGTCAAACCTGTGTTAGTGGTCACCTCCATTATACAGTCAAACCTGTGTTAGTGGTCACCTCCATTATACAGTCAAACCTGTGTTAGTGGTCACCTCCATTATACAGTCAAACCTGTGTTAGTGGTCACCTCCATTATACAGTCAAACCTGTGTTAGTGGTCACCTCCATTATACAGTCAAACCTGTGTTAGTGGTCACCTCCATTATACAGTCAAACCTGTGTTAGTGGTCACCTCCATTATACAGTCAAACCTGTGTTAGTGGTCACCTCCATTATACAGTCAAACCTGTGTTAGTGGTCACCTCCATTATACAGTCAAACCTGTGTTAGTGGTCACCTCTATTATACAGTCAAACCTGTGTTAGTGTTCACCTCCATTATACAGTCAAACCTGTGTTAGTGGTCACCTCCATTATACAGTCAAACCTGTGTTAGTGGTCACCTCCATTATACAGTCAAAGTGTTAGTGGTCACCTCCATTATACAGTCAAACCTGTGTTAGTGGTCACCTCCATTATACAGTCAAACCTGTGTTAGTGGTCACCTCCATTATACAGTCAAACCTGTGTTAGTGGTCACCTCCATTATACAGTCAAACCTGTGTTAGTGGTCACCTCCATTATACAGTCAAACCTGTGTTAGTGGTCACCTCCATTATACAGTCAAACCTGTGTTAGTGGTCACCTCCATTATACAGTCAAACCTGTGTTAGTGGTCACCTCCATTATACAGTCAAACCTGTGTTAGTGTTCACCTCCATTATACAGTCAAACCTGTGTTAGTGTTCACCTCCATTATACAGTCAAACCTGTGTTAGTGGTCACCTCCATTATACAGTCAAACCTGTGTTAGTGGTCACCTCCATTATACAGTCAAACCTGTGTTAGTGGTCACCTCCATTATACAGTCAAACCTGTGTTAGTGGTCACCTCCATTATACAGTCAAACCTGTGTTAGTGGTCACCTCCATTATACAGTCAAACCTGTGTTAGTGGTCACCTCCATTATACAGTCAAACCTGTGTTAGTGGTCACCTCAATTATACAGTCAAACCTGTGTTAGTGGTCACCTCAATTATACAGTCAAACCTGTGTTAGTGGTCACCTCCATTATACAGTCAAACCTGTGTTAGTGGTCACCTCCATTATACAGTCAAACCTGTGTTAGTGTTCACCTCAATTATACAGTCAAACCTGTGTTAGTGGTCACCTCCATTATACAGTCAAACCTGTGTTAGTGGTCACCTCAATTATACAGTCAAACCTGTGTTAGTGTTCACCTCTATTATACAGTCAAACCTGTGTTAGTGGTCACCTCCATTATACAGTCAAACCTGTGTTAGTGTTCACCTCCATTATACAGTCAAACCTGTGTTAGTGTTCACCTCCATTATACAGTCAAACCTGTGTTAGTGTTCACCTCCATTATACAGTCAAACCTGTGTTAGTGTTCACCTCCATTATACAGTCAAACCTGTGTTAGTGGTCACCTCCATTATACAGTCAAACCTGTGTTAGTGGTCACCTCCATTATACAGTCATACCTGTGTTAGTGTTCACCTCCATTATACAGTCAAACCTTTGTTAGTGGTCACATCCATTATGCAGTCATACCTGTGTTAGTGGTCACCTCCATTATACAGTCAAACCTGTGTTAGTGGTCACCTCCATTATACAGTCATACCTGTGTTAGTGTTCACCTCCATTATACAATCATACCTGTGTTAGTGTTCACCTCCATTATACAGTCATACCTGTGTTAGTGTTCACCTCCATTATACAGTCAAACCTGTGTTAGTGGTCACCTCCATTACATACAGTCAAACCTGTGTTAGTGTTCACCTCCATTATACAGTCATACATGTGTTAGTGGTCACCTCCATTATACAGTCATACCTGTGTTAGTGGTCACCTCCATTATACAGTCAAACCTGTGTTAGTGGTCACCTCCATTATACAGTCAAACCTGTGTTAGTGGTCACCTCCATTATACAGTCAAACCTGTGTTAGTGGTCACCTCCATTATACAGTCAAACCTGTGTTAGTGGTCACCTCCATTATACAGTCAAACCTGTGTTAGTGGTCACCTCCATTATACAGTCAAACCTGTGTTAGTGGTCACCTCCATTATACAGTCAAACCTGTGTTAGTGGTCACCTCCATTATACAGTCAAACCTGTGTTAGTGGTCACCTCCATTATACAGTCATACCTGTGTTAGTGGTCACCTCCATTATACAGTCAAACCTGTGTTAGTGTTCACCTCCATTATACAGTCAAACCTGTGTTAGTGGTCACCTCCATTATACAGTCAAACCTGTGTTAGTGGTCACCTCCATTATACAGTCAAACCTGTGTTAGTGGTCACCTCCATTATACAGTCAAACCTGTGTTAGTGGTCACCTCCATTATACAGTCAAACCTGTGTTAGTGGTCACCTCCATTATACAGTCAAACCTGTGTTAGTGGTCACCTCCATTATACAGTCAAACCTGTGTTAGTGGTCACCTCCATTATACAGTCAAACCTGTGTTAGTGGTCACCTCCATTATACAGTCAAACCTGTGTTAGTGGTCACCTCCATTATACAGTCAAACCTGTGTTAGTGGTCACCTCCATTATACAGTCAAACCTGTGTTAGTGGTCACCTCCATTATACAGTCAAACCTGTGTTAGTGGTCACCTCCATTATACAGTCAAACTGTGTTAGTGGTCACCTCCATTATACAGTCAAACCTGTGTTAGTGGTCACCTCCATTATACAGTCAAACCTGTGTTAGTGGTCACCTCCATTATACAGTCAAACCTGTGTTAGTGGTCACCTCCATTATACAGTCAAACCTGTGTTAGTAATGAGGTCAAACTGTTTGTGGTCACCTCTATTAAGCAGCAAACCTGTATTAAGCAGCCAGTTTCCAGATTCCCAATATGTTGTTTTATTATACATTTGACCTCTATTAAGCAGCCACCTGTGCTAAACACCCACTGTGTGTGATTCCCTTGGCTGGCTGATTTTTTATACAAATTTATTTTAGCTTGATTGCGAAACAAGTTCTTTCAACTTATATTAATCACTCTCGAGACCTCATTCCTGATGGAATCCATCGCCATGAAGGAGAGAGAAGAGTCAATGTGGAATTTAAATGCCTTGCCTAAGGACACAATCGTAACGGCTCCAGCGGGGCTCGAACTCCGGACCTTTCGCACCTGAAGCGAACGCGCATCCACTGCGCTATCACGACTTCCACTGGCTGATTAAGACTGCATACTGTATTTTAAAAAACTCTGGCCAGGGCTTAAACACACAACATTTATATTGTCACAACTGTTACAAGTATATCAACTAGACTTACTTAACACCAAGTTTCTCGCTGATGAGTTCTGCATATTTGTAACCACCTCCTCCTGTCACCTGGATACATTTCTCTGACTGCGGGGCCCTCGAGCCCCGTGAACATACTTGCACAAAATCGAGGCATCTTTCAATAAACTTGGTCTCAAATTTGATAAAATGCAGTCTAATAATGGTTTCGTTGGTGTCGGACACTTGGTATATCGATCCATCATCCTACAACGAAATCATCAAGTCATGATAGCGCATTGGTAGCTCGTTCGCTTTAGATGCGAAAGTCCCTGCGTTTGAGCCATGTTGGAGCCATTACGATTGTGTCCCTAGGTAAGGCATTTAAATTCCACATTGCCTCTTCTCTCTCCCTCGTGGCGATGGGTTCCATAAGGAATGAGGTCACGAGAGTGATTAATGTTAGTTGTAAGAACTTGTTTCGCAATCAAGCTAAAATGAATTTGTATAAACTAACAAAATCAATAAACTTAAAATATACAGCCTGACAATTTTGATCTGTAAGCAGGATTGGTTTCTTAATACAGGCTTATCTGTCGAATACGACATTTGTTTATTAGATGAACTCAGATTAGGCTGTCCGATTAGCGCGATCGCTTATCACCAATGCAACCCGGGTTCGATCCTCGGACTGGGAAGTATGTGAGATGGTATGGTGATCGTTCGCCAAATCGGACAGGTGGTTTTCTCCGGGTACTCCGGTTTCCTCCCACACGAATGACCACATTTAACACTCCAACGAGAGTGATTAATATAAGTTGTTAAAACTTGGATCGCAATCGTTGCAAAATAAATAAAATTTAAACTGAACTCAGTATTTGAGGCAAATATTTGTGACAAAATTATGCCATAGAATAGGAAATTACATTCTGCAGAAATTTGAATGTTCACCGTTGAAACAGCTGACGTTAATGTTTCTTCTGACTTTGACTTTCAGTTTGGTATACAGTCTACATCCGTTATGTCAAAGTCGGTTATGTTTGAATTCTCCGGTTATCTCGAAGTTAACTCCGGTTAACTGGCACTGTTTATATCGAATTTCATTACGTCAAACTTCGATTATGTCGAAGTATGTTGTTTGGTCCGACGGAATTCGACATAACAGATGTAGACTGTATATTGCATTTCTTTGCTGCTGACTGAAAATAACTACTTAACCCTTTCCTTCATAGAAGCACCTCTTGACGCCATTAAAAATACGACATACATTTACAATGTAGTAGTCAAACCAATGTTCATAAACCCTTTCCCTCATAGAAGCACCTCTTGATGCCATTACAAATACGACATACATTTACAATGTAGTAGTCAAACCAATGTTCATAAACCCTTTCCCTCATAGAAGCACCTCTTGATGCCATTACAAATACGACATATATTAACCCTTTCCCTCATAGAAGCACCTCTTGACGCCATTACAAATACGACATACATTTACAATGTAGTAGTCAAACCAATGTTCATAAACCCTTTCCCACATAGAAGCACCTCTTGACGCTATTACAAATACGACATACATTGACAATGTAGTAGCCAAACCAATGCTCATAAACCCTTTCCCTCATAGAAGCACCTCTTGACGCCATTACAAATACGACATACATTTACAATGTAGTAGTCAAACCAATGTTCATAAACCCTTTCCCTCATAGAAGCACCTCTTGACGCCATTACAAATACGACATACATTTACAATGTAGTAGTCAAACCAATGTTCATAAACCCTTTCCCTCATAGAAGCACCTCTTGATGCCATTACAAATACGACATATATTAACCCTTTCCCTCATAGAAGCACCTCTTGACGCCATTACAAATACGACATACATTTACAATGTAGTAGTCAAACCAATGTTCATAAACCCTTTCCCACATAGAAGCACCTCTTGACGCTATTACAAATACGACATACATTGACAATGTAGTAGCCAAACCAATGCTCATAAACCCTTTCCCTCATAGAAGCACCTCTTGACGCCATTACAAATACGACATACATTGACAATGTAGTAGCCAAACCAATGTCATAAACCCTTTCCCTCATAGAAGCACCTCTTGACGCCATTACAAATACGACATACATTGACAATGTAGTAGCCAAACCAATGCTCATAAACCCTTTCCCTCATAGAAGCACCTCTTGACGCCATTACAAATACGACATACATTGACAATGTAGTAGCCAAACCAATGTTCATAAACCCTTTCCCTCATAGAAGCACCTCTTGACGCCATTACAAATACGACATACATTTGCAATGTAGTAGCCAAACCAATGTTCATAAACCCCTTCCCACATAGAAGCACCTCTTGACGCTATTACCAATACGACATACATTGACAATGATATAATCATAGTGAATATTACCTCGGAATCCTCAGATACTAGTGATGTTTTCCTTTGAACTGTAGCTGTATATGCCAACTTGGTAAGGGATCCACCTGGAAATTATACAGAAATATCAACAAGAAGCACAAACAGGCATGAATCGCCTGAGACGTCCAGTTTATTTTTATTTAAATTAATCTTAGCTCGATTTTGAACTTTAGAATAATCGCTTGCATGAAAAGAGACGACGTGAATCGTTCTTGACCAAGGGCATGCCCGAGGTGTATGAACAACAGGCATGAACAGCTTAGGCCATTATGGCAACCCTCCAGCTATTATCGGTGGAGGAAGGCCCCAGGTGTGTGCCCCTCAGAGCAGTATTTCAGGAACGGACTAGCACCCGGGTAGAATCACCGACCTTCCACAAGCCAGCTGGATACCTTCCTCACATGAAAGAATCCAGCACCGTCGGTGGGATTCGAGCCTACAGCAGTGAGGGCAAGTGATTTGAAGTCAACAACAGTAACCACTCAGCCCCTAAGAAAATGTAGCATAGCTTAAGCCGTGATCATGAACACACTTTACATAACATTTAGTCTATAGATTACATTATTAGTGATGAATTTATAAGCTCTTCTGCGAAAGCTTCTTTTCAAATCCTACACTTAAAACTAATGTTGTAATTGGAAAATGTATACTGCAGGGTTCATTCTAGGTCAGAATTTTTGGGAGAAGTGAGAAAGCGCGTGATCGCTTCCTTAATAGGTGTTCTTTAATATACTTCTGCAAATTAGGGTTAAAATGCACAGTACAACCATTAAATACAACATTTGAATAGAAGGAGTGCTTTATAATGGGCCAGTGTATCTTACTAGACAAAATTTTGTTTGAACATCGTAAAAACCAAAAAAAATGTTTTTTTAGGGAGAAGTGGGGCCCCCCCAGAGGGCGAAGTCAGGGTCCCTAGGGCGACAATTTCGCCCTCTAAACTGATCCCTGTACTGTGTGTGTTTTACGTTTATTTATCGTCGCTACCGGTTGCCCATATGAGCGACTCCTCCGGGAGGGATTAGTTATTTTAGATTTTGGAGGATAGTGCAATGATACAGACAGAGACCCATTCCAGAGTCTCCTCTGGTTCTTTTACGTGCACGGTGTAAAGCACCGACACGAGTCCTCGGTTTAACGTCCCATCTCAAAGACTTAAATTTGATTGTGATCAGACAGGGGATCGAACCTGCGATCCCTGGATTACCAGTCCAGCGTGTTACCACTGGACTACATATCCGTCTGGATGACCACCTATCTCCAGTGGAGTACATGTATATAAAACATAAAACTTGATATATATATATATAGTCTTGTTCAAACTGACCTACATCTAGCGCAAATCTCCGAGCCGTCTGAATGTTACGGAACACATTTTCATCTGGGAGGCAGATACTTCGGGCATAGCTTTTCTCTGTCATCATCTCACAAACATGTCTTACCTAGAGACAATAGAAATTCATTGAAATGTGATATACCGGTAGTGTTTGTATTTGGTGAAACATAATCTTCTAGTCAGCTGACTGCAGGAATTCATACACATACGTAGTTGCAGAGTGACATCAAGCATAAAGACATTTAATGATCCGATTAGCGCAGTGGCTAGCGCGCTCGCTTCTCACCAATGCAACCCGGGTTCGATCCTCGGACCGGGAAGTATGTGAGATGGTATGGTGGTCGCCAGATCGGACAGGTGGGTTTTCTCCGGGTACTCTGGTTTCCTCCCACATGAATGACCACATTTACACTTTCATCCGCGCCAACGAGAGTGATTAACATAAGTTGTTAAAACTTGCTTCGCAATCGTTGTAAAATAAATAAATTTTAAACTTAAATTAATAATCAGAAAAATGTATTATTTAGAAGAATAATGTGTTTCGTATGTGCGTGGGTTTTTTTTGGACATATTTTTCAATTGCCAATTAGTGAAGGGGTATACAAGCATTAATAGTTCTTACTATACATGTAGTCTAAGATTATACACATATAATACTATAGCCACTTAAAGAGCTTGTGATCAGTTTTGATTGGCTTCTATTCTTTTGTTAACCCATTTCATTCTGGATACCGTTCAAACAGTATTTGCAAAGAACATAGAGCCAGATCAGCCGCCACGGAACATGCCGTCTGATCAGGCTCTATGATGTTTGCTATTCAGACGATCTTGCTAATACACTTGGCTATGTAGCAAACAACATAGATCCTGATCAGCATGCAGCGTCACGCTGCGGCTGATCTGGATCTATGCTGTTTGCAAAAGCCTTTAAATGTATCCAGAATGAAATGGGTTAATCAGCCAATAGAGCTACAATATAGCATCAGGTGTTGAGCTAATTCCCGGACGATCTCCTCATGGCATCCATCATTCAGCCCGGGTCTCCCCGGTTGACCGCCTCACAACATGCAAATAGCAGCCGGGCACATCGGGAAGCAGCCGCCTAGGATTTCGGTTGGTTGTCAAACTAATGACAAGGGACACATACTTCACCATCGCTGTTCTATAGGTGGAGGTAGGGACTCGCCCACATGGGACACATACTTCACCATCGCTGTTCTACAGAACAGGTGGAGGTAGGGATTCAGCCACAAGGGACACACACTTCACCATCGCTGTTCTACAGAACAGGTGGAGGTAGGGACTCACCCACAAGGGACACATACTTCACCATCGCTGTTCTACAGAACAGGTGGAGGTAGGGACTCACCCACAAGGGACACATACTTCACCATCGCTGTTCTACAGAACAGGTGCAGGTAGGGACTCACCCACAAGGGACACATACTTTACCATCGCCGTTCTACAGAACAGGTGGAGGTAGGGACTCACCCACAAGGGACACATACTTCACCATCGCCGTTCTACAGAACAGGTGGAGGTAGGGACTCACCCACAAGGGACACATACTTCACCATCGCTGTTCTACAGAACAGGTGCAGGTAGGGATTCGCCCACAAAGGACACATATTTCACAATCGCTGTTCTACAGAACAGGTGGAGGTAGGGATTCAGCCACAAGGGACACATACTTCACCATCGCTGTCCTACAGAACAGGTGAAGTTAGGGACTCGCCCACAAGCGACACATACTTCACCATCGCTTTTCAAGTCTAAATATTTGGACAAAATGCCTCGATAGTAAAATGTTACTTTTTTCAAGTTTAAATATTTGTACTAGATACTGGGTAGCCGTGTAAATCGCAACAATTCTTGTGGATTTACGTGGCTCATGCTACATTTTTTTCCCGTTCTCTGCCTAATAATTCATACAGGGGCGTAGCACAGTGTTTTTAAACTTGTCCTGTCCTGGGTTGAGCACTGTGACTGTCCCTGTCAGATGATGAAAAGTAAAAAGAAATATATACAAACATCGTGTACAAAGACATGCATTATAAATGTAGTGATTACTGACTGGGTACACTCAGTATATGTCATACCTTCTAAAACATATTGAAATGATCCATAGGTATTTTAAGTTTTTGAGAACTATTTTTGGTGCCTATTTACAATAAACCGACCAGAAAGAACATAAATGTACACCACGGTAATTAACTGCCAGCAAGATACAAAACTACCAGAAACATTATATTGTCTCTGATTTACGCGCTCTTGAGTGATTATTGTCCACGTTATCGGGGTTTATTTGAATGACATTTTCTAAGATATCTAGATTCCTAGCATTATGTAAATGGCTAGTATGTACTATGTAAACCGGGCTTGATTGATGAATTAATTTATAGGGCGTGAAGTTGCCTATTACGTCAACATCCCTGATATCGGCAGGCACCTATGCCGTCATTGCTATAAAAACAGGTTCTTTGGTACTTATGGTGTTCACATATTACTTACCAAAGAGCAAATTGCGCGTAAAGCAGATAAATATTCACATTTTATTTGAAAGTATGCAAATGTTGACATGTTTTCATTAATCCAATTGATGTGTAGCCTAAAGATCCCTTAAACAGAGGTAAATGCTGTAGTTGTGCGACAATGTCATAACGCACATTTTACAGGTCAATTCAAATATAGTGTTCCTCTTACAGCTGTTTAACATTTTTTATTCAAAAATACTATTGTCCAAGATATTTACTATTATGCTAATTCAATTTCATCCATTTTTTTTCAAATCCAACTTGGCGTCTATATTCACCAAGTGCACTGACAAATGCATAGCAGGCTGTTAGAGACATGGGGTTGCCAATAAAATCGGCAGCAAGACAGTATGGTGTGCCACTCTCCACATTAAGTGACATTTCTCTCTTCATGTCACAACTTACCTCATATTGAAGAGTAATCATAATTTGTTGGGTGTTAAATTCCTCCATTTTGAGTAACAATTATTACTATGCCCAATGTTAATTAGCTTTTTGGAACTTAACTGTAATCAACATTTCTGTTGCATGACGTTTCAAGGTCGGTCGGTAATAGGTACTTTTTTCGACGCCATGTTATGTATGTACGTTCCTTTAATGTCAAACCATACGTGGCCTGACCGAGTATCGAACCCGGGACCGTTCGATTCCAAATCCGACGCTCTACCACTGGAACACGGACGCCACACCAATGTTATAGTCACAAGCGAGTGAAAGTGTATTTTATTTTGAACATTTGTTATGCAATCTCAGTTTAGACAATTGCTTTAAATGCAAAAAGTATCACTTTACTTAGTAATATTATTTCACATGCTGTAAAACAGGATGACAAGAAGCCGTTCACCGAAAAGCCTTAGACGGCCGATTACCGGTACGCCAATGAAACTCGGACAATAAATTTATATAGCTTGAATTGAAATCAATTTAATTGAAGTTGTTGGCAGAATCACATCGTGCTAACCTAGCAACGATTTGTCTTGGATGTATAATGAAACGTCTATATATGTACACATGATATGCAGGTACATTAGAAAAGCACTTACAAAGAAAGTGTCGTATTATTACTTCAGATAATATTGCACCCAGTCGTTAACACAGTTGTGTATTGCTGTTGCTATATAGTTTATTCAAATTTATTTTAGCTCAATTGCGAAACAAGTTCTTACAACTTATATGAATCACTCTCGAGACCTCATTCCTGATGGAATCCATCGCCACGAGGGAGAGAAGAGGCAACATGGAATTTAAATGCCTTGTCTAAGGGCACAATCGTAACGGCTCAAGCGGGGCTCAAACTCTGGACATTTCACACCTGAAGCGAACGCGCATACACTGCGCTATCACAACTTTCACGGTAAGTTGCTATATCTACTAGATTCTGTGAATTGCTGCCTTAAAGCTGATTTCATACTTATTTTCATGATACCACTATAAGTTATATAGTTTAGTTTAGTTTAGTTTATTTTATTAAATTCCAATAGGCTGTCAAACCCATGAGGACATATATACATATTATATACAGTTAGCGAACAGTGCAAACATAAAGCATACATTTTATACAAATGAGTTCCCACAGCCATTTATATCTATGTGTAAATACATATAATATTTATCTGATATGTGTCTTATAATTAAAGCAAAATAGTTCTTTATTTCTAACAAGGAGAAGGTCAAAAGACACAACAAAACACAAACATACAAAATTGAAGTTGTTGCAAAGTTGTATAACATGGCCGAGTAGTAAACCCTTCGTAACCATATTCATTGCTAAATGTTAAATATTATAAATTTAACACATTATATATACACATTGTTATAACAGGATCCATTATAAAAGGACACATATCAGCCTATTTATGCCACATAATATAGAGAACTTTTACTGGCCTGGAGGTTATAAAACCTTTCTCCAATCTCAAACTCAGTCTCAAGCTTCTGATTGGTTCAGCTGACAGTAAAACTCGGAATCAACCAATCAAAGCACTTAAGCTCGAGTTTGAGAAAAGTTTCATAACCTCCGACCCAGGGTGCCTAATAAAGACTACAAAGTGATGGGTAGTATTGAAGACACAACAAATAGTTCAGCTAAAGTATCTTAGTTATTTCGCAAGTATGCTAAAGTGTGAAAAGAGATGCACTATTTTCCACGCTATATCATATAAAAACAGCTATCTATAGAGAGGGTGGAACGTTCCTTCATTTTGATAATTTCTCATTGGGAGGAACATTCCTCCTTGGCGAAGCAGTGCAAGAAGTTGCATTTTGAACAAATACGCAATTGTCATATCTCCGTTTTCTCTCAAAGGGAGGAATGTTCGCTTGGTAAAACAGCGCCGAAATATTCATTTCTATCAAAAGTTAATAGAATCTGGAATAGTTTATTTCTATTTCTCAAAGGGTGGAACGTTCCTCCCCTTGGCCAAGCAGTGTATGATCGTGTTGCACTGGCAGGGTATCAATCTGCACAGACCGATCTAATATACAATGTCGTTTATTTCTATTTCTCAAAGGGTGGAACGTTCCTCCCCTTGGCCATGCAGTGCAAGATCGTGTGGCACTGGCAGGGTATCAATCTGCACAGACCGATCTAATATACAATGTCGTTTATTTCTATTTCTCAAAGGGTGGAACGTTCCTCCCCTTGGCCAAGCAGTGTATGATCGTGTGGCACTAACAGGGTATCAATCTGCACAGACCGACCTAATATACAATGTCGTTTATATCTATTTCTCAAAGGGTGGAACGTTCCTCCCCTTGGCCATGCAGTGCAAGATCGTGTGGCACTGGCAGGGTATCAATCTGCACAGACCGATCTAATATACAATGTCGTTTATTTCTATTTCTCAAAGGGTGGAACGTTCCTCCCCTGGCCAAGCATTGTATGATCGTGTGGCACTGCAGGTTATCAACTGCACAGACCGATCTAATATACAATGTCATTATTTCTATTTCTCAAAGGGTGGAACGTTCCTCCCCTTGGCCATGCAGTGCAAGATCGTGTGGCACTGGCAGGTTATCAATCTGCATAGACCGATCTAATATACAATGTCGTTTATTTCTATTTCTCAAAGGGTGGAACGTTCCTCCCCTTGGCCATGCAGTGCAAGATCGTGTGGCACTGGCAGGTTATCAATCTGCATAGACCGATCTAATATACAATGTCGTTTATTTCTATTTCTCAAAGGGTGGAATGTTCCTCCCCTTGGCCAAGCAGTGCAAGATCGTGTGGCACTGGCAGGGTATCAATCTGCACAGACCGATCTAATATACAATGTCGTTTATTTCTATTTCTCAAAGGGTGGAACGTTCCTCCCCTTGGCCAATCAGTGTATGATCGTGTGGCACTGACAGGTTATCAATCTGCACAGACCGATCTAATATACAATGCGGTCCTCAGCAGGACCTCAAATACAGCTGGGGCATTTTCTTTGCACAAGATGGTAACAGTTACTGTTAGCCGATTGATCCTGTGTCTCTTCCTTGGCAAAACATCTCTGTAGTTTATCTCCCTTCATCTAACAATAATACTGGCAGAGTGGGGAATTCACAATAAAACATATTTTTATACAAATTTTAATAAATATTAATGAACAATAAATTAATCATACATGAAATAATGAGGCATAATATCTCATATCTATATATTTATTCATCATACAATAATCATCATACAATAATTCCATGCTTTAATAGTTTTTTCTGAATATAACACTTCATTCGTGTCTTCTCCAATTTGATAGCCTTGTTTATATAACATATCCCAGCATGCTATACAATGTTGCATCACCTTTGTTTCAATGTTGCATCATGGTCATGGCGTTGGTAACCAGAATGCAATGTTGGAACATGGTCATGGCGTTGGTAACCAGAATGCAATGTTGGAACATGGTCATGGCGTTGGTAACCAGAATGCAATGTTGGAACATGGTCATGGCGTTGGTAACCAGAATGCAATGTTGGAACATGGTCATGGCATTGGTAACCAGAATGCAATGTTGGAACATGGTCATGGCGTTGGTAACCAGAATGCAATGTTGCAACAACATTGTTACAGTGTTCTGATGACAGCCTCAAGTGTTGAATATGCGGTGAAATAAACGTCAACTTAGACTTGACTAACTGAATACTATAGCGCAACAATGGGTTAATTTTAACCCATTCAACCCCAAGTAACTGACATGGACTGGTGCGTGATATTAACCCATTCAACCCCAAGTAACTGACATGGACTGGTGCGTGATATTAACCCATTCAACCCCAAGTAACTGACATGGACTGGTGCGTGATATTAACCCATTCAACACCAAGTAACTGACATGGACTGGTGCGTGATATTAACCCATTCAACCCCAAGTAACTGACATGGGCTGGTCCATGATATTTTCAGACCAATAAATTAATAAGAAAATTACCTTTGGACCAGTTCATTTATCAAAATGGGTAATTTTATCTAAAAATAGTAATAATTATTACTGGCAAAAAAGTGCAGATCCTGATGAGACGGCTCGTCACGAGCCGGCTCATCTGGATCATCACTTTTCATAAACCTATTTAGAGGCCTGTGGGGTTGAAAGGGTTAATGTCCAAATTCTTTAAATAAACTGTTTCTTTAGAATAGAAATAAATGTTTGCAAATCACAAATTATTTCAATAACAGAAATGTTCAATATATTTTTATTTTAATCACTTTTTATTAACGATTATATTAGACAAAACCAACGTAGTACAGAAAAAACACATCCAGAATTAAGTTAAGAATTATTTATGATAGAAAGATAATGTTGGTACCAAACTGTTGCTAATATCGAGAAATACCACTCAATTTCAAATGACAGAACTGTCCACCAAATGTTTTGTTACGGACATTTACTAGGCTATAACTAGGAACATAAATTAGATTCAGTTTTTGTCGTGGTTTTATCTAACTGGTAGTTGGAGTACATCTGCCTAGACACATGAGTAGTCCGGTTGTGCAAGATCAAGCAAAACACAGGTCTATCACATGAGATTGCGTACATCATTTTCATCATCAGACACTGCATCATCATCTTCTAATTCATCTTTCCTGAAATAAACAAGTTTTGAGTATTAAAATACTGCAAGCATACTAGATAATCAATTAATCTTAAAATGTAATTGTGCAGTTCTGTGGTGTGTTCATATGAAGCAATTCAGTTATTTGGAAAAGCCTTACTTAACCCTTTCCTTCATAGAGATTTAGGTTAATATACTATTATATCGGCATACAAACGACAGCCATTTAATCCTTTCCTTCATAGAGATTTAGGTTAATATACTATTATATCTGCATACAAACGACAGTCATTTAACCCTTTCCTTCATAGAGATTTAGGTTAATATACTATTATATCTGCATACAAACTACAGTCATTTAACCCTTTCCTTCATAGAGATTTAGGTTAATATACTATTATATCTACATACAAACGACAGCCATTTAACCCTTTCCTTCATTAAGTTAACATACTATTATATCTGCATACAAATGACAGCCATTTAACCCTTTCCTTCATTAAGTTAACATACTATTATATCTGCATACAAATGACAGCCATTTAACCCTTTCCTTCATTAAGTTAACATACTATTATATCTGCATACAAATGACAGCCATTTAACCCTTTCCTTCATTAAGTTAACATACTATTATATCTGCATACAAATGACAGCCATTTAACCCTTTCCTTCATTAAGTTAACATACTATTATATCTGCATACAAATGACAGCCATTTAACCCTTTCCTTCATTAATTAACATACTATTATATCTGCATACAAATGACAGCCATTTAACCCTTTCCTTCATTGATTTAACTACTATTATATCTGCATACAAATGACAGCCATTTAACCCTTTCCTTCATTAAGTTAACATACTATTATATCTGCATACAAATGACAGCCATTTAACCCTTCCTTCATTGAGTTAATATACTATTATATTTGCATACAAACTACAGTCATTTAACCCTTTCCTTCATAGAGATTTAGGTTAATATACTATTATATCTCCATACAAACGACAGCCATTTAACCCTTTCCTTCATAGAGCTTTAGATAATATACTATTATATCTGCATACAAATGACAGCCATTTATATATAATGCAGTGGATACGTAGTGGCAATATCTATCCACCTCCAGGAAGTCATGATAGCGCAGTGGATGCGTGTTGCTTCAGGTGCGAAAGGTCCGGAGTTCGAGCCCCACTGGAGCGTTACGATTGTGCCCTTAGGCAAGGCATTTAAATTCCACATTGCCTCTTTCTCTCCCTCGTGGCGATGGATTCCATCAGGATGAGGTCTCGAGAGTGATTTATATAAGTTGAATAACTTGTTTCGCAATCAAGCTAAAATAAATTTGTATAAACTATCACACCTCCATAGATTTACTGGGACTACATAGAGATTTAGGTTAATATACTATTATATCGGCATACAAATGACAGCCATTTATCTATAATGCAGTGGATAAGTAGTGGCCATATTTATCCCACCTCCATAGATATTATGGGACTACATAGAGATTTAGGTTAATATACTATTATATCTGCATACAAATGACAGTCATTTAACCCTTTCCTTCATAGAGATTTAGGTTAATATACTATTATATCGGCATACAAACGACAGCCATTTAATCCTTTCCTTCATAGAGATTTAGGTTAATATACTATTATATCTGCATACAAACGACAGTCATTTAACCCTTTCCTTCATAGAGATTTAGGTTAATATACTATTATATCTCCATACAAACGACAGCCATTTAACCCTTTCCTTCATAGAGATTTAGGTTAATATACTATTATATCTGCATACAAATGACAGCCATTTAACCCTTTCCTTCATTAAGTTAACATACTATTATATCTGCATACAAATGACAGCCATTTAACCCTTTCCTTCATTAAGTTAACATACTATTATATCTGCATACAAACGACAGCCATTTAACCCTTTCCTTCATTGAGTTAATATACTATTATATCTGCATACAAACGACAGCCATTTAACCCTTTCCTTCATTAAGTTAACATACTATTATATCGGCATACAAACGACAGCCATTTAATCCTTTCCTTCATAGAGATTTAGGTGTTAATATACTATTATATCTGCATACAAATGACAGTCATTTAACCCTTTCCTTCATAGAGATTTAGGTTAATATACTATTATATCTCCATACAAACGACAGCCATTTAACCCTGTCCTTCATAGAGATTTAGGTTAATATACTATTATATCTGCATACAAATGACAGCCATTTAACCCTTTCCTTCATTAAGTTAACATACTATTATATCTGCATACAAATGACAGCCATTTAACCCTTTCCTTCATTAAGTTAACATACTATTATATCTGCATACAAACGACAGCCATTTAACCCTTTCCTTCATTGAGTTAATATACTATTATATCTGCATACAAACGACAGCCATTTAACCCTTTCCTTCATTAAGTTAACATACTATTATATCTGCATACAAACGACAGCCATTTAACCCTTTCCTTCATAGATATTTAGGTTAATATACTATTATATCTGCATACAAACGACGGCCATTTAACCCTTTCCTTCATAGAGATTTAGGTTAATATACTATTATATCTACATACAAACGACAGCCATTTAACCCTTTCCTTCATAGAGATTTAGGTTAATATACTATTATATCTACATACAAACGACAGCCATTTAACCCTTTCCTTCATAGAGATTTAGGTTAATATACTATTATATCTGCATACAAACGACAGCCATTTAACCCTTTCCTTCATAGAGATTTAGGTTAATATACTATTATATCTGCATACAAATGACAGCCATTTAATTAACACAATTCTATTTTAGTGCGATTGCGAAACATTTTCTTAAAACTTATATTAATCACTCTAGAGACCACATTCCTGATGGAATCCATCGCCACGAGGGAGTGAAGAGGCAATGTGGTTTTTAAATATATTGCCAAAGGGCACAATCGTAACGGGTTCAGCTGGGCGTGAACTACGGGCCTTTCGCACCATAAGCGAACGCATAACCGTAACTCACAACTTCCATAAAGCCTTAAGCACACAGGTTTTTATGTATCAGTAAATTGCTTAGACAAAATCTTCCACAGAGAATCGTGGATAATATCAAAGAATGTTATATTTCGGGTTTTACGCCTGCATCAGCACCATTTTGGGCTATATCGCCGGCGAGCAGTTTACCTAACAACACTTTTCCTGGGCAGGCTCCAGCGGTTAACCAGTACTTGGGTGCACTAACCTCCGTAAGAAACTTCCAACTTGTTCACATAAATGAGACATGGCCTGAGCGGGGCTCGAACCCATGACCATCAGTGATGATAGGTTACAGTGGTATACAAGTCAGCGACCTTAACCGCTTGACCACGGAGGCGGACAACAAATATCAAAGAAAGGTAATCCCAAGGACCATTGTTTCAAGGGATATATCGTGGAAGTCGTGAAGCACTGGTAATTGTACATATTTATGGATATATCGTGGAAGTCGTGAAGCACTGGTAATTGTACATATTTATGGATATATCGTGGAAGTAGTGAAGCACTGGTAATTGTACATATTTATGGATATATCGTGGAAGTAGTGAAGCACTGGTAATTGTACATATTTATGGATATATCGTGGAAGTAGTGAAGGACTGGTAATTGTACATATTTATGGATATATCGTGGAAGTAGTGAAGGACTGGTAATTGTACACATTTATGGATATATCGTGGAAGTCGTGAAGGACTGGTAATTGTACACATTTATGGATATATCGTGGAAGTCGTGAAGGACTGGTAATTGTACACATTTATGGATATATCGTGGAAGTCGTGAAGCACTGGTAATTGTACATATTTATGGATATATCGTGGAAGTAGTGAAGCACAGGTAATTGTACATATTTATGGATATATCGTGGAAGTCGTGAAACACAGGTAATTGTACATATTTATGGATATATCGTGGAAGTAGTGAAGCACAGGTAATTGTACATATTTATGGATATATCGTGGAAGTCGTGAAACACAGGTAATTGTACATATTTATGGATATATCGTGGAAGTCGTGAAACACAGGTAATTGTACATATTTATGGATATATCGTGGAAGTAGTGAAGCACTGGTAATTGTACATATTTATGGATATATCGTGGAAGTAGTGAAGCACAGGTAATTGTACATATTTAGGGATATATCATGGAAGTAGTGAAGGACTGGTAATTGTACATATTTATGGATATATCGTGGAAGTAGTGAAGGACTGGTAATTGTACATATTTATGGATATATCGTGGAAGTCGTGAAGCACAGGTAATTGTACATATTTAGGGATATATCGTGGAAGTAGTGAAGCACAGGTAATTGTACATATTTATGGATATATCGTGGAAGTCGTGAAGCACAGGTAATTGTACATATTTATGGATATATCGTGGAAGTAGTGAAGCACTGGTAATTGTACACATTTAGGGATATAATCAATATATTGGTTAAAGAGACACTACATCAGTGAAAACATAAATGTCTACAGAATGTACTTTCCTATTATATGGTATATTTTCCCCCCAAATATTTGCCTCAAATACTAATAAACAAATGTCGTATACGCAGTTTGTTGATATAGCAAAATAATGTAAACATTCATCCATGCGTAATACAACTAGTGTATCCTGAATAACACGATTTATGGTACAGATTTACCGTTATATCTCATATTTGTGCCTATTTATTTGTAGACTATTCTTAGTTAAATTATCTCTAAACGACATTATCTCGTGTTTAGTATTGACTCCGATGACAAACAAACGTCAATTCAGGAGCGTGGACGACCGTTATATGAAATACTACTTTCAATCCACAAAAACACTGTTTATTGATTCAATGTTAGTGTTCGAATGTATTCGGAAGAATTTGTAGTAGCAATGCATTTATACGTGAAAAAGTGCATTTTATTTGCTTTTTGCGAATGTCGCTTTAAGGCTATTGGTGGGTCATGGAGAGTATGTTTTTCATGTTGTGTTGTCAAGTTTTCAAAGTAAAATGATACAATTATTATAAATAAGTATAAAAATATGTAATATGACATATAGATATACATGTATTACTAAAAATGAAATCCTCATCTATTCTGGATCAACGCCGGTGACAGGAAATGGCAGGTCTATCATGCTCGACTACATACTAGTTGTAGCTCATTAAACCAACATTTGTTTGATAAAAACATTTCTCCATCACCCCTCTGTCAATGTGGTCTTCCTGAGAGTAATCATAATTTCTTCTTTGAATGTATCTACTATAATGACATCAGAATTCGTCTACTTGCAAATACTTCTAAATATTGTACCATAACGCTATACACTCTATTACACGGAGACCGGAACCTTAGCGATGATTGCAATGCAAACATATTTCAAGCAGTCCAAAACTACACCCGGGAAAGCAGACGATTTTCATGAGCATCTGTTCACTAAATGTTGCATACGTGTCTCCTCTGGTTCTTTTACGTGCACGGAGTATAGCACCGACACAATATCTCGGTTTAACGTCCCATCTGAAAGACTGTTAATTTTATTAGGGTCAGACAGGGGATCGAACCTGTGATCCCTGGATTACCAGTCAAACATGTTACAACTGGCTGGACTACAGATCCGTCTGTGTTTTACAACACTGTCATATCGCAATGGCATTAAGTACTTTGCTATAGGAGAAAACCTCTATAAGCTATAGCTGTTCATATTCTACCCTGACACACATCTGATTGATTAAATGCATATCTAACCTAAGTCTGCAGTGTATATCGTAGCCCTGGTCCTGTCCCATTCTGCTCATGGACCGGTAACTCTCTATGCTACTATTTATAAAATCCTCCATATCTTCCGGCATCTCCATCCTCGAGATCTTCCCATCAGCTGGAACATTCAATCATATTTCATATTTGTGAGGGGTGCGTTCTCCATTGAGCAGTGGGGGAGGGGGGTGGGGTGCGTTCTCCATTGAGCAGTGGGGAGGGGGGTGGGGTGCGTTCTCCATTGAGCAGTGGGGGAGGGGGGTGGGGTGCGTTCTCCATTGAGCAGTGGAGGAGGGGGGTGGGGGTGCGTTCTCCATTGAGCAGTGGAGGAGGGGGGTGGGGTGCATTCTCCATTGAGCAGGGGAGGAGGGGGTGGGTGCATTCTCCATTGAGCAGTGGAGGAGGGGGTGCATTCTCCATTGAGCAGTGGGAGAGTGGGGGTGCGTTCTCCATTGAGCAGTGGGGTTGAGTTCTCCATTGAGCAGTGGGGGAGTGGGGGGGTGCGTTCTCCATTGAGCAGTGGGGGGGGGTGCGTTCTCCATTGAGCAGTGGGGGAGTGGGGGGGTGCATTCTCCATTGAGCAGTGGGGGATGCATTCTCCATTGAGCAGTGGGGGAGTGGGGGTTGAGTTCTCCATTGAGCAGTGGGGGAGTGGGGGGGGGGTGCGTTCTCCATTGAGCAGTGGGGGAGTGCGTTCTCCATTGAGCAGTGGGGGGGTGCATTCTCCATTGAGCAGTGGGGGGGTGCATTCTCCATTGAGCAGTGGGGGTGCGTTCTCCATGAGCAGTGAGGGAGGGGTGCATTCTCCATTGAGAAGTGGGGGAGGGGGCATTCTCCATTGAGCAGTGGGGGAGCAGTGGGGGATAAGTGGGGGAGGGGGGTTGAGTTCTCCATTGAGCAGTGGGGGAGCAGTGGGGGAGTGGGGGGTTGAGTTCTCCATTGAGCAGTGGGGGAGTGGGGGGGTTGAGTTCTCCATTGAGCAGTGGGGAGCAGTGAGGGAGCAGTGGGGGATAAGTGGGGAGGGGGGTTGAGTTCTCCATTGAGCAGTGGGGGAGGGGGGTTGAGTTCTCCATTGAGCAGTGGGGGAGGAGGAGGGGGGTGATGATGTATGACAGGTAGTGTGAAGAAAAGAATCTATTTCAAAAATAGTACGGAAGCAGTAAACTTAAAAAGTATAATTTTGGTTGGTGCTATAAAACATTAAAATGGTGGGTTAGGCATCCATGACACCATGGTGAGTGGGGGCAGCAGGTCAAATGACTGAGAATGGTGCAGTGTGTGGAATACATAAACCCATAAAATACTTGGTGACAGCAGACAGCCATAGCCCATAGCAGGACTGATACCTGAGATGCTGCTGTTGGAAATGTTGAAAGTTACTGACAAGAGGAGTCACATTAAAGTCCATAATTGATAAATCTTGGGATTGCAATGCATATCATGATTCCTATGGGTTTTGTTTGTACCTGGGGTACACCACCTACACCACCTGGGGTACACCGCCTGGGGTACACCACCTACACCACCTGGGGTACAGGTACACCACCTGGGGTATACCACCTGGGGTACACCGCCTGGGGTACACCACCTGGGGTACACCACCTACACCACCTGGGGTACAGGTACACCACCTGGGGTACACCACCTACACCACCTGGGGTACACCACCTACACCACTGGGGTACACCACCTACACCACCTGGGGTACAGGTACACCACCTGGGGTATACTACCTGGGGTACACCACCTGGGGTACAGGTACACCACCTGGGGTACACCCACCTGGGGTACACCGCCTGGGGTATACCACCTGGGGTACACCACCTGGGGTACACCACCTACACCACCTGGGGTACACCACCTGGGGTACACCGCCTGGGGTACACGCCTGGGGTATACCACCTGGGGTACACCACCTGGGGTACACCACCTACACCACCTGGCACCACCTGGGGGTACACCGCCTGGGGTACAGGTACACCACCTGGGGTACACCGCCTGGGGTATACCACCTGGGGTACACCACCTGGGGTACACCACCTACACCACCTGGGGTACACCACCTGGGGTACACCGCCTGGGGTACACCGCCTGGGGTACACCACCTGGGGTACACCGCCTGGGGTACACCGCCTGGGGTACACCACCTGGGGCACACCTGGGGGATCAACAGATATGCAACAGTTTATTGGGTGGATGGGGTAGTAACACTGTACCCCATGGATGTATCAGGGGGAGGGGGCAAATGGCAGGCTGGGTAGAGAAAGTTGCACAGCAGTAAACGATGAATCAACTATAAATGTCTAAATATGAATAACTTTAGGAGTTTAATTTTAAATTGTGTTTCAGGTTTATGTGTGGGGGTGGGTGGGGGTGTGGGGGTGTGAGGTCACTCTAATAGCTTAGATGATACGGCGACTGTCCTCCAAGCAGTATTTCAGCCACCCCATTAGAACCACCAACCTTCCGCAAACCAGCTGGATAGCTTCCTCACATGAAATAATTCCACACTCTTAGTGGGATTTGAATCATCTACTAGCGGTGATTTCAAGTCAATAACCTTAAAGCGACACTACATCAATGAAAATGCAAAAACTGATCATTTCAACTAATAAACAAATGTTGTATAAGCGGTTTGTTTTTATAACAGAATATTGTAAATATCCATGAGTAATACAACACATGTATCCTGAATAACACGATACATGGTACCGATTTATCGTTATATGAAATCCTACTTTCAATTATGAAAGTTTGTTGACCACAAAAACACTATGCGAAAGTATTCGGAAGAATTTGTAGTAGCAATGCATTTATACATGAAAAATGCATTTTATTTGTTCTTTGCAATGTATTTTCGCTTTAACCACTTTGCCACAGCAGAGGCCCACAAAGTTATATTTGGTAAAGCTATAACTACACAAATAATTAGTGAGAGTTATTGCCCTTGGTATGAGTAATGGCTTTGATGATGATGAAGTATGCTATCTCTGGGAATAAAATTGTGCATCATTTTAGACAAGATAAGTCATAGCTCAAATTATAAAAGATGAAGGGTTTTCCAAAGGGGCCTAACTGAAAAACTATTTAATTTTAACATTATTTATTTCAGTATTTTTACATGTAATCAAGAAATGAACATTTTACATATAATTTAACAGCAGTAACTTATATAGTTCTTCTCCCTGAAAGACTAGTTGGCCATGGGCAATGGCTGATGTGTGTTATTTTTACGTTTATTTATCGTCTCTACCGGTTGCCCATATGAGCGACACCTCCTGAAGAGATTAGTTATTTTAGATTTTGGAGGATAGTGCATTATACAGACAGAGACGCATTCCAGAATCTCCTCTGGTTCTTTTACGTGCACGGTGTAAAGCACCAACATGAGTCCTCGGTTTAACGTCCCATCTGAAAGACTGTTAATTTTATTATGGTCAGACGGGGGATCGAACCTGCGACAATGGCTAAGATAAGTGTTTAAAGTTTTAACACTTTTAAAGATATAGAATTCTGCATATTTTCATGACTTAAAATTGTGTGAATAACACGAGACAAAGTATATAATGATCTAGTGGGGACACAAAAGCCGACTTCCTGACCTTTGACCCCGATGCAAGGATAATAGTAACTGCATGTACCTTAGGATTATAGTAACTGTATGTACCCTAGGATTATAGTAACTGTATGTACCTTAGGATTATAGTAACTGTATGTACCCTAGGATTATAGTAACTGTATCTACCTTAGGATTATAGTAACTGTATGTACCTTAGCATTTTATTAACTGTATGTATCTTAGGATTATAGTAACTGTATGTACCTTAGGATTATAGTAACTGTATGAACCTTAGGATTATAGTAACTGTATGTACCTTAGGATTATAGTAACTGTATGTACCCTAGGATTATAGTAACTGTATGTACCTTAGGATTATAGTAACTGTATGTACCCTAGGATTATAGTAACTGTATGTACCTTAGGATTATAGTAACTGTATGTACTGTATGTACCCTAGGATTATAGTAACTTTATGTACTGTATGTACCCTAGGATTATAGTAACTGTATGTACCTTAGGATTATAGTAACTGTATGTACTGTATGTACCCTAGGATTATAGTAACTGTATGTACCTTAGGATTATAGTAACTGTATGTACTGTATGTACCTTAGGATTATAGTAACTGTATGTACCTTAGGATTATAGTAACTGTATGTACTGTATGTACCCTAGGATTATAGTAACTGTATGTACCTTAGGATTATAGTAACTGTATGTACTGTATGTACCCTAGGATTATAGTAACTGTATGTACCTTAGGATTATAGTAACTGTATGTACTGTATGTACTGTAGGATTATAGTAACTGTATGTACCCTAGGATTATAGTAACTATATGTACCTTAGGATTATAGTAACTATATGTACTGTATGTACCTTAGGATTATAGTAACTGTATGTACCTTAGGATTATAGTAACTGTATGTACTGTATGTACCTTAGGATTATAGTAACTGTATGTACCTTAGGATTATAGTAACTGTATCTACCTTAGGATTATAGTAACTGTATTTACCTTAGGATTATAGTAACTGTATGTACCTTTATTATAATGTATGACTTTAAAATAACTGGCAAATTATCAGCACACATCAGACATGTATCTATGAACTGAACAATTTCATTTTAT
>CM026389.1:45195081-45210260 GCA_014843695.1 Archivesica marissinica
GTATGTACCCTAGGATTATAGTAACTGTATGTACCTTAGGATTATAGTAACTGTATGTACTGTATGTACCTTAGGATTATAGTAACTGTATGTACCTTAGGATTATAGTAACTGTATGTACTGTATGTACCCTAGGATTATAGTAACTGTATGTACCTTAGGATTATAGTAACTGTATGTACTGTATGTACCCTAGGATTATAGTAACTGTATGTACCTTAGGATTATAGTAACTGTATGTACTGTATGTACTGTAGGATTATAGTAACTGTATGTACCCTAGGATTATAGTAACTATATGTACCTTAGGATTATAGTAACTATATGTACTGTATGTACCTTAGGATTATAGTAACTGTATGTACCTTAGGATTATAGTAACTGTATGTACTGTATGTACCTTAGGATTATAGTAACTGTATGTACCTTAGGATTATAGTAACTGTATCTACCTTAGGATTATAGTAACTGTATTTACCTTAGGATTATAGTAACTGTATGTACCTTTATTATAATGTATGACTTTAAAATAACTGGCAAATTATCAGCACACATCAGACATGTATCTATGAACTGAACAATTTCATTTTATTCCAGCTTTACAGATTAATAGTAAATATTATTTTGTGTCTATGAAGCCTATGGGTTGTTACCTGTGACTCTACCTGACTGGGAGGCAAGTTCCCACTCAAGCTGATCCAGTGCCGCCTCATCTTCATGATCCTGGTTATCCTTGTCATCTACATTGTCAAATATACTCAGATCTGTGCCCTCCATAACTGTAACAACATATCTTTGTTAAACAAGTATGCATACATGGTCAAACATGTGCCCCCTACATAAACATGTGCCCCCTACATAAACATGTGTCCCCTACATAAACATGTGCCCCCTACATAAACATGTGCCCCCTACATAAACATGTGTCCCCTACATAAACATGTGCCCCCTACATAAACATGTGTCCCCTACATAAACATGTGCCCCCTACATAAACATGTGTCCCCTACATAAACATGTGTCCCCTACATAAACATGTGTCCCTACATGGTAAACATGTGTCCCTACATGGTCAAACATGTGTCCCCTACATAAACATGTACTCCCTACATAAACATGTGCCCCTACATAAACATGTGCCCCTACATAAACATGTGTCCCCTACATAAACATGTGTCCCCTACATAAACATGTGCCCCTACATAAACATGTGTCCCCTACATAAACATGTGTCCCCTACATAAACATGTGTCCCTACATAAACATGTGCCCCCTACTAAACATGTGCCCCTACATAAACATGTGCCCCCTACATAAACATGTGCCCCTACATAAACATGTGTCCCCTACATGGTCAACATGTGCCACCTACATAAAAATGTGTCCCCTACATGGTCAACATGTGTCCCCTACATGATCAAACATGTGTCCCCTACATGGTCAAACCCATGTCCCCTACATGGTCAAACACATCTCCCCTACATGATCAAACACATGTTCTCTACATGTTCAAACATGTGTCCCCTACATGGTCAAACATGTGTCCCCTACATGGTCAAACATGTGTCCCCTACATGGTCAAACATGTGTCCCCTACATGGTCAAACACATGTCCCCTACATGGTCAAACATGGGTCCCCTACATGATCAAACATGTGTCACCTACATGATCAAACATGTGTCACCTACATGGTCAAACATACGTCACCTACATGATCAAACATACGTCACCTACATGATCAAACATGTGTCACCTACATGATCAAACATGTGTCACCTACATGATCAAACATGTGTCACCTACATGATCAAACATGTGTCCCCTACATGGTCAAACATACGTCACCTACATGATCAAACATGTGTCACCTACATGATCAAACATACGTCACCTACATGATCAAACATGTGTCCCCTACATGATCAAACATGTGTCCCCTACATGATCAAACATGTGTCCCCTACATGATCAAACATGTGTTCCCTACATGATCAAACATGTGTCCCCTACATGATCAAACATGTGTTCCCTACATGATCAAACATGTGTCACCTACATGATCAAACATGTGTTCCCTACATGATCAAACATGTGTCCCCTACATGATCAAACATGTGTTCCCTACATGATCAAACATGTGTCACCTACATGATCAAACATACATGATCAAACATACGTCACCTACATGATCAAACATACATGATCAAACATGTGTCACCTACATGATCAAACATACATGATCAAACATACGTCACCTACATGATCAAACATACATGATCAAACATGTGTCCCCTACATGATCAAACATGTGGGACCTACATGGTCAAACATGTGTCCCCTACATGGTCAAACATATGTCACCTACATGATCAAACATATGTCCCCTACATGATCAAACATATGTCACCTACATGATCAAACATACATGATCAAACATGTGTTCCCTACATGATCAAACATATGTCCCCTACATGATCAAACATATGTCACCTACATGATCAAACATACATGATCAAACATGTGTTCCCTACATGATCAAACATACGTCACCTACATGATCAAACATACGTCACCTACATGATCAAACATACGTCACCTACATGATCAAACATACGTCACCTACATGATCAAACATACGTCACCTACATGATCAAACATGTGTCCCCTACATGATCAAACATGTGTCACCTACATGATCAACTGTTGTTAGGTATTGACAGTATTTGGCATAAATAAGTAAAAACTCATCGATGATTGAGTCGGAATAACATGGTTTTTTAAAGATTTTTTTTAGCATTCTCTTAAAAGACGGGAAGCCACTTTGAGGCCATAATCTGGTGGTAAAATACTCGTCTTATAGGCGAATATGGAAGGTATGTTGGATAATTTGACAATAGAATACAGTCTACACCGGCTATGTCAAAGTCGGATATGTAGAATTCTCCGGTTATCTCGAAGTCGTATCAAAGTCCCGTTTCAGACACTATCATTTTACATATAACTGGTTCCGTTTGTATCGAATTTCTTTAATTCAAAATTCGGTTATGTCGAAGTATTTTGTTCAGTCCGACGGAATTCGACATACCGGATGTAGACTGTAGTTTCGAAGTTCAACGAGTTATGAATGCCGTTCACATGTGCTGAATCAGCCAATCAGAATCAAGATATTGCAAGAAGTTGTAATTATTAACCCATTCAACACCAAGTAACTGACATGGACTGGTCCATGATATTTTTAGACCAATAAATTAATAACAAAATTACATTTGGATCAGTTCATTTATCAAAATGGGTAATTTATTTTCTAAAAATAGTTATATTACTTGAAAAAAGTGCAGATCCTGATGAGACGGCTCTTGTTGAAAGGGTTAAATGATCAAATGAAATGGTCAAATGTAGGTATTACCTATAGCTCTAGACTTTGGTCTCTCCATTACTCCGTGAAATGTCTTAGATCTTCTCGGTGTCTGTACTTCCGACCTGGACTTTGATACTCGTGGGGTTTGAGCCCTGGTCCTAGCCGACTGTCTAGGGGTCTGTGATGAAGGTTGAACTGGGGGCTTCCTAGGGGTCTGAACACTGTCTCTAACTTGAGATCTCATAATCTGAGTTGGGGTACCGCGACCGGAAATGCTGGGTGAATTTTGAACACTTGAACCATGGCTATGACTAGAAAATAACAATAATTTTCATAACTTGAAAGACAAACCGTTGCCATACCATGACTATAAGGGGTATCCTAATAGACCTAATTTTACGACATAGTGACACCAACTGATTATTACTGATTATCCCTGTATTACTGATACTACTTTACGGTAAAATATGAAAGCCGAAGTACAGTAAAACCTGTGCTAGTGGTCACCTCTATTAAGCAGCCAACCTCTATTAAGCAGCCAGTTAGCAGATTCGCTGGAGCTGTTACGATTGTGCCCTTAGGCAAGGCATTTAAATTCCACATTGCCTCTTCTCTCTCCTTCATGGCGATGGATTCCATCAGGAATGAGGTTTCGAAAGTGATTAATATAAGTTGAAAGAACTTGTTTCGCAATCGAGCTAAAATAAGTTTGTATAAAAAAACTAGATTCCCAATATGTTGTTTTATTATACAGTTGACCTATATTAAGCAGCCACCTGTGCTAAGCAGCCACGTTCAAAACTATCACTATTTATGAATTGGCAAAATATATTTGGCACTGAGAGAAATGTCTTGTCAGATATTTGACGCCGAAAGAGTTAATAATATTCGAAGCCTCATTATGACATAACAGCCTGTATGGTAGGTGTGGTTAAATATGAAAGTTGCCACCAGTCAAATATGGGACTACATTCGAGTGGATCTGAGAGCGATTCTTCCATGGAAAAGTACCCAAGTAGAACCTTCCAAACATTGTTTCAGGCATGGCAAAGCACCCCAAGTACAAATAGAGACATTTGCTGGTTAGCATAATCAGAATCCAGAAACCAACCCCAGTAGATTTCAAACCACAGCAAAGATTTCAAACCACAGCAAAGATACAGCAAAGATTTCAAACCACAGCAATGATTTCAAACCACAGATTTCAAACCACAGCAAAGATTTCAAACCACAGCAAATTCATTATGAATGGACAGGTGGCATGTAGGTTGCATATACGTAAATAGGCAGAAGTGCATCCGCGGTTCACTCGAATGTAGTCCCAATAACTAATATAGTTAATTTTTCTTTTTGGTAAAAATGCATTTTCATGACAGGCAGTGTGTAGTTTTTGTGTTTATTGAGAAATTATGTCACTTGAGAAGACCTCAGACTAGTTGATGTGTAGAAAAGATGTGGTATAAGAATTCAGGCCATTGCAAACTGAAGGTTGGTATACTGCATTATTTGGCAGAGGAATACAGTGTGTAAACACAGTGATGTTATTCACAGGTGAGCATTGGCTATTTCAAACATTAAATTTGAAATATTCTTGGTGTGTTTCAGGCTGATTTGAATACCTCTTCACAGTGGATGTGGTATCAGAAGAAATGAAAGATTGGAAATATAAATGAACAGACTGTATGTTTTTACTTTTTACTATGTATTTAATAGGCAATTTATTTGTTGTTTTACAACCTGTACGCAATATCAGATTTGCTGTATCATGAATATAAATGTTTTGCAACTCGATAAGTTACCTTCTGGGAGTGAATGTTCTGTATTCCTCCCCAAGACTTCTATGAGCACCTCCACTACTCTGATCAGAAAGAGCATCTTCATCGAGTGGAAGCTCTCCAAAGCGACTCATCAGTCGATCTGTTATGTCCGACACCAGCTGCTCACTACAAAGCATTATTGACAATGGTAAGCTTTAATCATAGTACCAAATACATTGAATTTAGTTTATACAAATTTATCTTAGTTCAATTGTGAAACAAGTTCTTTCAACTTATATTAATCACTCTCGAGACCTCATTCCCGATGGAATCCATCGTCATGAAGGCTGTCCGATTAGCGCAGTGGTTAGCGCGCTCGCTTCTCACCAATGCGACCCGGGTTCGATCCTCGGACAGGGAAGTATGAGAGATGGTACGATGGTCGCCAGATCGGACAGGTGGGTTTTCTCCGGGTACTCCGGTTTCCTCCCACATGAATGACCACATATACGCTTACATCCGAGCCAACGAGAGTGATTAATATAAGTTGTTCAAACTTGCTTCGCAATCGTTGTAAAATAAATATAAGTATAAAAAAAATAAAAAAGGAGAGAGAAGAGGCATGTTGAATTCAAATGCTTTGCCTAAGTACATTTAATTTATTAGAATACTGTTATATACATGTATTAGGTGGTATTTGGCTGTCCAATTAGCGCAGCGGTTAACACGCTCGCTTCTTACAAATGCAACACGAGTTCGATCCTCGGACGGGAAGTATGTGAGATGGTACGGTGGTCGCCAGATCGGACAGGTGGGTTTTGCTCCCACAGGAATGACCACATATACGATTTCATCCGCGCCAACGAGAGTGATTAATATAAGTTGTTAAAACTTGCTTCGCAAATTAAATAACACTGAAAATTCTACGTGGAGTGCTGCCCAGTCGCTATGGTGAGTTGAAATACGGTCAAACAAATTGAAGATATTCATGCTCATTGTAAATGCTTACTTTAAATGAGAGACATCACTGGCTTTTCTATTACCTCCCTTGGCAGATAATGTTTTTCTCGATTCTTTTTGTTCATTTTTAGTATTCTCTTAACCCTTTCCTTCATAGAGACTTAGATTAATATACTATTCTATCTCCATACAAACGACAGCCATTTAGCTATCATGCAGAGGATAAGTAGTCACCATATCTATCCCACCTCCATATATATTACTGGGACTACATGAGATTCTGGCCTTTATTCTGAACATTGGTTTAGCTACTACATTGTCAATGTATGTCGTATTGGTAATGGCGTCGAGAGGTGCTTCTATGAGGGAAAGGGTATATGAACATTGGTTTGGCTACTACATTGTCAATGTATGTTGTATTGGTAATGGCGTAGAGAGGTGCTTCTATGAGGGAAAGGGTATATGAACATTGGTTTGGCTACTACATTGTCAATGTATGTCGTATTGGTAATGGCGTCGAGAGGTGCTTCTATGAGGGAAAGGTTTATGAACATTGGTTTGGCTACTACATTGTCAATGTATGTTGTATTGGTAATGGCGTCGAGAGGTGTTTCTATGAGGGAAAGGGTTTATGAACATTGGTTTGGCTACTACATTGTCAATGTATGTCGTATTGGTAATGGCGTCAAGAGGTGCTTCTATGGGGGAAAGGGTTTATGAACATTGGTTTGGCTACTACATTGTCAATGTATGTCGTATTGGTAATGGCATCAAGAGGTGCTTCTATGGGGGAAAGGGTTTATGAACATTGGTTTGGCTACTACATTGTCAATGTATGTCGTATTGGTAATGGCGTCGAGAGGTGCTTCTATGAGGGACAGGGTTTATGAACATTGGTTTGGCTACTACATTGTCAATGTGTGTCGGTTGGTAATGGCGTCGAGAGGTGCTTCTATGAGGGAAAGGGTTTATGAACATTGGTTTGGCTACTACATTGTCAATGTATGTCGTATTGGTAATGGCGTCGAGAGGTGCTTCTATGAGGGAAAGGGTTTATGAACATTGGTTTGGCTACTACATTGTCAATGTATGTCGTATTGGTAATGGCGTCGAGAGGTGCTTCTATGAGGGAAAGGGTTTATGAACATTGGTTTGGCTACTACATTGTCAATGTATGTCGTATTGGTAATGGCGTCAAGAGGTGTTTCTATGAGGGAAGGGTTTATGAACATTGGTTTGGCTACTACATTGTCAATGTATGTCGTATTGGTAATGGTGTCGAGAGGTGCTTCTATGAGGGAAAGGGTATATGAACATTGGTTTGGCTACTACATTGTCAATGTATGTCGTATTGGTAATGGCGTCGAGAGGTGCTTCTATGAGGGAAAGGGTTTATGAACATTGGTTTGGCTACTACATTGTCAATGTATGTCATATTGGTAATGGCGTCGAGAGGTGCTTCTATGAGGGAAAGGGTTTATGAACATTGGTTTGGCTACTACATTGTCAATGTATGTCGTATTGGTAATGGCGTAGAGAGGTGCTTCTATGAGGGAAAGGGTTTATGAACATTGGTTTGGCTACTACATTGTCAATGTATGTCGTATTGGTAATGGCGTCGAGAGGTGCTTCTATGAGGGAAAGGGTTTATGAACATTGGTGTGGCTACTACATTGTCAATGTATGTCGTATTGGTAATGGCGTCGAGAGGTGCTTCTATGAGGGAAAGGGTTTATGAACATTGGTGTGGCTACTACATTGTCAATGTATGTCGTATTGGTAATGGCGTCGAGAGGTGCTTCTATGAGGGAAAGGGTTTATGAACATTGGTTTGGCTACTACATTGTCAATGTATGTCATATTGGTAATGGCGTCGAGAGGTGCTTCTATGGGGGAAAGGGTAAAGCGTATCCATCATTTTCTTATTCAATCCAAACAATACTTTTCTTGAAAGACGTACTTATATTAGTACTACATACATCGGTACACATTGATAGCAAATTTGACCTTTTGGAAAGGGATGTTGCTAATGTTTTCAAAACGTGTAGCCCAATATTTTTGCACTTTGAAAATGTCAGTATATGTATATGTATATTATCAGGATTTATGTATGTTATTAATGTGACAGTAATGTTTTTGTGATTTGTAAATTGTATTCGTCATTATGGAAAAAGTTGCAATAAAATATTATTAATTCTAACACGACCCAGCTAATAACATACATACTTGTAGAGTAAAATCTACCTCGGGTTATTCTGCGATATACCTACCTTGAACTATGCTGCACGCGCACTGTGTTTTGGCTATTCCATTTATACAATGCGTGTATAGTTTTATGAATGAAAGTTACGTGATGTTTGTAAATACTACCGTGGGAATTCGCGGAAGTGAGCTATTTTTAGAATCAGATAATCTCTTGTCCGTCTTGTTTTTCTGTTAAGTAACGTTTCAGTTACTATTCTGTACAGTTTTATTTGACAAAATAAATAAAATTATTGATCAGTTACAACTTTTGTTCATTTATGCTCTAGATTGATATTTTCCATAAAAAATAACATCATCACCCCTTATGCGGGAGGAAATTTCGAAAGCCAAATGCAGCGGGGTAGCACCGCGTTTGAAGAAAATACTCCTTTGATTCTCGTGTAAAATTATTAGAAGTAAGTCATGTTAGAATTGAAATAATAAGTATCAACTGTGGTATATCGCAGAATAACCCTCGTTTGGCGTTCTTATGCGTAGAAATATATCACGACGGCCGAAGTATTAAATAATGTCTGATTTATCCAGAAATGTATAGCGGTGCTTTCAGTTGGAATCCTTTGTTTTTACTGGTGTTCCTTAACCAGATGTTGCGGTATAATAACTGTGATGCAGTAACTGACCGATGTCTCTAATTGCAAGATAGGTCAAATTGTGGGAGAATTATAGCATAGATATATGCTTCTGTCACAAGATTATCAATTTAGAATTTAACTAGAGATAGATTCCTAACTTCATAGAACTTTATTGTTACAAACAGATCCATTAACTGTCAATTGTGATCACACTAGAATAAATTATAGGCTCTAGTCATGTATATATAATACAGAAGTAACACTCACCTGTACGCATGATAAGCCATTACTGAGCTGGCTCTGTCATCCTCGGCCTCGTCTTTATCTACTGCATCAACAGCGACAGCATCCATGACGCTGAAGTCTGGTTTCCAGGACTTAGGGGCCATGTTATACACTGCAACAAGCACAGGATACTAGTAACACATGTACATCAATACTATATCAGAGAGGTCAGAGGTTCAGTGGTTAGCACGTTGGATTGCTAATCCATGGATTGCAGGTTCGATCCCCATCTCACCCTAATAATATTAACAGTCTCTCAGATGTGACTATAAACCGAGGTCTCATGAATCAGTGCTATATACAGGGTAGGTGAAAGAACCAGGGATGCTTCTGGAATTGGAACATCTTCTGTATCTGGCACTATCCTCCAAAACACTAAAATGATGAATATCCTTCTTGAGGCGTTGCCCCAATTAATGAGGGGGTGACATGATATAGACATATCAAAAAAAAAATACAAATGTATATATAATTAGATCATACAAATCCAAGGTGTTCAACTGTTAATGAGAGACATCGGTCAGTTACTGCCCTTGAATACTCCCTAAAAGTATGTAGGTCCTCTTTGGTTTCCTCTGTTTTTATCGTTGTAGAATGATATAAATTTTCAAGCACGTTCTCACCATATAATTATTAAATCACTATAACTTGAGAGATATCCTACAGTATATCCAATGGGTACATGTATACTGATATACCGGTAGCTGACATACACTGGAAACTAACTTAGCTGTCTTACACTGTTAGCTGCCTTACACCAGTAGCCGACTTATACCGGTGGCTGACTTACACTAGTATCCAACTTTCACCAGTAGCTGTCTTACACTGTTAACTGCCTTACACCAGTAGCCGACTTATACTGGTGGCTGACTTACACTGGTATCCAACTTACACCAGTAGCCGACTTATACCGGTGGCTGACTTACACTAGTATCCAACTTACACCAATAGCCGACTTATACCGGTGGCTGACTTACACTAGTATCCAACTTACACTAGTAGCCGACTTATACCAGTGGCTGACTTACACTAGTATCCAACTTACACCAGTAGCCGACTTATACCGGTGGCTGACTTACACTAGTATCCAACTTACACTAGTAGCCGACTTATACCGGTGGCTGACTTACACTAGTATCCAACATACACCAGTAGCTGTCTTACACTTTTAACTGCCTTACACTGGTAGCTGACCTATACTGTTAGCTGACTTATGCTGGTAGTTGACTTATACTGGTAGCTGTTTACATTGGTAGCTGACTTATACTGGTAGATGTCTACATTGGTAGCTGTCTACACGGGTAACCGACTTACACTGGTAGCAACTTACACGGGTAACCGACTTACACTGGTAGCAACATACACGGGTGACCGACTTACACTGGTAGCAACTTACACTGGTAGCAACTTACATGGGTAACCGACTTACACTGGTAGCAACATACATGGGTAACCGACTTACACTGGTAGCAACTTACACGGGTAACCGACTTACACTGGTAGCAATTTACACGGATAACCGACTTACACTGGTAGCAACTTACACGGGTAACCGACTTACACTGGTAGCAACTTACATGGGTAACCGACTTACACTGGTAGCAACTTACATGGGTAACCGACTTACACTGGTAGCAACTTACACTGGTAGCTGACTTTGATCTGCTCCTTGTCTTTATGCTGTGTAGGTGTGAGAGTTCTATCCTCCTGTGGTGCTGGTTGCACACCCACCATGAAGAAACTGTCGATACCCTTGTACGTACTTGTGCTGGGAGTCATTCTCGCTATATCCTTTAGAGCCTCACTCGGCGACTTTGTTAACAACCCTGGACTGTAACAGACATAAAGTTTTCATTGGTTTGTTTGTCTTTGAGGCTTAAAGTCGCACAAAGAGCTTAGGCCATACGGCGGCTCTCCAGCTATTATTGGTCGAGGAAGAGCCTGGTTGCAACTCACAGCAGTATTTCAGGCATTAACACGCTGGACTAGTAAACCAGGGATCGCAGGTTCGAACCATTCGAGACTCTGTATCATTGCACTATCCTCCAAAAATCTAAAATGACCAATCTCTTCAGGAGGCGTCGCTCATATGAGCAATAGTTAACGACAATAAATAAACATAAAACAGACACAAATTGCACAGCCAGTTAAAATGTCTGATTTGATTTTATTGCACAAATTCAGAACATCTTTAATTGATCTGTACAAGTACTTTCTCGTTATTATTATACACAAAATTTTATTTTCATTAGCTTAAATGGAATGTCAAGGAAAGAAAGACCATCACTTAGCTACTAAAGACTGGAGAGATATTTCAAAGCAGATTTAGAACAAGCTTTGTATTTCACTTAGCTACTAAAGACTGGAGAGATATTTCAAAGCAGTTTTAGAACAAGCTTTGTATTTCACTTAGCTACTAAAGACTGGAGAGATATTTCAAAGCAGTTTTAGAACAAGCTTTGTATTTCACTTAGCTACTAAAGACTGGAGAGATATTTCAAAAGCAGTTTTTTAGAACAAGCTTTGTATTTCACTTAGCTACCATTACTCTACTCTACTTACTTTTCTATTCTAGAAGCTGCTCGACTTGAGCCCATTCTACTCCCTGTTCTGGATGTAGGCCGAGATCCCTGCCTGCTCGTAGTTCTAGACTGTGCCCCCTGTCTGCTCTGTGTCCTGGTACCAGTCTGTGCTCGAGGCTTAACAGATGTAGGTCGGGATTGACCGGAACCTGGACGATTCTTGGATATATTATTTTGTCCTTTTGTTAAATCTTTTTTCTCTATGGATGTATCTTGTTTTCGCTGAGATAAATTAGGGTTTACTATTGCTATATTGGATTTCTGCCGATTTTTAATATCAACATCATATTCAGATAATACTTTAGCGTTTTGTCCAGAACCAGTATGAACATCTCGTTTCATTTCATTCTCAATGTCTTGCAATCTAGCTCCAAGTATTTGTGGGTCTTTGTCACTAGCTGTTCTTGATGACTTTGTCCTGGTTGAGTCGGCGATCTGAGGTTCCTTGGATGGAGATACGAGACTAGATCTGGTACTCTTTCTGCCAGACTTTCTTCTTGAAGACTTTGCGGAGCTAGGCGGTTTTGCTTCAAACTGTGGCTTGCCAGAAGACGTATTTCTAAGAATGAAAAAGTAATTAACAATATACAGTCAACCCTGTCTTAAGCAGCCAGTCAAGGGATTCACAGAAAGTGGCTGCTTAATAGAGGCCAAATGTATAATAAAACAGCATATTGGGAATCTAAATACTGGCTGCTTAATACAAGGTGGCTCCTTAATACAGGTCAAATGTATAATAAAAAAGCATATTGGGAATCTGGAAACTGGCTGCTTAATACAGGTTGGCTGCTTAATACAGGTCAAATGTATAATAAAACAGCATATTGGGAATCTAAATACTGGCTGCTTAATACAGGGTGGCTGCTTAATAGAGGTCAACTGTATAATAAAACAGCATATTGAGAATCTGGAAACTGGCTGCTTAATACAGGGTGGCTGCTTAATAGAGGTCAACTGTATAATAAAACAGCATATTGGGAATCTGGAAACTGGCTGCTTAATGGGGGTGACAACTATCACAGGTTTGACTGTAGTTATAACAAGAAAATCGAGATCACAATGCGACAATCGGTCCCATTTCTCTTATTTGGAAGGTGTTAATTTATTTCAAGTTTTCCAATCAATGGTAAAAAGAAGTGATGTCATGTTGAATTTAATATGTCATACGAATGAGCATCGTTTTGTATTACAATCAATCCAGAAACTAATCATTTAATTAGTCAGATCGGACAGGTGGGTTTTCTCCGGGTACTCCGGTTGCCTCACACACGAATGACCACATTTACGCTTTCATCAGCGCCAATGAGAGTGATTAATATAAGTTGTTAAAGCTTGTTTCGAAATCGTTGTAAAATAAATAAAGTTTAAACTAAAAACAGAGATTTTAATTTATATTCTGACAACTTCAATGTACACTGTAACTACTTACTGTATATCTGTAGACCATGCTTCTTGCTCTCCCACTTCCTGTATCTTGTAAGCCACCACCTGCTCCAGACAAATGTCCACCTGTAAACCACAATTGTTACCTAATGCTCAAGTGTTAAGGTAAATACTTGGGGTGAATGCAGGCATTGATTAATAAATTCTCTGTCATATATTATGATACAAGTACAGTCAACATTTGTTTATGTCATCATCATCATCATCATCATCATCACCACCACCACCACCATCATCATCATCATCACCACCACCACACCACCACCATACTACCATCATCATCATCATCACCCCCATCATCATCATCACATCATCATCATCATCACCCCCATCATCATCATCACCATCATCACCCCCATCATCATCATCACATCATCATCATCAACATCATCATCATCAATTTCGGGATCTATGCCATGTATGAATCTTGTATGACGAATAACAGGCAGGAAGTCAGCAGTTACTTACCCTTGAATCTTGTACCCCATACAATAGACACTGTGTCTGCATCCTTCTCAATCACTGGTTCCCCATCTGTCAACCTGACTGCATCAAACAGGAAGTCAGCAGTTACTTACCCTTGAATCTTGTACCCCATACAATAGACACTGTGTCTGCATCCTTCTCAATCACTGGTTCCCCATCTGTCAACCTGACTGCATCAAACAGGAAGTCAGCAGTTACTTACCCTTGAATCTTGTACCCCATACAATAGACACTGTGTCTGCATCCTTCTCAATCACTGGTTCCCCATCTGTCAACCTGACTGCATCAAACAGGAAGTCAGCAGTTACTTACCCTTGAATCTTGTACCCCATACAATAGACACTGTGTCTGCATCCTTCTCAATCACTGGTTCCCCATCTGTCAACCTGACTGCATCAAACAGGAAGTCAGCAGTTACTTACCCTTGAATCTTGTACCCCATACAATAGACACTGTGTCTGCATCCTTCTCAATCACTGGTTCCCCATCTGTCAACCTGACTGCATCAAACAGGAAGTCAGCAGTTACTTACCCTGAATCTTGTACCTCTACAATAGACACTGTGTCTGCATCCTTCTCAATCACTGGTTCCCCATCTGTCAACCTGACTGCATCAAACAGGAAGTCAGCAGTTACTTACCCTTGAATCTTGTACCCCTACAATAGACACTGTGTCTGCATCCTTCTCAATCACTGGTTCCCCATCTGTCAACCTGACTGCATCAAACAGGAAGTCAGCAGTTACTTACCCTTGAATCTTGTACCCCATACAATAGACACTGTGTCTGCATCCTTCTCAATCACTGGTTCCCCATCTGTCAACCTGACTGCATCAAACAGGAAGTCAGCAGTTACTTACCCCTGAATCTTGTACCTCTACAATAGACACTGTGTCTGCATCCTTCTCAATCACTGGTTCCCCATCTGTCAACCTGACTGCATCAAACAGGAAGTCAGCAGTTACTTACCCCTGAATCTTGTACCTCTACAATAGACACTGTGTCTGCATCCTTCTCAATCACTGGTTCCCCATCTGTCAACCTGACTGCATCAAACAGGAAGTCAGCAGTTACTTACCCCTGAATCTTGTACCTCTACAATAGACACTGTGTCTGCATCCTTCTCAATCACTGGTTCCCCATCTGTCAACCTGACTGCATCAAACAGGAAGTCAGCAGTTACTTACCCCTGAATCTTGTACCTCTACAATAGACACTGTGTCTGCATCCTTCTCAATCACTGGTTCCCCATCTGTCAACCTGACTGCATCAAACAGGAAGTCAGCAGTTACTTACCCCTGAATCTTGTACCTCTACAATAGACACTGTGTCTGCATCCTTCTCAATCACTGGTTCCCCATCTGTCAACCTGACTGCATCAAACAGGAAGTCAGCAGTTACTTACCCCTGAATCTTGTACCTCTACAATAGACACTGTGTCTGCATCCTTCTCAATCACTGGTTCCCCATC
>CM026389.1:45211260-45253760 GCA_014843695.1 Archivesica marissinica
TGTTGTTGTCTATTGTACAACCTAGATATGTCCTAGTACCAGTGTTGTTGTTGTTGTTGTTGTCTATTGTACAACATAGATATGTCCTAGTACCAGTGTTGTTGTTGTTGTCTATTGTACAACCTAGATATGTCCTAGTACCAGTGTTGTTGTTGTCTATTGCACAACCTAGATATGTCCTAGTACAAGTGTTGTTGTTGATATCTATTGTACAACCTAGATATGTCCTAGTACAAGTGTTGTTGTTGTTGTCTATTGTACAACCTAGCTATGTCCTAGTACAAGTGTTGTTGTTGTTGTCTATTGTACAACCAAGATATGTCCTAGTACCAGTGTTGTTGTTGTTGTCTATTGTACAACTTAGATATTTCCTAGTACCAGTGTTGTTGTTGTCTATTGTACAACCTAGATGTGTCCTAGTACCAGTGTTGTTGTTGTCTATTGTACAACATAGATATGTCCTAGTACCAGAGTTGTTGTTGTCTATTGTACAACCTAGATATGTCCTAGTACCCGTGTTGTTGTTGTCTATTGTACAACCTAGATATGTCCTAGTACCAGTGTTGTTGTTGTATATTGTACAACCTAGATATGTCCTAGTACCAGTGTTGTTGTTGTCTATTGTACAACCTAGATATGTCCTAGTACCAGTGGTGTTGTTGTTGTTGTTGTCTATTGTACAACCTAGTTATGTCCTAGTACCCGTGTTGTTGTTGTCTATTGTACAACCTAGATATGTCCTAGTACCCGTGTTGTTGTTGTATATTGTACAACCTAGATATGTCCTAGTACCAGTGTTGTTGTTGTTGTCTATTGTACAACCTAGATATGTCCTAGTACCAGTGTTGTTGTTGTCTATTGTACAACCTAGATATGTCCTAGTACCAGTGTTGTTGTTGTCTATTGTACAACCTAGATATGTCCTAGTACCAGTGTTGTTGTGTTGTCTATTGTACAACCTATATGTCCTAGTACCCTGTTGTTGTGTTGTCTATTGTACAACCTAGATATGTCCTAGTACCCGTGTTGTTGTTGTCTATTGTACAACCTAGATATGTCCTAGTACCATTGTGTTGTGTGTCTATTGTACAACCTAGATATGTCCTAGTACCAGTGTTTTTTGTTGTCTATTGTACAACCTAGATGTCCTAGTACCAGTTGTTGTTGTCTATTGTACAACCTAGATATGTCCTAGTACAGTGTTGTTGTTGTCTATTGTACAACCTAGATATGTCCTAGTACCCGTGTGTTGTTGTCTATTGTACAACCTAGATATGTCCTAGTACCAGTGTTGTTGTTTGTCTATTGTACAACCTAGATATGTCCTAGTACCAGTGTTGTTGTTGTCTATTGTACAACCTAGATATGTCCTAGTACCCGTGTTGTTGTTGTTGTCTATTGTACAACCTAGATATGTCCTAGTACCAGTGTTGTTGTTTTCTATTGTACAACCTAGTTATGTCCTAGTACCCGTGTTGTTGTTGTCTATTGTACACCTAGATATGTCCTAGTACCGTGTTGTTGTTGTCTATTGTACAACCTAGATATGTCCTAGTACCAGTGTTGTGTTGTCTATTGTACAACCTAGATATGTCCTAGTACCAGTGTTGTTGTTGTCTATTGTACAACCTAGATATGTCCTAGTACCGTGTTGTTGTTGTTGTGTTGTGTCTATTGTACAACCTAGATATGTCCTAGTACCCGTGTTGTTGTTGTCTATTGTACAACCTAGATATGTCCTAGTACCAGTTGTTGTTGTCTATTGTACAACTAGATATGTCCTAGTACCCGTGTTGTTGTTGTCTATTGTACAACCTAGATATGTCCTAGTACCAGTGTTGTTGTTGTCTATTGTACAACCTAGATATGTCCTAGTACCAGTGTTGTTGTTGTCTATTGTACAACCTAGATATGTCCTAGTACCAGTGTTGTTTTTGTCTATTGTGCAACCTAGATATGTCCTAGTACCAGTGTTGTTGTTGTCTATTGTACAACCTAGATATGTCGTAGTACCCGTGTTGTTGTTGTCTATTGTACAACCTAGATATGTCCTAGTACCCGTGTTGTTGTTGTTGTCTATTGTACAACCTAGATATGTCCTAGCATCCGTGTTGTTGTTGTCTTTTGTACAACCTAGATATGTCCTAGTACCAGTGTTGTTGTTGTCTATTGTACAACCTAGATGTGTCCTAGTATCAGTGTTGTTGTTTTTGTCTATTGTGCAACCTAGATATGTCCTAGTACCAGTGTTGTTGTTGTCTATTGTACAACCTAGATATGTCGTAGTACCCGTGTTGTTGTTGTCTATTGTACAACCTAGATATGTCCTAGTACCCGTGTTGTTGTTGTTGTCTATTGTACAACCTAGATATGTCCTAGCATCCGTGTTGTTGTTGTCTTTTGTACAACCTAGATATGTCCTAGTACCAGTGTTGTTGTTGTCTATTGTACAACCTAGATGTGTCCTAGTATCAGTGTTGTTGTTTTTGTCTATTGTGCAACCTAGATATGTCCTAGTACCAGTGTTGTTGTTGTCTATTGTACAACCTAGATATGTCGTAGTACCCGTGTTGTTGTTGTCTATTGTACAACCTAGATATGTCCTAGTACCCGTGTTGTTGTTGTTGTCTATTGTACAACCTAGATATGTCCTAGCATCCGTGTTGTTGTTGTCTTTTGTACAACCTAGATATGTCCTAGTACCAGTGTTGTTGTTGTCTATTGTACAACCTAGATGTGTCCTAGTACCAGTGTTGTTGTTGTCTATTGTACAACCTAGATATGTCCTAGTACCCGTGTTGTTGTTGTTGTATATTGTACAACCTAGATATGTCCTAGTACCCGTGTTGTTGTCTATTGTACAACCTAGATATGTCCTAGTACCCGTGTTGTTGTTGTTGTATATTGTACAACCTAGATATGTCCTAGTACCCGTGTTGTTGTCTATTGTACAACCTAGATATGTCCTAGTACCAGTGTTGTTGTTGTTGTCTATTGTACAACCTAGATATGTCCTAGTACCCGTATTGTTGTTGTCTATTGTACAACCTAGATATGTCCTAGTACAAGTGTTGTTGTTGTCTATTGTACAACCTAGATATGTCCTAGTACCCGTGTTGTTGTTGTCTAGTGTACAACATAGATATGTCCTAGTACCAGTGTTGTTGTTGTCTATTGTACAACCTAGATATGTCCTAGTACCCGTGTTGTTGTTGTCTATTGTACAACCTAGATATGTCCTAGTACAAGTGTTGTTGTTGTCTATTGTACAACCTAGATATGTCCTGGTACCCGTGTTGTTGTTGTCTATTGTACAACATAGATATGTCCTAGTACTAGTGTTGTTGTTGTCTATTGTACAACCTAGATATGTCCTAGTACCAGTGTTATTGTTGTCTATTGTACAACCTAGATATGTCCTAGTACCTGTGTTGTTGTTGTTGTCTATTGTACAACCTAGATATGTCCTAGTACCAGTGTTGTTGTTGTCTATTTTACAACCTAGATATGTCCTAGTACCAGTGTTGTTGTTGTCTATTGTACAACCTAGATATGTCCTAGTACCCGTGTTGTTGTTGTCTATTGTACAACCTAGATATGTCCTAGTACCCGTGTTGTTGTTGTCTATTGTACAACCTAGATATGTCCTAGTACCAGTGTTGTTTTCTATTGTACAACCTAGATATGTCCTAGTACCCGTGTTGTTGTTGTCTATTGTACAACCTAGATATTTCCTAGTACAAGTGTTGTTGTTGTCTATTGTACAACCTAGATATGTCCTAGTACCCGTGTTGTTGTTGTCTAGTGTACAACATAGATATGTCCTAGTACCAGTGTTGTTGTTGTCTATTGTACAACCTAGATATGTCCTAGTACCCGTGTTGTTGTTGTCTATTGTACAACCTAGATATGTGCTAGTACAAGTGTTGTTGTTGTCTATTGTACAATCTAGATATGTCCTAGTACCCGTGTTGTTGTTGTCTATTGTACAACATAGATATGTCCTAGTACCAGTGGTGTTGTTGTCTATTGTACAATCTAGATATGTCCTAGTACCCGTGTTGTTGTTGTCTATTGTACAACCTAGATATGTCCTAGTACTAGTGTTGTTGTTGTCTATTGTACAACCTAGATATGTCCTAGTACCTGTGTTATTGTTGTCTATTGTACAACCTAGATATGTCCTAGTACCTGTGTTGTTGTTGTTGTCTATTGTACAACCAAGATATGTCCTAGTACCATTGTTGTTGTTGTCTATTGTACAACCTAGATATGTCCTAGTACCCGTGTTGTTGTTGTCTATTGTACAACCTAGATATGTCCTAGTACCAGTGTTATTGTTGTCTATTGTACAACCTAGATATGTCCTAGTACCTGTGTTGTTATTGTTGTCTATTGTACAACCTAGATATGTCCTAGTACCAGTGTTGTTGTTGTCTATTGTACAACCTAGATATGTCCTAGTACCCGTGTTGTTGTTGTTTATTGTACAACCTAGATATGTCCTAGTACTAGTGTTGTTGTTGTCTATTGTACAACCTAGATATGTCCTAGTACAAGTGTTGTTGTTGTCTATTGTACAACCTAGATATGTCCTAGTACCCGTGTTGTTGTTGTCTATTGTACAACCTAGATATGTCCTAGTACAAGTGTTATTGTTGTTGTCTATTGTACAATCTAGATATGTCCTAGTACAAGTGTTGTTGTTGTTGTCTATTGTACAACCTAGATATGTCCTAGTACCAGTGTTGTTGTTGTCTATTGTACAACCTAGATATGTCCTAGTACCATTGTTGTTGTTGTCTATTGTACAACCTAGATATGTCCTAGTACCAGTGTTGTTGTTGTCTATTGTACAACCTAGATATGTCCTAGTACCCGTGTTGTTGTTGTCTATTGTACAACCTAGATATGTCCTAGTACCAGTGTTGTTGTCTATTGTACAACCTAGATATGTCCTAGTACCCTGTTGTTGTTGTTGTTGTCTATTGTACAACCTAGATATGACCTAGTACCAGTGTTGTTGTTGTCTATTGTACAACCTAGATATGTCCTAGTACCCGTGTTGTTGTTGTTGTCTATTGTACAACCTAGATATGTCCTAGCATCCGTGTTGTTGTTGTCTTTTGTACAACCTAGATATGTCCTAGTACCAGTGTTGTTGTTGTCTATTGTACAACCTAGATGTGTCCTAGTATCAGTGTTGTTGTTTTTGTCTATTGTGCAACCTAGATATGTCCTAGTACCAGTGTTGTTGTTGTCTATTGTACAACCTAGATATGTCGTAGTACCCGTGTTGTTGTTGTCTATTGTACAACCTAGATATGTCCTAGTACCCGTGTTGTTGTTGTTGTCTATTGTACAACCTAGATATGTCCTAGCATCCGTGTTGTTGTTGTCTTTTGTACAACCTAGATATGTCCTAGTACCAGTGTTGTTGTTGTCTATTGTACAACCTAGATGTGTCCTAGTACCAGTGTTGTTGTTGTCTATTGTACAACCTAGATATGTCGTAGTACCCGTGTTGTTGTTGTCTATTGTACAACCTAGATATGTCCTATTACAAGTGTTGTTGTTGTCTATTGTACAACCTAGATATGTCCTAGTCCCATTGTTGTTGTTGTCTATTGTACAACATAGATATGTCCTAGTACCAGTGTTGTTGTTGTCTATTGTACAACCTAGATATGTCCTAGTACCCGTGTTGTTGTTGTCTATTGTACAACCTAGATATGTCCTAGTACAAGTGTTGCTGTTGTCTATTGTACAACCTAGATATGTCCTAGTACCAGTGTTGTTGTTGTCTATTGTACAATCTAGATATGTCCTAGTACCAGTGTTGTTGTTGTCTATTGTACAACCTAGATATGTCCTAGTACCCGTGTTGTTGTTGTTGTTGTTGTCTATTGTACAACCTAGATATGTCCTAGTACCCGTGTTGTTGTTGTCTATTGTACAACCTAGATATGTCCTAGTACCCGTGTTGTTGTTGTTGTCTATTGTACAACCTAGATATGTCCTAGTACCCGTGTTGTTGTTGTATATTGTACAACATAGATATGTCCTAGTACCAGTGTTGTTGTTGTCTATTGTACACCTAGATATGTCCTAGCACCAGTGTTGTTGTTGTCTATTGTACAACCTAGATATGTCCTAGTACGCGTGTTGTTGTTGTCTATTGTACAACCTAGATATGTCCTAGTACCAGTGTTGTTGTTGTCTATTGTACAACCTAGATATGTCCTAGTACCAGTGTTGTTGTTGTCTATTGTACAACCTAGATATGTCCTAGTACCCGTGTTGTTGTTGTCTATTGTACAACCTAGATATGTCCTAGTACCAGTGTTGTTGTTGTTGTCTATTGTACAACCTAGATATGTCCTAGTACAAGTGTTGTTGTTGTTGTCTATTGTACAACCTAGATATGTCCTAGTACCAGTGTTGTTGTTGTTGTCTATTGTACAACCTAGATATGTCCTAGTACCCGTGTTGTGGTTGTTGTCTATTATACAACCTAGATATGTCCTAGTACCCGTGTTGTTGTTGTATATTGTACAACCTAGATATGTCCTAGTACCCGTGTTGTTGTTGTCTATTGTATAACCTAGATATGTCCTAGTACCCGTGTTGTTGTTGTCTATTGTACAACCTAGATATGTCCTAGTACCAGTGTTGTTGTTGTCTATTGTACAACCTAGATATGTCCTAGTACCAGTGTTGTTGTTGTTGTATATTATACAACCTAGATATGTCCTAGTACCCGTGTTGTTGTTGTATATTGTACAACCTAGATATGTCCTAGTACCCGTGTTGTTGTTGTCTATTGTACAACCTAGATATGTCCTAGTACAAGTGTTGTTGTTGTCTATTGTACAACCTAGATATGTCCTAGTACCAGTGTTGTTATGTTGTGTATTGTACAACCTAGACCCTCGACTTGTTGATGTTGTCTATTATACAATCTAAACTATCGGGTTAGTTGATGTTGTTTATTGTACAACCTAAACTCTCGGGTTTGTTGATGTTGTTTATTGTACAACCTAACTATCGGGTTAGTTGATGTTGTTTATTGTACAACCTAATCTCTCGGGTTTGTTGATGTTGTTATTGTACAACCTAATCTCTCGGGTTAGTTGATGTTGTCTATTGTACAACCTAAACTCTCGGGTTAGTTGATGTTGTCTATTGTACAACCTAAACTCTCGGGTTTGTTGATGTTGTGTATTGTACAACCTAAACTCTCGGGTTTGTTGATGTTGTGTATTGTACAACCTAAACTCTCGGGTTTGTTGATGTTGTGTATTGTACAACCTAAACTCTCGGGTTAGTTGATGTTGTGTATTGTACAACCTAAACTCTCGCGTTAGTTGATGTTGTGTATTGTACAACCTAAACCCTCGGGTTAGTTGATGTTGTGTATTGTACAACCTAAACTCTCGGGTTAGTTGATGTTGTCTATTGTACAACCTAAACTCTCGGGTTAGTGAATGTTGTCTATTTTACAACCTAAGCTCTCGGGTTAGTTGATGTTGTTTATTGTACAACCTAAGCTCTCGTGTTTGTTGATGTTTTTTATTGTACAACCTAAGCTCTCGTGTTTGTTGATGTTGTCTATTGTACAATTTAAACTCTCAGGTTTGTTGATGTTGTGTATTGTACAACCTAAATTCTCGGGTTAGGTGATAGTGTCTATTGTACAACCTAAACTCTCGGGTTAGTTGATGTTGTCTATTTTACAACCTAAACTCTCGGGTTAGTTGATGTTGTCTATTTTACAACCTAAGCTCTCGGGTTTGTTGATGTTGTGTATTGTACAACCTAAACTCTCGGGTTAGTTGATGTTGTCTATTGTACAACCTAAACTCTCGGGTTAGTTGATGTTGTGTATTGTACAACCTAAACTCTCGCGTTAGTTGATGTTGTGTATTGTACAACCTAAACTCTCGGGTTAGTTGATGTTGTCTATTGTACAACCTAAACTCTCGGGTTTGTTGATGTTGTGTATTGTACAACCTAAACTCTCGGGTTTGTTGATGTTGTGTATTGTACAACCTAATCTCTCGGGTTTGTTGATGTTGTGTATTGTACAACCTAAGCTCTCGTGTTTGTTGATGTTGTCTATTGTACAATTTAAACTCTCAGGTTTGTTGATGTTGTGTATTGTACAACCTAAATTCTCGGGTTAGGTGATAGTGTCTATTGTACAACCTAAACTATCGGGTTTGTTGATTTTTTCTATTGTACAACCTAAACTCTCGTGTTTGTTGATGTTGTCTATTGTACAACCTAAACTCTCGGGTTAGTTGATGTTGTCTATTTTACAACGTAAACTCTCGGGTTAGTTGATGTTGTTTATTGTACAACCTAAGCTCTCGTGTTTTTTGATGTTGTTTATTGTACAACCTAAGCTCTCGTGTTTGTTGATGTCGTCTATTGTACAACTTAAACTCTCAGGTTTGTTGATGTTGTGTATTGTACAACCTAAATTCTCGGGTTAGGTGATAGTGTCTATTGTACAACCTAAACTATCGGGTTTGTTGATTTTTTCTATTGTACAACCTAAACTCTCGGGTTTGTTGATGTTGTGTATTGTACAACCTAAACTCTCGGATTAGTTGATGTTGTCTATTTTACAACATAAACTCTCGGGTTTGTTGGTGTTGTCTATTGTACAACCTAAACTCTCGGGTTTGTTGATGTTGTTTATTGTACAACCTAAACTCTCGAGTTTGTTGATGTTGTCTATTGTACAACTCAAACTCTCAGGTTTGTTGATGGTGTGTATTGTACAACCTAAATTCTCGGGTTTGTTGATGTTGTTTAATGTACAACCTAAACTCTCGTGTTTGTTGATGTTGTTTATTGTACAACCTAAACTCTCGGATTAGTTGATGTTGTTTATTGTACAACCTAAACTCTCGGATTAGTTGATGTTGTCTATTGTACAACCTAAACCCTCGGATTAGTTGATGTTGTATATTGTGCAACCTAAACCCTCGGATTAGTTGATGTTGTATATTCTACAATCTAAACCCTCGGGTTTGTTGCAGAGGTATTTCTGTTGTGGTGCATAGTTTCTAAGAGTGTACCTTTAATGATTCGACAAATATGTCTTGCTTAACCAATGTATCTGTTTGCATCTACAAATACATGTATTTTTATATATATTTTTTTATACTTTTTTTATTTTACAACGATTGCGAAGCAAGTTTTAACAACTTATATTAATCACTCTCGTTGGCTCGGATGAAAGCGTATATGTGGTCATTCATGTGGGAGGAAACCGGAGTACCCGGAGAAAACCCACCTGTCCGATCTGGGGACCATCGTACCATCTCACATACATGTATTTGAAACTACACACACCTTATGATAGTTCAATGGTTAACACGCTTGACTAGTAATCCATATACTGGTATATCATACTAAAATAACTCATATCATTTAAGCCGAAGTCTCGTGTCAGGGCTCTACACGGTGCACGTGAAAATGGAAGTCGTGATAGCGCAGTGGATGCGCGTTCGCTTCATGTGCGAAAGGTCCGGAGTTCGAACCCCACTGGAGCCGTTACGATTGTGCCCTTAGGCAAGGCATTTAAATTCCACGTTGCCTCTTCTCTCTCCTTCGTGGCGATGGATTCCATCAGGAATCAGGTCTCGAGAGTGATTTATATAAGTTGATATATATAATAGTTTGTTTCGCAATCGAGCTAAAATAAATTTGTATAAACTAAACTAAAAGAACCTGACGATATTCTGGAATGAGTATCTGTCTGTATCATTGCACTATCCTCCAAAATCTAAAATGACTATATATTTTTCAAAAGGCGTCGCTCATATGGGCAACCAGTAGCGGTGATACAGACAAACAACTTTTGCTATAAGATATTACATAGACGGTACGAATCTGTACATTTACTGACGTGATTATAACCTCATCATTTTAATAATCATTACAGAATTTGCCTCCAATGGTACTACAAACATTAAGGTGGTTCCCATGTCATACAGTTCAACATTTTCCGCCGAAAAGAACTTCAATATCCGCCACTAATTGACAGAAAGGAATTCATCAGAAATGTCTGGCGGCATGGCTTATAGTAGGATTCTTATTCCATTACGAGTCGTGAATTCATGCAAGATGATTTCATTTATGACAAAAATGCATTATTCCAATTTCTTCAAATGCTCAGGCATTACTCCCAAATGGGTTTGGAATTATTTAGTTTATCGTACTTGAAAATAAATACTCGAAAATTAGGAATAGACGCCAGGACTTCTATTTTCAAATAAAGTGATTAGTTCCTGTCATATTTTCTTGAGAAGTACAAATTTTGCAATAACGTAACGATATATTTCGAAACTGGTACCCCGCAATTGTTCGTATAAATTCAAGTGGTGAATGACAGAATGGGATTCGGCACTGATTGCCTAATAAGCCGTATCAGGCGGGGGGAAATTAAACAGATATGAACTGGGAAATGATCAATACAGTGTACAGCTTTATCGAAGAGAACGTTTTAAGAATTATGTGCATACCTCCCAAATCTGTTAGATGGGTGGTACACCGTGAATTTTCACTTAAAATCTTGTTAGTGGAATATCTAAGCAAATAGGCACCCAGAACTAAAACGCAAGAAATCTCCGAAACTCGGAGAACTATCGCTCTGAAACAGCGGGCTCCATAGGTTTAAGAGCATTAGATTTGCAGCCCCATTGAGTTAGTAACTTAGAAAGCGTACTTACCGGTTACCAAAGCAATTAGACCATCCACGGGAGCATGATTTTCACGTTACATTTCCATGTTTTCATACGTTTTATACACCGCATGGGTTCTGGTATCTAAATATACTGTGATAGGCCTTAAAACCTTCCTAATGAAGTAGATATAGTTTTCCAATTCGATTACTGTAAACCTAGAAACTTTCGCGGAGTAGTAGTTGTACGTTTATTTATCCTCGCCGCCGGCGAACCATGTGGGCGAGCATTCTAATTAGATTATCTGCATCGATTGTTCGTGAAGTGTAAAGAGTTTTAAAATGGTGTCTTGTAGAGTGATGGTCTTGAAGTATTCGATGATGGTGCGATACAACGACAACTGGAATAGGCATCTTCTTCCGCTTCAGGATGACAAGTCCTGGTGGTCTTCTGTTCCTGAACGGCGCTTTTTTGGGCCACCCTCCTCACTGTTGGTCATCTCGCAGCAGCATATAAAGGGATCTGACAGTTAGACATCTGGCCGTCTCTGTCGCTCCATGGTCCGTCCATACCTCCACCACTTTCGATGGTTGTCAGCGATGGTGAAGTGTGTGTGTCCCTTGTTGCAAGTTCGACGGCCAGACGATCCCAGTATCCTGCGCTGCTGCTGCGAGATGTGCCCCGACCACGACGTGCACGCCATGAGGAGACCGGCCGGGAACTTTCGTGGATACTATGTTTCGAGTTTTTATTGTTTTACGCGTGAAATAGTTTCTATGTTTACAGTATCAGTATGTTTGTGTTGGTGTTTGTTTTGTGTACATTTTCAATCTATCTAGGTAACACAGCTCCAAAGATTCTGAATACCCAATATGGTTGTAAAACAACAAATAAATTGCCTATTAAATACATAGTAAAAAGTAAAAACATACCGTCTGTACATTTATATTTCCAATCTTTCAGTTCATCTGATACCACATCCACTGTGAAGAGGTATTCAAATCAGCCTGAAACACACCAAGAATATTTCAAATGTTAAGTTTCAAATAACCAGTGCTCGTCTGTGAATAACGTCACTGTGTTTACACACTGTATTCCTCCTCCAAATAATACAGTATACCAACCTTCAGTTTGCAATGGCCTGAATTCGTATGCACATCAACTAGTCTGAAGTCTTCTCAAGTCACACAATTTCTCAAAAACACAAAAACTATACACTGTTTGTCATAAAAATGCAGTTTTACCAAAAAGAAAAATTAACTATATTAGTCATTGGGACTACATTCGACCGCGGATGCACTTATGCCTATTTACGTACATACAACCATGTGGCTCATTCAGTAGGGGCGGCAGACATATTCTTGAGACTAAGCAAGCTGTACTAGGCAGTAGCGGTTTATCAGAGGTTATTTGTTTAAATACAGAAGGTCTCAGATCCATGTTGCATACATGTACATATATAGCAATATGGCGACAGCAATTCGCTATGTTAATATATCTAATTAATTATGTAACACTAAAGCAAATATTTATATGTGATAATATGCGATAATATAGAAGAAGAATGCTGTAATAACATATGCATGCCATGTTAACTTACTTTAAATGCTTTTATTTTTTGTTAATAAATAACACACAAACATCTTTCATAAAATTATTAAGATTACTGATCGCTCATTCAGTAGCGTACTGCATTCAGTAGATTACTCAAGATGCACCATTCAGTAATACTCACCTTTAGAACCTCTGATAACCCAAGATGCACCATTCAAAAGCAATCATCTTAAGAACCTCTGATAACCCAATATGCGTCATTCAGTAGCAATCATCTTTAGAACCTCTGATAACCCAAGATGCATCATTCAGTAGCAATCATCTTTAGAACCTGTGATAACCCAAGATGCGCCATTCAGTAGCAATCGTTTTTAGAACCTCTGATAACCCAAGATGCACCATTCAGTAGCAATCATCTTTAGAACCTCTGATAACCCAAGATGCACCATTCAGTAGCAATCATCTTTAGAACCTCTGATAGCCCAAGATGCACCATTCAGTAGCAATCATCTTTAGAACCTCTGATAACCCAAGATGTGTCATTCAGTAGCAATCATCTTTAGAAACTCTGATAACCCAAGATGCGTCATTCAGTAGCAATCATCTTTAGAACCTCTGATAACCCAATATTCACCATTCAGTAGCAATCATCTTTAGAACCTCTGATAACCCAAGATGCATCATTCAGTAGCAATCATCTTTAGAACCTGTGATAACCCAAGATGCATCATTCAGTAGCAATCATCTTTAGAACCTCTGATAACCCAAGATGCGTCATTCAGTAGCAATCATCTTTAGAACCTGTGATAACCCAAGATGCGTCATTCAGTAGCAATCATCTTTAGAACCTCTGATAACCCAAGATGCATCATTCAGTAGCAATCATCTTTAGAACCTCTGATAATCCAAGATGCGTCATTCAGCAGCAATCATCTTTAGAACCTCTGATAACCCAAGATGCGTCATTCAGTAGCAATCATCTTTAGAACCTCTGATAACCCAAAATGCATCATTCAGTAGCAATCATCTTTAGAACCTGTGATAACCCAAGATGCATCATTCAGTAGCAATCATATTTAGAACCTGTGATAACCCAAGATGCGCCATTCAGTAGCAATCGTCTTTAGAACCTCTGATAACCCAAGATGCACCATTCAGTAGCAATCATCTTTAGAACCTCTGATAACCCAAGATGTGTCATTCAGTAGCAATCATCTTTAGAACCTCTGATAACACAAGATGCGTCATTCAGTAGCAATCATCTTTAGAACCTCTGATAACCCAAGATTCACCATTCAGTAGCAATCATCTTTAGAACCTCTGATAACCCAAGATGCATCATTCAGTAGCAATCATCTTTAGAACCTGTGATAACCCAAGATGCATCATTCAGTAGCAATCATCTTTAGAACCTCTGATAACCCAAGATGCGTAATTCAGTAGCAATCATCTTTAGAACCTCTGATAACCCAAGATGCGTCATTCAGTAGCAATCATCTTTAGAACCTCTGATAACCCAAGATGCACCATTCAGTAGCAATCATCTTTAGAACCTCTGATAACCCAAGATGCACCATTCAGTAGCAATCATCTTTAGAACCTCTGATAACCCAAGATGCGTCATTCAGTAGCAATCATCTTTAGAACCTGTGATAACCCAAGATGCGTCATTCAGTAGCAATCATCTTTAGAACCTGTGATAACCCAAGATGCGTCATTCAGTAGCAATCATCTTTAGAACCTCTGATAACCCAAGATGCACCATTCAGTAGTAATCATCTTTAGAACCTCTGATAACCCAATATGCGTCATTCAGTAGCAATCATCTTTAGAACCTCTGATAACCCAAGATGCATCATTCAGTAGAAATCATCTTTAGAACCTCTGATAACCCAAGATGCATCGTTCAGTAGCAATCATCTTTAGAACCTCTGATAACCCAAGATGCGTCATTCAGTAGCAATCATCTTTAGAACCTGTGATAACACAAGATGCGCCATTCAGTAGCAATCGTCTTTCGAGCCCATGATAACCCAAGATGCGTCATTCAGTAGCAATCATCTTTAGAACCTCTGATAACCCAAGATGCGTCATTCAGTAGCAACCATCTTTAGAACATCTGATAACCCAAGATGCATCATTCAGTAGCAATCATCTTTAGAACCTCTGATAACCCAAGATGCGTCGTTCAGTAGCAATCATCTTTAGAACCTCTGATAACCCAAGATGCATCGTTCAGTAGCAATCATCTTTAGAACCTATGATAACCCAAGATGCATCGTTCAGTAGCAATCATCTTTAGAACCTATGATAACCCAAGATGCACCATTCAGTAATACTCATCTTTAGAACCTCTGATAACCCAAGATGCATCATTCAGTAGCAATCATCTTTAGAACCAACCTCTGATAACCCAAGATGCGTCATTTAGTAGCAATCATCTTTAGAACCAACCTCTGATAACCCAAGATGCGTCATTCAGTAGCAATCATATTTAGAACCAACCTCTGATAACCCAAGATGCATCATTCAGTAGCAATCATCTTTAGAACCAACCTCTGATAACACAAGATGCGTCATTCAGTAGCAATCATCTTTAGAACCAACCTCTGATAACCCAAGATGCGTCATTCAGTAGCAATCATCTTTAGAGCCACTGATAACCCAAGATGCGTCATTCAGTAGCAATCATCTTTAGAACCAACCTCTGATAACCCAAGATGCGTCATTCAGTAGCAATCATCTTTAGAACCTCTGATAACCCAAGATGCGTCATTCAGAAGCAATCATCTTTAGAACCTCTGATAACCCAAGATGCATCATTCAGTAGCAATCATCTTTAGAACCTGTGATAACCCAAGATGCATCATTCAGTAGCAATCATCTTTAGAACCTCTGATAACCCAAGATGCGTCATTCAGTAGCAATCATCTTTAGAACCTCTGATAACCCAAGATGCATCATTCAGTAGCAATCATCTTTAGAACCTCTGATAACCCAAGATGCGTCATTCAGTAGCAATCATCTTTAGAACCTGTGATAACCCAAGATGCGCCATTCAGTAGCAATCGTCTTTCGAGCCCATGATAACCCAAGATGCGTCATTCAGTAGCAATCATCTTTAGAACCTGTGATAACCCAAGATGCGTCATTCAGTAGCAATCATCTTTAGAACCTCTGATAACCCAAGATGCACCATTCAGTAGCAATCATCTTTAGAACCTCTGATAACCCAAGATGCGTCATTCAGTAGCAATAATCTTTAGAACCTCTGATAACCCAAGATGCATCATTCAGTAGCAATCATCTTTAGAACCTCTGATAACCCAAGATGCGTCATTCAGTAGCAACCATCTTTAGAACCTGTGATAACCCAAGATGCGCCATTCAGTAGCAATCGTCTTTCGAGCCCATGATAACCCAAGATGCGTCATTCAGTAGCAATCATCTTTAGAACCTCTGATAACCCAAGATGCGTCATTCAGTAGCAATCATCTTTAGAACCTCTGATAACCCAAGATGCGTCATTCAGTAGCAATCATCTTTAGAACCTCTGATAACCCAAGATGCGTCGTTCAGTAGCAATCATCTTTAGAACCTATGATAACCCAAGATGCATCGTTCAGTAGCAATCATCTTTAGAACCTATGATAACCCAAGATGCACCATTCAGTAATACTCATCTTTAGAACCTCTGATAACCCAAGATGCATCGTTCAGTAGCAATCATCTTTAGAACATCTGATAACCCAAGATGTATCATTCAGTAGCAATCATCTTTAGAACCTCTGATAACCCAAGATGCGTCATTCAGTAGCAATCATCTTTAGAACCCCTTATAACCCAATATGCATCATTCAATAACAATCATCTTTAGAGCCCATGATAACCCAAGATGCGTCATTCAGTAGCAATCATATTTAGAACCTCTGATAACCCAAGATGCATCGTTCAGTAGCAATCATCTTTAGAGCCTCTGATAACCCAAGATGCGTCATTCAGTAGCAATCATATTTAGAACCTCTGATAACCCAAGATGCATCATTCAGTAGCAATCATCTTTAGAACCAACCTCTGATAACCCAAGATGCGTCATTTAGTAGCAATCATCTTTAGAACCAACCTCTGATAACCCAAGATGCGTCATTCAGTAGCAATCATTTTTAGAACCAACCTCTGATAACCCAAGATGCATCATTCAGTAGCAATCATCTTTAGAACCAACCTCTGATAACACAAGATGCGTCATTCAGTAGCAATCATCTTTAGAACCAACCTCTGATAACCCAAGATGCGTCATTCAGTAGCAATCATCTTTAGAGCCACTGATAACCCAAGATGCGTCATTCAGTAGCAATCATCTTTAGAACCAACCTCTGATAACCCAAGATGCGTCATTCAGTAGCAATCATCTTTAGAACCTCTGATAACCCAAGATGCGTCATTCAGAAGCAATCATCTTTAGAACCTCTGATAACCCAAGATGCATCATTCAGTAGCAATCATCTTTAGAACCTGTGATAACCCAAGATGCATCATTCAGTAGCAATCATCTTTAGAACCTCTGATAACCCAAGATGCGTCATTCAGTAGCAATCATCTTTAGAACCTCTGATAACCCAAGATGCATCATTCAGTAGCAATCATCTTTAGAACCTCTGATAACCCAAGATGCGTCATTCAGTAGCAATCATCTTTAGAACCTCTGATAACCCAAGATGCGTCATTCAGTAGCAATCATCTTTAGAACCTGTGATAACCCAAGATGCGTCATTCAGTAGCAATCGTCTTTAGAGCCCATGATAACCCAAGATGCGTCATTCAGTAGCAATCATCTTTAGAACCTGTGATAACCCAAGATGCGTCATTCAGTAGCAATCATCTTTAGAACCTCTGATAACCCAAGATGCACCATTCAGAATCTTAGAACCTATAACAAGATGCTCATTCAGTAGCAATCATCTTTAGAACCTTGATAACCCAAGATCCATTCAGTAACATCTTTAGAACCTCTGATAACCCAAGATGCGTCATTCAGTAGCAATCATCTTTAGAACCTCTGATAACCCAAGATGCATCATTCAGTAGCAATCATCTTTAGAACCTCTGATAACCCAAGATGCGTCATTCAGTAGCAATCATCTTTAGAACCTCTGATAACCCAAGATGCGTCATTCAGTAGCAATCATCTTTAGAACCTCTGATAACCCAAGATGCATCATTCAGTAGCAATCATCTTTAGAACCTCTGATAACCCAAGATGCGTCATTCAGTAGCAATCATCTTTAGAACCTGTGATAACCCAAGATGCGCCATTCAGTAGCAATCGTCTTTCGAGCCCATGATAACCCAAGATGCGTCATTCAGTAGCAATCATCTTTAGAACCTCTGATAACCCAAGATGCGTCATTCAGTAGCAATCATCTTTAGAACCTCTGATAACCCAAGATGCATCATTCAGTAGCAATCATCTTTAGAACCTCTGATAACCCAAGATGCGTCATTCAGTAGCAATCATCTTTAGAACCTCTGATAACCCAAGATGCATCATTCAGTAGCAATCATCTTTAGAACCTCTGATAACCCAAGATGCGTCATTCAGTAGCAATCATCTTTAGAACCTCTGATAACCCAAGATGCACCATTCAGTAGCAATCTCTTTGACCCTGATAACCCAAGATGCGTCATTCAGTAGCAATCATCTTTAGACCTCTGATAACCCAAGATGCTCATTCAGTAGCAATCATCTTTAGAACCTCTGATAACCCAAGATGCATCATTCAGTAGCAATCATCTTTAGAACCTATGATAACCCAAGATGCATCATTCAGTAGCACTCATCTTTAGAACCTCTGATAACCCAAGATGCATCGTTCAGTAGCAATCATCTTTAGAACATCTGATAACCCAAGATGTATCATTCAGTAGCAATCATCTTTAGAACCTCTGATAACCCAAGATGCGTCATTCAGTAGCAATCATCTTTAGAACCCCTTATAACCCAATATGCATCATTCAATAACAATCATCTTTAGAGCCCATGATAACCCAAGATGCGTCATTCAGTAGCAATCATATTTAGAACCTCTGATAACCCAAGATGCATCGTTCAGTAGCAATCATCTTTAGAGCCTCTGATAACCCAAGATGCGTCATTCAGTAGCAATCATATTTAGAACCTCTGATAACCCAAGATGCATCATTCAGTAGCAATCATCTTTAGAACCAACCTCTGATAACCCAAGATGCGTCATTTAGTAGCAATCATCTTTAGAACCAACCTCTGATAACCCAAGATGCGTCATTCAGTAGCAATCATTTTTAGAACCAACCTCTGATAACCCAAGATGCATCATTCAGTAGCAATCATCTTTAGAACCAACCTCTGATAACACAAGATGCGTCATTCAGTAGCAATCATCTTTAGAACCAACCTCTGATAACCCAAGATGCGTCATTCAGTAGCAATCATCTTTAGAGCCACTGATAACCCAAGATGCGTCATTCAGTAGCAATCATCTTTAGAACCAACCTCTGATAACCCAAGATGCGTCATTCAGTAGCAATCATCTTTAGAACCTCTGATAACCCAAGATGCGTCATTCAGAAGCAATCATCTTTAGAAACTCTGATAACCCAAGATGCATCATTCAGTAGCAATCATCTTTAGAACCTGTGATAACCCAAGATGCATCATTCAGTAGCAATCATCTTTAGAACCTCTGATAACCCAAGATGCGTCATTCAGTAGCAATCATCTTTAGAACCTCTGATAACCCAAGATGCATCATTCAGTAGCAATCATCTTTAGAACCTCTGATAACCCAAGATGCGTCATTCAGTAGCAATCATCTTTAGAACCTCTGATAACCCAAGATGCGTCATTCAGTAGCAATCATCTTTAGAACCTGTGATAACCCAAGATGCGCCATTCAGTAGCAATCGTCTTTCGAGCCCATGATAACCCAAGATGCGTCATTCAGTAGCAATCATCTTTAGAACCTGTGATAACCCAAGATGCGTCATTCAGTAGCAATCATCTTTAGAACCTCTGATAACCCAAGATGCACCATTCAGTAGCAATCATCTTTAGAACCTCTGATAACCCAAGATGCGTCATTCAGTAGCAATAATCTTTAGAACCTCTGATAACCCAAGATGCGTCATTCAGTAGCAACCATCTTTAGAACCTGTGATAACCCAAGATGCGCCATTCAGTAGCAATCGTCTTTCGAGCCCATGATAACCCAAGATGCGTCATTCAGTAGCAATCATCTTTAGACCCTCTGATAAACCAAGATGCGTCATTCAGTAGCAACCATCTTTAGAACCTCTGATAACCCAAGATGCATTATTCAGTAGCAATCATCTTTAGAACCTCTGATAACCCAAGATGCGTCGTTCAGTAGCAATCATCTTTAGAACCTCTGATAACCCAAGATGCATCGTTCAGTAGCAATCATCTTTAGAAACTATGATAACCCAAGATGCATAGTTCAGTAGCAATCATCTTTAGAACCTATGATAACCCAAGATGCACCATTCAGTAATACTCATCTTTAGAACCTCTGATAACCCACGATGCATCGTTCAGTAGCAATCATCTTTAGAACCTCTGATAACCCAAGATGCATCATTCAGTAGCAATCATCTTTAGAACCTGTGATAACCCAAGATGCATCATTCAGTAGCAATCATCTTTAGAACCTCTGATAACCCAAGATGCGTCATTCAGTAGCAATCATCTTTAGAACCTCTGATAACCCAAGATGCATCATTCAGTAGCAATCATCTTTAGAACCTCTGATAACCCAAGATACGTCATTCAGTAGCAATCATCTTTAGAACCTCTGATAACCCAAGATGCGTCATTCAGTAGCAATCATCTTTAGAACCTGTGATAACCCAAGATGCGCCATTCAGTAGCAATCGTCTTTCGAGCCCATGATAACCCAAGATGCGTCATTCAGTAGCAATCATCTTTAGAACCTGTGATAACCCAAGATGCGTCATTCAGTAGCAATCATCTTTAGAACCTCTGATAACCCAAGATGCACCATTCAGTAGCAATCATCTTTAGAACCTCTGATAACCCAAGATGCACCATTCAGTAGCAATCATCTTTAGAACCTCTGATAACCCAAGATGCGTCATTCAGTAGCAATAATCTTTAGAACCTCTGATAACCCAAGATGCGTCATTCAGTAGCAACCATCTTTAGAACCTGTGATAACCCAAGATGCGCCATTCAGTAGCAATCGTCTTTCGAGCCCATGATAACCCAAGATGCGTCATTCAGTAGCAATCATCTTTAGACCCTCTGATAACCCAAGATGCGTCATTCAGTAGCAACCATCTTTAGAACCTCTGATAACCCAAGATGCATTATTCAGTAGCAATCATCTTTAGAACCTCTGATAACCCAAGATGCGTCGTTCAGTAGCAATCATCTTTAGAACCTCTGATAACCCAAGATGCATCGTTCAGTAGCAATCATCTTTAGAAACTATGATAACCCAAGATGCATAGTTCAGTAGCAATCATCTTTAGAACCTATGATAACCCAAGATGCACCATTCAGTAATACTCATCTTTAGAACCTCTGATAACCCACGATGCATCGTTCAGTAGCAATCATCTTTAGAACCTCTGATAACCTAAGATGCGTCATTCAGTAGCAATCATCTTTAGAACATCTGATAACCGAAGATGTATCATTCAGTAGCAATCATTTTTAGAACATCTGATAACCCAAGATGCATCATTCAGTAGCAATCATCTTTAGAACCTCTGATAACCCAAGATGCGTCATTCAGTAGCAATCATCTTTAGAACCCCTTATAACCCAAGATGCATCATTCAATAATAATCATATGTAAAGCCCATGATAACCCAAGATGCATCATTCAGTAGCAATCATTTTTAGAACATCTGATAACCCAAGATGCATCATTCAGTAGCAATCATCTTTAGAACCTCTGATAACCCAAGATGCGTCATTCAGTAGCAATCATCTTTAGAACCCCTTATAACCCAAGATGCATCATTCAATAATAATCATATGTAAAGCCCATGATAACCCAAGATGCATCATTCAGTAGCAATCATTTTTAGAACATCTGATAACCCAAGATGCATCATTCAGTAGCAATCATCTTTAGAACCTCTGATAACCCAAGATGCGTCATTCAGTAGCAATCATCTTTAGAACCTCTGATAACCCAAGATGCATCATTCAGTAGCAATCATCTTTAGAACCAACTCTGATAACCCAAGATGCGTCATTCAGTAGCAATCATCTTTAGAACCAACCTCTGATAACCCAAGATGCGTCATTCAGTAGCAATCATCTTTAGAACCAACCTATGATAACCCAAAATGCGTCATTTAGTAGCAATCATCTTTAGAACCAACCTCTGATAACACAAGATGTGTCATTTAGTAGCAATCATCTTTAGAACCAACCTCTGATAACCCAAGATGCGTCATTCAGTAGCAATAATCTTTAGAACCTCTGATAACCCAAGATGCATCATTCAGTAGCAATCATCTTTAGAACCTCTGATAACCCAAGATGCGTCATTCAGTAGCAATCATCTTTAGAACCAACCTATGATAACCGAAGATGCGTCATTCAGTAGCAATCATCTTTAGAGCCACTGATAACCCAAGATGCGTCATTCAGTAGCAATCATCTTTAGAACCAACCTCTGATAACCCAAGATGCGTCATTCAGTAGCAATCATCTTTAGAACCTCTGATAACCCAAGATGCGTCATTCAGAAGCAATCATCTTTAGAACCTCTGATAACCCAAGATGCATCATTCAGTAGCAATCATCTTTAGAACCTCTGATAACCCAAGATGCGTCATTCAGTAGCAATCATCTTTAGAACCAACCTCTGATAACCCAAGATGCGTCATTTAGTAGTAATCATCTTTAGAACCAACCTCTGATAACCCAAGATGCATCATTCAGTAGCAATCATCTTTAGAACCTCTGACAACCCAAGATGCATCAGTCAGTAGCAATCATCTTTAGAACCTCTGATAACCCAAGATGCATTATTCAGTAGCAATCATCTTTAGAACCTCTGATAACCCAAGATGCATCATTCAGTAGCAATCATCTTTAGAACCTCTGATAACCCAATATGCATCATTCAGTAGCAATCATCTTTAGAACCTCTGATAACCCAAGATGCATCATTCAGTAATAATGACCATTACAATGTATCATTCAGTCGTAATGAACGTTATGACCCCTGGTTACCCAAGATGCATCATTCAGCAGGGTTCTTTCTACCACAATAAAACGTTTAAAAGATGTATTCAAAACATCCCAACGCCTAATTATAGAAAACGATAATAAAAATGAGTTATTGTGTTGAATTATTTTCTATCATTATATGTCTATAATATTCATGTTTTCAATAGCTTGCTTCCAATTGCCGCCATCTGTAGATAGACCACCACACCTGTTAATGATAGTAAAATGTGAATATTTCATCAAATTGGTCGGCTATATATTTGATATCTCCGCACATTAATGACTCGTAAATTCCACTGTACATATGCTTGGCTAATTTCTATTTCATAATGTAACGTTTGTTAAAACTATATCGCATGCTTTTAATTAAAAAGTGAGAATGTATTCATTAATAAATTTCTAAAATGATCTAAAAGTTAAAGGCACATTTTCCATTGTATTAAAACACTCGCATCATTTTGATTTCTGAATGCTGGACCTTAACGTTCTATCGGAATGCTTGTCGTTCACGTTGATTTGTTCTACCGGAATGCTGGTCGTTCACGTAGTAACGTTCTATCGGAATGCTGGTCGTTCATGTCGTAACGTTCTATCGGAATGCTGGTCATGGTCATTCACGTAGTAACGTTCTATCGGAATGCTGGTCGTTCACGTAGTAACGTTCTATCGGAATGCTGGTCGTTCACGTAGTAACGTTCTATCGGAATGCTGGTCATTCACGTAGTAACGTTCTATCGGAATGCTGGTCGTTCACGTAGTAACGTTCTATCGGAATGCTGGTCGTTCACGTAGTAACGTTCTATCGGAATGCTGGTCATTCACGTAGTAACGTTCTATCGGAATGCTGGTCGTTCACGTAGTAACGTTCTATCGGAATGCTGGTCATTCACGTAGTAACGTTCTATCGGAATGCTGGTCGTTCACGTAGTAACGTTCTATCGGAATGCTGGTCATTCACGTAGTAACGTTCTATCGGAATGCTGGTCGTTCTGGTAGTAACGTTCTATCGGAATGCTGGTCGTTCACGTCGTAATGTTCTATTGGAATGCTGGTCGTTCACGTCGTAATGTTCTATCGGAATGCTGGTCGTTCACGTCGTAACGTTCTATCGGAATGCTGGTCGTTCTGGTAGTAACGCTCTATCGGAATGCTGGTCGTTCACGTCGTAACGTTCTATCGGAATGCTGGTCGTTCACGTCGTAATGTTCTATCGGAATGTTGGTCGTTCACGTCGTAACGTTCTATCGGAATGCTGGTCGTTCACGTCGTAACGTTCTATCGAAATGTTGGTCGTTCACGTAGTAACGTTCTATCGGAATGCTGGTCGTTCTGGTAGTAACGCTCTATCGGAATGCTGGTCGTTCACGTCGTAACGTTCTATCGGAATGTTGGTCGTTCACGTCGTAACGTTCTATCGGAATGCTGGTCGTTCACGTCGTAACGTTCTATCGAAATGTTGGTCGTTCACGTAGTAACGTTCTATCGGAATGCTGGTCGTTCTGGTAGTAACGCTCTATCGGAATGCTGGTCGTTCACGTCGTAACGTTCTATCGGAATGTTGGTCGTTCACGTCGTAACGTTCTATCGGAATGCTGGTCGTTCACGTCGTAACGTTCTATCGGAATGTTGGTCGTTCACGTAGTAACGTTCTATCGGAATGCTGGTCGTTCTGGTAGTAACGTTCTATCGGAATGCTGGTCGTTCACGTCGTAACGTTCTACCGGTATGCTGGCCGTTCATGTCGTAACGTTCTACCGGTATGCTGGTCGTTCACGTCGTAACGTTCTACTGGTATGCTGGCCGTTCACGTCGTAACGTTCTACAGGTATGCTGGCCGTTCACGTCGTAACGTTCTACAGGTATGCTGGCCGTTCACGTCGATACGTTCTACCAGTATGCTGGCCGTTTACGTCGCAACGTTCTACCAGTATGCTGGTCGTTCACGTCGTAACGTTCTACAGGTATGCTGGCCGTTCACGTCGTAACGTTCTACCGGTATGCTGGCCGTTCGCGTCGATACGTTCTACCAGTATGCTGGCTGTTCACGTCGTAACGTTCTACTGGTATGCTGGCCGTTCACGTCATAACGTTCTACCAGTATGCTGGCCGTTCACGTCGTAACGTTCTACAGGTATGCTGGCCGTTCATGTCGTAACGTTCTACCGGTATGCTGTCTGTTCACGTCGTAACGTTCTACCAGTATGCTGGCCGTTCACGTCGTAACGTTCTACCAGTATGCTAGCCGTTCACGTCATAACGTTCTACAGGTATGCTGGCCGTTCACGTCCTAACGTTCTACCGGTATGCTGTCCGTTCACGTCGATACGTTCTACCAGTATGCTGGTCGTTCACGTCGTAACGTTCTACAGGTATGCTGGCCGTTCACGTCGTAACGTTCTACAGGTATGCTGGCCGTTCACGTCGTAACGTTCTACCGGTATGCTGTCCGTTCACGTCGTAACGTTCTACCAGTATGCTGGCCGTTCACGTCGATACGTTCTACCGGTATGCTGGCCGTTCACGTCGTAACGTTCTACTGGTATACTGGCCGTTCACGTTGATACGTACAACCTTAATGCTGGTCGTTCACGTTGATATGTACTACCGTAATGCTGGTCGTTCACGTCGGTACGTACAACCGTAATGCTGGTCGTTCACGTCGGTACGTTCTGCCGGAATGCTGGTCGTTCACGTCTGTACGTACAACCGTAATGCTGGTCGTTCACGTTGATACGTACAACCGTAATGCTGGTCGTTCACGTCGGTACGTACAACCGGAATGCTGGTCGTTCACGTCGGTACGTTCTGCCGGAATGCTGGTCGTTCACGTCGGTACGTACAACCGTAATGCTGGTCGTTCACGTTGATACGTACAACCGTAATGCTGGTCGTTCACGTCGGTACGTACAACCGGAATGCTGGTCGTTCACGTTGATACGTACTACCGGAATGCTGGTCGTTCACGTTGGTACGTTCTGCCGGAATATTGGTCTTTCACGTTGATAGGTTCTACCGGAATACTGGATGTTCACGTTGATACGTAATGTTTTCCAAAAAATACTGTATGAGCGGGAATTCTTAAGGCTCGCACAGGGGCCGCACAAGGGCCGCACAGGGGCCGCTCATTTAGTGGTATTGTGGGAATAATGCATACAACGAGAGTTGTCGCTACAAGGAAAACAACGTACACAATACATAAGTCCGTTAAAATTCGAATTAATGGATATAGTAGTATATCAACAATCTACCTTTAAGAATCAAAAAATAGTTATCATGAGCCGTGTTTCTAATTAGGTAAAATTCTTTTATGTCGCTACTGGGCGTACTGATAATGGCTGAGTCGGAACTTGTGGAAATTGATGCCGGGAGTTGATAGATGGCGCTGATCAGACGAGACGTGTGCATTTGGATTCAATTCTCTTCTCGTTATATTCCTCAGCAGAGGCTGTCAGGTTTAGAGATATTAGTTTGCACAACTAATTATTACAATTCTACAGACGGATCTGTAGTCCAGTGGTAACACGCTGGACTCGTAATCCAGGGATCGCAGGTTCGATCCCCCGTCTGACCCTAATAAAAGTAACAATCTTTCAGATGGGACGTTAAACCGAGGTCTCGTGTCGGTGCTTTACACCGTGCACGTAAAAGAATCAGAGGAGACTCTGGAATTGGGTCTCTGTCTGTATCATTGCACTATCCTCCTAAAATCTAAAATGACTTTAATCTCTTCAGGAGGCGTCGCTCATATGAGCAACCAGTAGCGACGATAAATAAACGTAAAGCACAAACACACACTCAGCGGAGCAGTTCGTTTTTGAAAAATCGATAATCCCCCTTGACCTTGCGTTTTACTTATTTATCTTTATCGATTTTTTTTTATTTGGAATGAAATACAAGTAGAATGTTCCTAGATTGTTTTTAGTGTTTTGTCCTATTTAGGGATTAACAGGAACTTGCTTTAATGTTACAGGCGGATCTGTAGTCCCGTGGTAACACGCTGGACTGGTAATCCAGGGATCGCAGGTTCGATTCCCCGTCTGACCCTAATAAAATCAATAGTCTTTCAGATGGGGACTTTAAACCGAGGTCTCGTGTCGGTGCTTTACATCGTGCACGTACACGAACCAGATGAGAATCTGGAATGGGTCTCTGTCTATATCATTGCTCTATCCTCCAAAATTCTAAAATGAATAATCTCTTCAGGAGGCGTCGCTCATATCGGCAATCGGTAGCGACGATAAATAAACGTAAAACACACACACACATTCTCCATACTTCATGTCAGATATTATTTTACATTAGTGTGTCTCTCGTGACTACTCAATGCAAAATTTAAAAATATTATTTACTATCCCCCCCCCCCCCAGATAATATTAACCGGTCAATATTTTCCATAATATTGACTATATGGCTGAATCAGTAACACGCTTATTGGAATATTGCTAAAAACACAGCCTCTTTCTTAATAAGTAGACGCTTATTGAAGTACATGCATATAAGCTTCTAGATACGTACAGGCGAGAGTAAAATGTGAAATAAAAAAGAATGTCAAAAGTTGCTGAAGTTTCAGAAGAATATTTGAAAGCTTTATCAGAAAGACTAAAAACTCGCAAAAGGTGGTGATGTTGTTTTGATATAGTAAAATAATAAAATATCATATTGCCCATTCAGGAATGCACTATTTATATAATTGTATAGTATAGCAATGTCAAGCACATAAACACGCTTCATATACCTGAATACAGTTAAACCTGCTTAAAAGTGGCTGCTTTGCACAGGTGGCTGCTTAATAGAGGTCAACTGTATAATAAAACAGCATATTGGGAATCTGGAAACTGGCTGCTTAGTACAGGTTGGCTGTTTAATAGAGGTGACCACTAACACAGGTTTGACTGTATGTATGTATTATGTACATACTGTATTAACTAGAGTGCAATACGAAAATAGTTTCTTTCCACACGCCCTGTATGTAATTTATACACATTTATTTTAGTTCTATTGCGAAACAAGTTACTACAACTTATATCAATCACATTCGAGGCCTCATTCCTGTTTTTAAAACAAACGCTTTGCGCATATATCCTGTATCTAGACACCAAGCTAATTCATCATAACAAATTTGTTTTCGCACACACTGTATGCGGAAATCGTAAACGAATTCTTCGTAGAAAAACACGGCGCTCGTACACCCTGTACCTATATTTCGGCTAAACAGCTACCGTACATATGCAAGGTGGAATACAATTGCATTTGATTTCCTAACAAGCTGGAGAAACAGGTGTACAGTTGTAACTTGTAAAGCCTCCGGGGTGAACATTAACAAACGAGTGTCTACAAATTACTTTGAATAGAAATCACTTTATTGTACGCGGGTAACAACTTGAAAAGAATAATGGTTGTATTACATCGCTTGAAGATGTTAAGACGAGCTGAGATAACCGGAGTAACAATTGTGTACTTTGAAGTTTTGTTACTGTTTGTTGTAATTGATGTATAGCCCCGTACACACAATGTCCAATGTTCAAATTTCAATAAAATAAATCGAGTCAAACTTAAAAATGCAATTGAACGTTCAAATTGTCTAGCCACGCCTCTTGATTGAGAAATATAGAGCGGATATAGTGGTGTACCTGCGTATCAGCTTCGCTGAATCTGATCAGGTTATTGTATCGTTAGTTACAGACTACAGGCGGATCTGTAGTCCAGTGGTAACATTGCTGGACTGGTAATCCATGGATAGCAGGTTCGATCCCCCGTCTGACCCTAATAAAATCAACAGTCTTTCAGATGGGACGTTAAACCGAGGTCTCGTGTCCGTGCATTACACCGTGCACGTAAAAGAACAAGAGGAGATTCTGGAATGGGTCTCTGTCTGTATCATTACACTATCCTCCAAAACATCTAAAATGACTAATCTCTTCAGGAGGCGTCGCTCATATGGGCAACCGGTAGCGACGATAAATAAACGTAAAACCATATGTAAAAAAACTATGTATCTGTTTGTGTGTGTACACGTCTGTTTGTGTGTGTACACGTCTGTTTGTGTGTGTACACGTCTGTTTGTGTCGGTGTCAATTGCATGGTTACGGCATATGTATGTTTATACTATTATTATTTATAGTATGTGGCGTCAGTGTTCGATGTTTATAACGTAGAAGGGTCCCGGGTTCGATACTCGGTCAGGTCACGTACATTGAGACACCTTATACACATCGGTTAGTCTTGGTTAACCACGTAGTACCCTTACGGTCACTGAGAGCACAATTTCCTTTAATTTTTCTTTAATTATTCTAACCACAGTTGTATATATATATATATGTATATCGACCGTTTGACGTACATTATGATCCGATGACAGCTGAACTATATAACTATATAATTGTTAGCCATCAACAACCAGGTATTTCCTCCACAATGTGCACGTCGTGACCTAGGCACAGCTCACAGCAGAAAATGGGTCAAGGAGCCGCGTGACTCGATATGAGTATCAACATATTAACTTACCTACTTGGCGAGACAGCAATGCTCTGTGTTGGCGACAGCGGAGAGCTGGCGATTTATTTAGCCGACTCCTTCAAGGAGACGGTGGGACGTGACTTCTATGATATCGACGAGGACCCCAACGAAGAAACCGCTGATTGATGCTGATGTGAGCTGACAATTTGTGGAGGATGCGGCCCTAAAAGGGATCGCCTTCGAGAGAAAGGATACAGGAGTTTTCACCCTTGGAAGACCGAATATGTCTCTTCAGTTGTCCACATAAGCAACTTAGCAGACAACATAATCTACTTAGAGAAACCAGTCGACCAAATGGCTCGGCGGAGGCGACTATAAAGAAACCTACAACATCATCAAGATCAACAACCATCCGACTAACCTCCTCATAGCGTGCACGTCGTGGCCGGGCCAAGTCTCATAGAAGCAGCCTATGTACCACGCGTCATACTCTCTAACTGGGTATGCACCTATCACATTTGATATTTGATGTGATGTTAGGTACACAATGGAAACGACATATTACGCGTTAATGTCTAACTGTCCGGGATTCATGCTGTTTGTTGCGGGATGACCAATGGTGAGCGGTGCTGTCCGAAGCAGAGCCATTCGAAATACGTTTATCAGCAGGATTTGTCATACTGAAGACGAAGAAGATGCCTCCTCCATCATTCTACCTCAACACAATCTATCTACACGGTAAACGACGGTGCTAGGAACGCTCAATACAATCTATCTACACGGTAAACGACGGTGCTAGGAACGCACAACACAATCTATCTACACGGTAAACGACGGTGCTAGGAACGCACAACACAATCTATCTACACGGTAAACGACGGTGCTAGGAACGCACAAGACAATCTATCTACACGGTAAACGACGGTGCTAGGAACGCACAACACAATCTATCTACACGGTAAACGACGGTGCTAGGAACGCACAACACAATCTATCTACTCGGTAAACGACAGTGCTAGGAACGCACAACCCAATCTATCTACACGGTAACCGACAGTGCTAGGAACGCACAACACAATCTATCTACACGGTAAACGACGGTGCTAGGAACGCACACCACAATCTATCTACACGGTAAACGACGTTGCTAGGAACGCACAACACAATCTATCTACACGGTAAACGACGGTGCTAGGAACGCACAACACAATCTATCTACACGGTAAACGACGGTGCTAGGAACGCACAACACAATCTATCTACACGGTAAACGACGGTGCTAGGAACGCACAACACAATCTATCTACACGGTAAACGACGGTGCTAGGAACGCACAACACAATCTATCTACACGGTAAACGACGGTGCTAGGAACGCACAGTACACTATATCTACACGGTAAACGACGGTGCTAGGAACGCACACCACATCTATCTACACGGTAAACGGCGTTGCTAGGAACGCACAACACAATCTATCTACACGGTAAACGACGGTGCTAGGAACGCACAGTACACTATATCTACACGGTAAACGACGGTGCTAGGAACGCACACCACATCTATCTACACGGTAAACGGCGTTGCTACTACAGACTACACCTGTACAATTTGTATACGACATTAGACCAGCTTCCTAATTAGTACAGAAAACGCCGACGCACCTTTTATTGGGTTTATTCGGAATTTTCTGCTTGACTTTTTGCAGATGACAGTTATATCAATCATTTCCTCTGACCATCTCATCTTTTACCTTTAATGCAAAATAAAACGAAGAAATGCTCATTACATTAATAACGTGTGTCTCAAATTTCAAATAGGTGAAAAGGAAATATGAAAATGGAGCGAAATGGCTTTCACCTTCCTCACAAATTAAATAAATTGCAGGAGTACTGTTGAATTCAACGAGATATCCATACATATCGTCTTACGGGTGCTTTTATGTCGAAATTTTCAGCACAATGATTGACAATTGTGACGAACACGCTTCGGTAGCTTCCATCAACGCAAAAACTGTTCGTCGGGAACTATTTTCGTCGCGGATGAATTCCCCGATGTCACATTTATCTTCCTCGCTAGATGGCGCTATTGCAAAAGCCCACCAGGCGTCGCCGTGATTGAAAATAACACTACTGCGCACACGCAGGTTTCGGGCGTTTGATGCTGAGGTCTATAATGCGGCAACATAATGTAGATTACGGATTCCTACGCGACGTGTCGATCAATCACAAGCCTAATTTAGGTACCTGTCAAAATGTGAACATTACTTTTCGTTCTTGACAATGAATCTACACAATATTAATGCATTAGCAATAAAAGGAAAAGTTGATGATGTTGTTTTGAAAGGATTGGAAAATTGAAAATCCTTTGACATGTATTCCTGATAGACTATAACACAGTTGTGTTCCACACAAGCCTCGGGATATTGTGTCATAAATCACAAGGATCATTTTATTAGTGAATCGGTTTCCATACATATATTTGCATCGGTAATTATAAAACTATGTTTCTAATTTCACAGAGGTAGCAGTTTTGCTGTATGAGAGGGCATGAAGGGGCTTGGGGAGTGTCTACGCGCTCAGTGGAGTCCCTAACGATTTGTTCATGCTGCTATAAGACGACATAATCAGTTCATTTAGTCGGTACCGAGTTTTTATAAGACGACGTGATGAATCTATATAGTCTATTTCGCGTTGATACATGATGTGTTCATTCTGTTTAGTTCGAGTTATTAGACGTCATGATGTGTTAATTAAAACTATTTCGAGTTGTTGCTAGACGACATGTCGATAACTACTAGTCAATGATGCCTAGAAAATAGCATTTTCGTACATTGGTATACATTCATTACATTTAACATTCGATAATACATGTATATGTTCCTATATGTGTACAAAGTTATTACATTTAACGTTCAGGTTCTATAAATAAATATATTATAGCATTTTCATATATGTATACAAATTGATAACATTTAACGTTCAAGTTCTATAAATACATATATTATAGCATTTTCCAACATTGGTATGCATTCATTACATTTAACATTCGATATTACATATATTATAGCATTTTCATATATGTGTACAAATTTATAACATTTAACGTTCAAGTTCTATAAATACATATATTATAGCATTTTCCAACATTGGTATACATTCATTACATTTAACATTCGATATTACATATATTATAGCATTTTCCTATATGTGTATATATTCATTACATTTAACATTCGATGAATCTGATCAGGTTATTGTATCGTTAGTTACAGACTACAGGCGGATCTGTAGTCCAGTGGTAACATTGCTGGACTGGTAATCCATGGATAGCAGGTTCGATCCCCCGTCTGACCCTAATAAAATCAACAGTCTTTCAGATGGGACTAATAACTGCTGGAAGGGACAACTGGAATCTTCTAATAACTGCTGGAAGGGACAACCGGAATCTTCTAATAACTGTTGGAAGGGACAACCGGAATCTTCTAATAACTGTTGGAAGGGACAACCGGAATCTTCTAATAACTGCTGGAAGGGACAACTGGAATCTTCTAATAACTACTGGAAGGGACAACTGGAATCTTCTAATAACTGCTGGAAGGGACAACTGGAATCTTCTAATAACTGCTGGAAGGGACAACCGGAATCTTCTAATAACTGCTTGAAGGGACAACCGGAATCTTCTAATAACTGCTGGAAGGGACAACTGGAATATTCTAATAACTGCTGGAACGTCACAATATGACACCAGATGTTGGTGCGCGACGCTAAAACAAAATGCATAAGCACACAGACTGACAGCTGGATATGGACGACTACAACTTGGCTGGATATGAGGTTTGACACTTGGCGGAGAAATACCTTCTATGATGGAAATATTTTGATACAGTGTAATGTGCAAGCTCCACATATTCACATACCACGGCAGCTGTATGATGAATGTCATCTTCCATTCCTTCATACACCAGGTGCTACCAGCCTACAGATGTACAGAGGGCCTATAGCGTCGAATCATGGACCGAGTATCGTACTTTACCACCGTCTATCTTGTAGTAGCCATGCAACAACCATCAACTATGCGGCTGCCCGATTAGCGCAGTGGTTAGCGCGCTCGGTTCTCGAAATGCAACTCTGGTTCGATCCTCGGACCGGGAAGTATGTGAGATGGTATGGTGTTCGCCAGATCGGACAGGTTGGTTTTCACGGGGTACTCCGGTTTCCTCCCACATGAATGACCACATATACGCTTTCATCCGCGTATAACGAGAGTGATTAATATAAGTTGTTAAAACTTGCTTCGCAATCGTTGTAAAATAAATAAAGTTTAAAAACAAAACTATGCAGTGCAATTCTACAAGAGTTCACTAAGACATCCAAACTGGTATCATATATGTGCATGGGAGGCGAAGGATATGGAAACCGAGCCCGTTTAGTTTATACAAATTTACATATATTATAGCATTTTCCTATATGTGTATATATTCATTACATTTAACATTCGATAATACATGTACATATATTATAGCATTTTCCTATATGTGTATACATTCATTACATTTAACATTCGATATTACATATATTATAGCATTTTCCTATATGTGTATATATTCATTACATTTAAAATTCGATAATACATATATAATAGCATTTTCCTATATGTGTATATATTCATTACATTTAACATTCGATAATACATGTACATATATTATAGCATTTTCCTATATGTGTATATATTCATTACATTTAAAATTCGATAATACATGTACATATATTATAGCATTTTCCTATATGTGTACACATTTCTTACATTTAACGTTCAGGTTCTATAAATACATATATTATAGCATTTTCCAACATTTGGACACATTTAACACATTTCCGGTTCGATAATACATATAGTATAGCATGTTCCTATATGTGTACACATTCATTACATTTAACGTTCGACATTACATATAGTATAACGTTTTTCTATATTTGTGTACATTTTTATAGTTAACATTTGTTCGTTTATTTGGAGGTTCCGCAATCCGAAAAGTATGCGCTCTGCACGGCAAAATACGAATCTCTAAGAAAGGTATGCGCTCTGCACGGCAAAATACGGATCTCTAAGAAAAGTATGCGCTCTGCACGGCAAAATACGGATCTCTAAGAAAAGTATGCGCTCTGCACGGCAAAATACGGATCTCTAAGAAAAGTATGCGCTCTGCACGGCAAAATACGGATCTCTAAGAAAAGTATGCGCTCTGCACGGCAAAATACGGATCTCTAAGAAAAGTATGCGCTCTGCACGGCAAAATACGGATCTCTAAGAAAAATATGCGCTCTGCACGGCAAAATACGGATCTCTAAGAAAAGTATGCGCTCTGCACGGCAAAATACGGATCTCTAATAAAGGTATGCGCTCTGCACGGCAAACTACGGATCTCTAAGAAAAGTATGCGCTCTGCACGGCAAAATACGGATCTCTAAGAATTACGTCTAAATATAGTGTCTAAAACACAGAATTACAGAGAACGTAAAACTATTTAAATAAGATTACAAGCCACTAAAGAGCTAAACAAACGAGCATGCGCAGATTTACCAAGACAATCGGATGATTTCGTTTATCTTCGCAGCGTGAACTGTAATATAATCGGAAATCCCCGGCGGATATCATTGAACTTAACACATGGTACCGCGTTACTGTTGACGATCTCCTTTCATTAAGAGTCAAAACATGTTACCTAATGTGTTAGACATAGAAATAGTTCCAACAGTGTTTGATTTGTTTGCAAACATACGTTTTATGTATATATTGGCCGAGTGGTTGAAATCATTGACGTCAAAGCATCACTGGGGATGCCAACTTCTTATAAGTGAGGAAGCTATCCAGGTGGCTTACAGAAGGTCAGTGGATCTACCAGGGTGCCCGTTCGTGCATGAAATACTTCTCTGAGCGGCTCGATAGATGCAGTGGTCTACTGTGGATGCGCGTTCGATTCAGGTGCGAAAGATCAGGAGTCGTGATAGCGCAGTGGTCCGGAGTTCGAGCCCCACTGGAGCCGTTACGATTGTGCCCTTAGGCAAGGCATTTAAATTCCACATTGCCTCTTCTCTCTCCCTCGTGGCGATGGATTCCATCAGGAATGAGGTCTCGAGAGTGATTAATATAAGTTTTAAGAACTTGTTTCGCAATCGAGCTAAAATAAATTTGTATAAACTAAGTTGTAAGGAAATATTCGAATTAGAAACAATTGGACAGGGGTGTACTGAACGTTAGAACTAGAACATATGTTCCATTAATGTCAAACCCGTGTGGTACCTAGACCTGTTTTCCTGGACAGGCTTAGGGAACCTAAGCGGTTAACGAGTACTAGGCAATGTGTGCGAGATGTCTTGCTAAATGGCACTACATAATTGCCCTGACCGAGTATTGCCCTGATTCCGATACAAATCTGACGCTCTACCACTGGACCACGAACGCCAAACGATATATACCTAAACCTTAAAACATATACCTCATATGTTTTATTCTTGTGTTATCATTATTAATTATGTTTCACGCAAATGAATAATAATGATGAATAATAAAAACATTGCGCAACATTCCGATGACAACGATATCAATATAAATAATTCGTATAAATATTAGTAATATCCTCCTCATTCGGATAATCGGAAGCTGAAACCTCACCAATCATATGTATATTCTGCGCTTCCGGTTAAAGGAATTTTAACGTGGTGATGGAACTATATCTCTACTTTATTCAGGTGACAGGCGTTGATAACAAATACGGGAGTACAAGATTTTTATTAAAACCGACATGCCTCAAGTTCTTTTTTCACTGCAATCAAAAACCCTGATGGGTATAACACTTGCAACGTGTTACTAATATATTCTGGCATGTATTGCAAAAATCAAGGCTATCATTTTGAGAATCAAATACGTCCTATCGCATTCCCTTATCTCGTCAGAGCTGAGCCTTCATTGATACGTCCATCTTGATTTTAGCAAACACACATTTGATAAAAGTAGATCCGTTTCGAGAAGAGAACATTCGGTGCCATGACACATCAGTTAAGAAATGAATATGTTTTATTCAAATAGATTGACAGTGACGTACTGTTAAAATTGAAAACAATACTTGTGAAGTATGTATTTCATAGTTTGTCCTTAACTGTAAAATGGTGGAGATAAAAGTAAGGGACGCAACTGTTCACGAACATCATGTTATCATATCACCATCTGATTTGCAGTCACATTAATGTGTGAATGTGTGTGATTTACGTTTATTTATCGTCGCTACCGGTTGCCCATATGAGCGACACCTCCTGAAGAAATTAGTCATTTTAGATTTTTGGGGGATAGTGTAATGATACAGACAGAGACCCATTCCAGAGTCTCCTCTGGTTCTTTTACGTGCACGGTGTAAAGCACCTCGGTTTAAACTCCCATCTGAAAAACTGTTAATTGTCAGGTGGGGGATCGAACCTGCGATCTCTGGATTACCAATCCAACGTGTTAACAACTCGACTACAGATCCGTCAATTCATTTCACATGACTATTTTCCTTTGGTCGTGACAAACAAATCCATCTGTATGTTATTTGTCTTTTCGCTCTTTTAGCTTTTCGGGTTATATTATTTCCACAGGCACTCACAATTAAAATCTGAAAAACTGCTGGAAGGGACAACCGGAATCTTCTAATAACTACTGGAAGGGACAACCGGAATCTTCTAATAAATACTTGAAGGGACAACCGGAATCTTCTAATAACTGTTGGAAGGGACAACCGGAATCTTCTAATAACTGCTGGAAGGGACAACCGGAATCTTCTAATAACTGCTGGAAGGGACAACTGGAATCTTCTAATAACTGTTTGAAGGGACAACCGGAATCTTCTAATAACTGCTGGAAGGGACAACCGGAATCTTCTAATAACTGCTTGAAGGGTCAACCGGAATCTTCTAATAACTGCTTGAAGGGACAACCGGAATCTTCTAATAACTGCTGGAAGGGACAAACGGAATCTTCTAATAACTGCTTGAAGGGACAACCGGAATCTTCTAATAATTGCTTGAAGGGACAACCGGAATCTTCTAATAACTGTTTGAACGGAAAACCGGAATCCTCTAATAACTGCTGAAAGGGACAACCGGAATCTTCTAATAACTGCTTGAAGGGACAACCGGAATCTTCTAATAACTGCTGAAAGGGACAACCGGAATCTTCTAATAACTGCTGGAAGGGACAACCGGAATCTTCTAATAACTGTTGGAAGGGACAACCGGAATCTTCTAATAACTGTTGGAAGGGACAACCGGAATCTTCTAATAACTGTTGGAAGGGACAACTGGAATCTTTTAATAACTACTGGAAGGGACAACTGGAATCTTCTAATAACTGCTGGAAGGGACAACTGGAATCTTCTAATAACTGCTGGAAGGGACAACCGGAATCTTCTAATAACTGCTTGAAGGGACAACCGGAATCTTCTAATAACTGCTGGAAGGGACAACTGGAATCTTCTAATAACTGCTGGAAGGGACAACTGGAATCTTCTAATAACTGCTGGAAGGGACAACCGGAATCTTCTAATAACTGTTGGAAGGGACAACCGGAATCTTCTAATAACTGTTGGAAGGGACAACCGGAATCTTCTAATAACTGCTGGAAGGGACAACTGGAATCTTCTAATAACTACTGGAAGGGACAACTGGAATCTTCTAATAACTGCTGGAAGGGACAACTGGAATCTTCTAATAACTGCTGGAAGGGACAACCGGAATCTTCTAATAACTGCTTGAAGGGACAACCGGAATCTTCTAATAACTGCTGGAAGGGACAACTGGAATATTCTAATAACTGCTGGAACGTCACAATATGACACCAGATGTTGGTGCGCGACGCTAAAACAAAATGCATAAGCACACAGACTGACAGCTGGATATGGACGACTACAACTTGGCTGGATATGAGGTTTGACACTTGGCGGAGAAATACCTTCTATGATGGAAATATTTTGATACAGTGTAATGTGCAAGCTCCACATATTCACATACCACGGCAGCTGTATGATGAATGTCATCTTCCATTCCTTCATACACCAGGTGCTACCAGCCTACAGATGTACAGAGGGCCTATAGCGTCGAATCATGGACCGAGTATCGTACTTTACCACCGTCTATCTTGTAGTAGCCATGCAACAACCATCAACTATGCGGCTGCCCGATTAGCGCAGTGGTTAGCGCGCTCGGTTCTCGAAATGCAACTCTGGTTCGATCCTCGGACCGGGAAGTATGTGAAATGGTATGGTGTTCGCCAGATCGGACAGGTTGGTTTTCACGGGGTACTCCGGTTTCCTCCCACATGAATGACCACATATACGCTTTCATCCGCGTATAACGAGAGTGATTAATATAAGTTGTTAAAACTTGCTTCGCAATCGTTGTAAAATAAATAAAGTTTAAAAACAAAACTATGCAGTGCAATTCTACAAGAGTTCACTAAGACATCCAAACTGGTATCATATATGTGCATGGGAGGCGAAGGATATGGAAACCGAGCCCGTTTAGTTTATACAAATTTATTTGAGCTAGATACCACTGTCGATACCTCATTCCTGATGGAATCCATCGCCACGAGGTAGGGAGAATAAGCAACGTGGAATTGAAGTTGTGGAGCCCGTTTCAGGATCAAAAATAGCCCCTATTGTGGCTATCGTCACTGTGTTGTCGTAACATCATATATACATATATACATATATACAGTCAAACCTGTGCTAAAGGCCACCTCCGAATAATGGCCGCATATGAAAAATCTGTCTCTAAAGACCACCATTTTTCTCTCCCGTCGAGCCATTTTCAATGCATTTTAACCCTCTATTGAGAGGCCACCTGCCAACAAAGGCCACGTTTTGACTTTCCCAAGGGTGGCCTTCATAGACAGGTTCGACTGTATGTATATATATATATATATATATATATATATATATATATATATATATATATATATATATAATAGGGTTGTTGTGTGTTTATGGTCGCATTGACCAGGAGTACACCAGTCAGCATTTGACTCATGATTACCCTCTACTCTAAGAGGTACGTTTACCCCTTTGGTCTAAAATAAAAAATGTAAAACTGTCGTGCTGGGTACACGACGGGGTCATGTCTCTATATGTCATTTTACGGTGCCTTCGAACGGGCAGACATTTCTGAATCCGAAGACACACAGATATTAAAGAATCCTCATGCAGCCGACCTCCTCATGGCGTACGCGTTGCGTTCGGGGCACAGCTCGAAGCAGCAGCGTTGGATTCCTGGAACTTATTGTTGGTGAAATTGCGACACGGGATACAATCATCAGCATCGCTGTCGTACATAACGCTGTATGTCGTACATAACGCTGTGTGTCGTACATAACGCTGTATGTCGTACATAACGCTGTATGTCGTACATAACGCTGTATGTCGTACATAACGCTGTATATCGTACAGAAGTGTTGTTGGTATGGACAGTCCCTGGAGCGACCGATACGACCTGACTACTAACTGCCGATCCTTCTCAATGCGCATGCGTGCGGGATGAATAACCCTAAAAGGGGACAGATTGGAAAAGATGCTGCCATAAATATGTCTGCTTGAATATTATATTTCAATTTCTGACCCAAACGAGCTTGTTTTTATTTTCATACTTTTATTTGTATTTTCGATTTCAGTGCACTCGTCTTGCTCATGTGATATAGCAGAGAAAGCTACCATACTTGTGGCTAAAAAATAATCCAACAGCAAAATGATATGATAAAATGGCGCTAAGACATTTCTGACATGTAATCCCTGTATGTAGTTTAATCGTACTCATCTTACACGTTATCTAACTAAAAAAATTGACAACCGATCATTTTATATTGAAAAAATAACCAAGTGCACCAAGACCAATCCAAAACAGATGGCTATATGATTTATAGATACTTGAATTACAACTGTTATCAATCTATCGAGGTAGAACAAACTTGAAGGCTTGTTAAAGATACCATATCTACAGTTATTGTTTACTGTAGAATTGAATATCATTCCAATAATATTACTCATAAGACCCCAAGTATAGTATATGATACTGAATGATGGGCTAGATGTATTTATATAAGCTTAGTGTCAGGCTACGTACTGATCCAGATATGAGAAAAAACAACACGTTTTCTTATTTATATATCTGTCAATTTCATACGTCTGTCAAGCGCCGAGTGGTACAGATTGACAGGTCAGGTATGGAATATGCTGGAATGTTCAGAAGCCGTACCCATCCGCGCTATCAAGGATCCATATGCTACTGAACATGGATGCTGTTAGTGTACGGCATTCATTTATAATAGCTTATCAAGGTATTGCAAATTTGCAAGTGACGGAGTGAAAACTGAACGTTTCGTTCGAGATAAAACTATATTGTAGTTAAAGTGACACTACATTGGTGCCAACAGCACATTTCTACAGAATGTAATTTCCTATTATATGCTATAAAACTATTCCAAACAATTGCCACATATCCTAAGAATATCCAGAAATAAAATAAGTGTGGTATACGACGTTTGTTGACATAACACAATAATGTACATAAGGTCAACATTCATACATAATACAACTCTTGTATCCTGCACAATAACATTTATGATACATATTTACCGCTATATCTTACATTTTGCGTACTTATTTTTATACTGACCAGATTGAAATAGCACGCCCAACAAATATGTCAATAATAAACAAATGTCAATTCAGGAGCGTGGCTGACCGTTATCTGAAATTCTATGCTCACGTTTGAGACTTTGTAGACCGAAACAAACTGTTTATTTAATGATTGAAAGTTAATGTTCGAATTATTTCGGAAGAATTTGTAGTAGCAATGCTATTAATACGTAACATGTTGTTTGCTTTTTGCGATGTAGTGTCGCTTTAAGAGACTCGAAGAAATCAAAGACATTACTGGGAATGCGGTCGTGTTTTAAGGATAGTCCAGGATACATATCTGTGCTGGACAAATGTTATTATGTACTAGTTTTGTACCGGCATAACTGGACGATATGATATATGGCATCATTTGTCTATGAAAACAACGGATTTGTCTGGGTGGTTTCAATGATGTTTGCGTACTCGTGTTTGGTGTGTTTGTTGTATGTCGAACTCGTGTATCATGGTATATATCTGACAACACAGGACTACTAACACACATTCATACACCATCATTCAAAATGCATTAGTTTAATCATATTGTATTTGCTATTTGACATTTGCATTACATACATAATCATGACAAAGCAAAGAAACAGCAAAATGACTTGGGCAACAAGTTCTAACAACATTAGTAAACTATAAAATATTATATTTTTAAAAGCAAAATAGAAAAATGTGTTCCAAACTGCATTACCTTTATCAGATATTTAAAAGAAAGACAACACATCGAAGAACATATAGCCTTTATGAAAAATAAACTAGAAGCTCACAATAGAAAGTGGAACAAATTGATATTGACTGATAGAAGTATAATCACTAGCATGCAACAGCAATCGTATTAGCAACTGATATTGAAAAGATGTTTGTATTCTGGATCGGAATTTTCCATCTCTTCTCCTGCTATCTTACTTTCAAACATAATGCCTTCTCTCTTTATAAAAATTACTAAATGCATTTGTATATATACTATATTAGTATGTAGTATCGATAGATTATTGTAAAATAACTGTAATTTATATTATATGTTTACATATGTAATTGTTAATTACAACATGAAAAAATAAACGGGCTACACAAAAAACAGCTCAAAAAAACAAAAAACATCAGTAAACTGCCCTCCTTCAAAAGCATTAACGTTACTATGACTGCAAGAGAGCTTTCTTCAGCCATTTATTGAAATTCTTATTCATGTTCACACTGCCTGTAACAATTTCTAAAACAGTTGTTTTCATATGTACAGAAAACTAACATTTTCAAAGTTTTAATTGAACTTGCATGTAATGATACCAACACTATCTAAATAATCATGTACATGATAGAAAATAAATATGTTTAAACAAACAACACTGTCTAAATAATCATGTACATGATAGAAAATAAATATGTTTAAACAAACAACACTGTCTAAATAATCATGTACATGATAGAAAATAAATATGTTAAAACAAACAACACTGTCTAAATAATCATGTACATGATAGAAAATAAATATGTTAAAACAAACAACACTGTCTAATTAATCATGTACATGATAGAAAATAAATATGTTAAAACCAACAACACTACCTACTCTTTGAAAATAATAATGTAGGTTAGTTTACAGTGTGTTACGTTGTTTAAAGCAACGTAACATCGGTGAAAGAAATTGTCTGCAGAATGTAATTTCCTATTATATAATATAATGTTTTTCCAAATATTTGCCTTAAAAACTGAGTATTTCAACAAATAAACAAACGTCATATACGCGGTTTGTTGACATAACAAAATAATGTAAATATGGTCGACATTCATGCGTAAAACAATGCCTATATCCG